>JAJKLG010000018.1:0-400623 GCA_022539325.1 Xylariaceae sp. FL0804 | reverse complement strand
CCTAACCCTAACCCTAACCCTAAACCCTAACCCTAACCCTAACCCTAACCCTAACCCTAACCCTAACCCTAACCCTAACCCTAACCCTAACCCTAACCCTAACCCTAACCCTAACCCTAACCCTAACCCTGACCCTAACCCTAAAAGAGGCCGGTTAACTAAAATATATATTTAGCGCCGGGGATTCCATTTTTATATCCGAAAGCCGAGGATTAAGTTTATAATAATAACCGAGAAATAATACTTTTATTTACCTGGATAAAGATATAATATTTTAAAAAACTTATTAGAATTATTTAAATAAGCTTATAAAGCGAATTTCGGGTTATAATTTTAAAGCTAGGGCGTTTTTGGATAAGGTATATCTAGAGAAGGAACTTTATTAAGCACTCTGGGATTAAATTAAAAAAACCTAGGAATATTTAAATAATATAGTTATACTTAAGGGCTTTTAGGAGGTTTTACGATTATTAGTTATAGCGGTCTGCTTAAAAAAAAAACCTCCTTTATTTAAGTCCTAGCCTTTTAACGCTACCGAAGGCTCCGTTTCCGGCTCTGGCTCCGGCTCCGAATCAGGTACTAATAATAAAGGATATAAGTAATTTCCAAATATAAATCTAGGGTATATTATATAAAATCCGTAAAATTAAATAAAAAACTAATAATTTTAAGCGTATTTTTTTTAACGGCCGTTATACGCTTATTATTATTAAAGAAAGCGAGTATAAGGTTATATTAATCGCGGTTATTCGTGGGATAAACCCCAGGTATATATTTAATATACCCGTCGAATCTCCTTTATTTAATAATTAGCGCTATATAAGCGGTTTAGGAAGCCCGGAATTAATTTCCTAATAGGCTATAAAAAGGTAAAAACGCGCGTATATTAATAATAAGGATAATGATAAGAATGAATTCGAAGTATAAAAGCAGTTAAAAAATAAATTATAATGGTTATTATTAAGGTAACGGGTTTTGGAGCCGTTTACGGAACCTGTTATTAAACTAATATTACCGCTCGTTATAGGGCCGTAAAGGATTATTAGCGAGGTATTAGCGGTTAATAATAATAAGGAAGAGGATTACCGCTTAAAGCTAAAAAACGAGGATATTTTAACTATAAGCTAAAAGGCTAAATCTAACCGCCTTGCCGTGTTTAGGAGCGCGTTCTAGCGGAGATGCGTGGTATAGTTTACCGCTAAAACCCAGAAACTCCTCGATATAATCGCGGATTTAATAAAAGGCTACTCTTAAACCGTAATAAAGCGGGAAAATAAATTTAATCCCCCGCGTAATTAATAGGCTATACGCGATAAGGCGCGGAATCTTAAAGCGCTTTACTTATAAAGTAACCGTATATTACCCCCCGGGTTTAATAAAATCGCCCTAAGTGTAAAGGAGAGGAATAAGGTCGTATAATATAGCCGTAATCCGGATAAAACCGAGGATAACCTCGATAACGATAACGCGATTATTAATAATATTTAAGCGGCCTGGTAACGAACGGATAATAGTTTACGACTTAAAGAATAATAATTTATTATAAACTTTTACGGGCGGATAATATTAAGGTTATTATGCTTTTTTTTTAATTAGCCGAAGGGAATAATATTGAGTTTTAAGTAAACGCTAATTATATATATCGATTAAAATTTATAATCCATTAAAAAGCATTAAGCCCGTAATATTTATTTAAATTATTTTTATTTTAAATTAGCGTTAGGTTATTTTGGGGTATACTTATAACCGACCGTTAAGTAAATATTATTTATACCAGATTATTATATAATATGTTGGACGCAAGGACCGCGAATTATAGGGATATATTTCCGCGGTTTTCTGATTAAGGATATTAATCCTAGAATTATTACGGCGGGTATAAGTGCGTTACCGGAACTCTTTATAAAAAAAATCTCTTAATTCTAGGATATAAAGGAAAAAAAGAAAGGCTATATACGGCTAATTATAAAAATACAGATTTAACTAGATCTGGTTATAGGGTATAGGCCACTTAGGTAAAGCCTAACCTAATAAAGCCTAAAGGCCTAAGTATACGGAAGCTATACCCAGCTATACCTTTTAATTATATAGGCTATTATAGGTGCGGTATATTATTATTACCCCCCTAATCTCTTGTATAAAGCCGCGAAATAGGCTTTATACGGAGATTCCAAAAAAACATTTAATTATATAAAAATAATATATACAGGGCTCGAATCTATTACTCCCGGTACCGTTAAAATCCTTTATTACCGTTTAAATCCGGTTTAACGCGTATTAACGCTGCCAGATCTTATACCGTTATAAAGTGCCCAGGCCGGCCAGAACGCACGCGGTATATATGCCCTTCTTTTACCCAGGGGTGGGGTTTTATATATAAAGCGTTATATATTCTAATTAGCCGAAAACCGGTAAAAATGGGCCGAAAAGCTTAAGGCGTTATCACTAACGGTGCTAATATAAGTATCTTAATTCGTAACGAAGTTATTTATAAATGCCCTTTATTATAACTCTCCTTTAGTATAGGTTCTGGTATAATTACCAGAAAATCGGTAGCGGATTGTAATAAAATTATTAAGGGAGGCTAAAGGTTAATCGCTTATCGGGCGTAGCCTTATAGCTTATAAATAATATTATATTGGTTTTTTTAAGTGCTCTGCTTTTGGTATAAAACGTGTGGTAGGTCGAGTAGGTAGGAATCGGAGTCGGATATAAATTATATAGGGAAATAATCGGTTATTATCCGTTGCTTTAAAGCCGATATGCTTATATCGCTTTCGTGCTCTCGAGTATTAGAATAAGCAAAGCTTTTTAGTATAATCTCTAGTATAATTAATATTCTTAGTTAACGGATCGAAGCTAAGAAGCGATATAATAACCTAGATTATAATAGGTTATAATATAGGGTTTAGCGGTTGTAAAAAAAGGGATTCGAGTATATTTTAATATTGGTTTCTTAACTTTGCTAGCTAACGGAGCCGGTTAAAAAAACCTCGAACCGGTTAAAAAAAAGGTAAAAAACGAAGAGGAAACAGGTGATTATATACTAGTAGTATAAAGGGTAAAACGGGAGGAGCAGGAAGTATACTTATACTCGATATATTAAAATGCGACCGTAGGTTAGGTTAATATAATTAAAAATAAAATATTTGTATAATAAGTAAATAAGTTGGCTTTTATTAATGGTTGCTTAGCTAACCTTATTATATATAGGGGGTTAATATAACTGGCTTAGTCCCGGATAAAGGGCTAATAAAGTTTATTATCGCGTAACCTAGAGTAAGGATATATAACTCGATAATAAAGGGTAATATTATTTAATTTAATTAGTTTTTTTAATTATTGGTTTATTAAAACGGCTCTTATTACTTATGCTTAATGCATTAAAATACGACCGTATATTAGGTGAATATAATAAGAAATCGAATATTTATATAATAGGTAGATAGGCTTTTATAAGTGGTCGCCTAGCTAAGGTTTTATAAGGGGCGGGATATAATTAACTTAATCCTGGTTAGGTTATTAATAAAGTCTGCCCTCGCATAACCTAGAATTAGGATACGCGACTCGATAATAAATAATAACGTTATATTTAATTTAATTAATCTCTTAAGCTATTAGTTTATTAAAAGGGCTTTTACCCTTATGCTCGATATATTAAAATACGACCGTAGTTTAGATTAATATAGTAAAAAATCGAATATTTATATAATAGGTAATAAATAGGCTTTTATTAATAGTTGCCTAGGTAACGGGCGTATATAGGGATATTAATACGGCTGGTTTAATCCTAATTAAATCGCTAATAAAGTTTATTATCGCGTAGCCTAGAGTAAGGATATACGACTCGATAATAAATAATAACGTTATATTTAATTTAATTAATCTCTTAGGCTATTAGCTTATTAAAAGGGTTTTTACTATTTATGCTCGATATATTAAAATATAACCGTACGTTAGGTAAGTATAATAAGAAATCGAATATTTATATAATAAGCAGGTAGGCTTTTATAAGTAGTTACTTAGCTAAGGTTTTATAGGGGGCGGGACATAGTTAACCTAATCCTGGTTAGGTTATTAACGAAGTCTGCCCTCGCGTAACCTAGAGTTAAGATACATAACTCGATAATAAATAATAACGTTATATTTAATTTAATTAATTTCTTAAGTTATTAGTTTACTAAAAGGGCTTTTACCCCTATGCTCGATATATTAAAATGCGATTATAGCTTAGGTTAATATAGTAAGAAATCGAATATTTATATAGTAAGCAGGTAGGCTTTTGTGGGTGGTCGCTTAGTTAACGGGCGTATATAAGGATAATAATACGGCTAGCCTAATCCCGTTCTAGCCTTTAGCGGCTAATAGTTTAAAAGCGTAATAGTAATTAAAACCAATGATTAGGAATACGAATAATTTACTAAAGAGTGATAGAATTCAATTGCTGTTTTAATTCTTTGGAATATAAGTACTTTATAAAGCGATAACCGAAATTATATCGAGTTACGATAGCAAATAATGGAGGTATAATAAGAAACGGAATATTTAAGTAATAAGTACTCGTATAGAAAAAACGATTAAGTCCCACGCTAACACCTGTAAACCCTAACCCGCGGCCTGCAAAGATGTCGTGAATTCAGGCTCTCCGAGCTCGTCGTCGACGAATAGGTAAAGGTTATCCAAAGCCTTACCACTTAAACGTGCTATAATATAACTAATTTTCTAACCCTTAGTAAGGAAATAATCGGTATTACTCTCGAGCTTCTTTTTTATAAGTATTAGCTAAACGTTAAATTTAATCTCCGGATTACCCTTCTCCGACTTCTCCGATATAAAAACCGGGGGGTTTTATTACTTGGTTAATCGGCGGGTACCGCCTTCGGTAACTATAAAGCCCGGGGTTTAGTCTTATTAATCGGTGGTGCCAGCTATATTAATAATCTTCTCCTTAAGGGCGGTAATAATCTCGTCTTTTTCTGTAACCATTTAAGCCTATTCGTCCCGTTTAGCCTTAACGGGTCGGGTATTGGAAGCTCTCGAGGGGTTATTACCACCGTTACTATTAATAACCTATTTATTAGCCACCATATCGATAATTTATCGGTTAATATTAGCGAAAAGCTTATTTACCTCCGCGTAGTTTCCTTAGTGGAAAATAGCCTAATCTGCGAGTTTACGGCCCCATTCTCCTAATATATCGATATTATAACTCATTTCTTAAACTAGGCAAGTAATATAATCGACCTACTACTAGGTTCCTATTATAAAAATCGAACGGAGCTTAAACTCCTTCCAAACGGCCTTAAAGTGCTCCGTTATTATCTTCTAAAACTACTCTTTATCCAGGAGTTTATCCCAGTTAAGATAATAGCTCTTTATCTCCCCAAAAAATGCCTTAAAAAACACACAGGGCTTAGCCCGCTTACTTACGAAATGCTTAGCGAAAACCATAACACGCTTCGTAAAGTCCTTATTATAAAAGTTCTTTATGCCGTCGATATCGTACTGGTATTACTCGATTTTATCTTTGGCTCCGAAGGAAAAGAACTTGTAAGGATCCGGTAAAGCCGACTCTTTTATTTTAATACCCTCTTCGTTAATAGTAACCGTTTAGGTGGTTTTGTATCGAGGGACCCGGTTATTAAGGGCCGTAATAAATCAACGGTCGAGATCGCTCTCGATATTAAGGCCCTAAACTCGAGGGAAATTCTTTCGGTAATTATCGGGGTTATAAGCGGTTTCGAGGACTACCTATTTAATAACAGCTTCTTTATTAGCCTTCGAAATAAAGGCCTTTAAAGGGACCCGGGGGGTTAAGGGGCCCTGGTTATAACCGGGAAAGCCCTGGCCGCCAGTCTCTCCACTTATTTTAATAATAATACCACGTAGTATATAATATAAGGATCTTTATCGGGAAGTTCCGTTAAGGCTTTTAGGGCCTTATCTTAAATCGGGGTCGATCGCCGGGCGCTTATAAGATCGCCGGTAAGGTTAAATCGCTTTTAATCAGGTTAGGATATTTTAAAATCTTCCTAAACGGTTAAGCACGCAGTTTATTATTACGGGCATATTACTGGTTAAGGGCGTAATAGTCCAAATACCTGGTATTTTTATATAATAAACTGCGTAAGGAAAAAAAAAACAAAAGTAAATAACAAATTAATCAAATCTGGTATAAATATAATAATATACGGTGGGTTTACTATTCCCATCTACTCGGCTAGCTTATTAACTACTAGTCTGCAATAAGGTAACCGGTCGGTTTTATACCGCTATACTCCACCACCTTCTCACACAACCACTTATCACCACCAGCCTTACTAATAATATCTGCGTTGGTTGTGACTATACCGGTCGTTTAAATAAAATTAAAAAAGCATATACGGTATAAGGGTATTAAACTTACTCTCTTATAGGTTCGGTATATTACCTAATAGCGTATATATTTAATTAACGATTTTATAACGGGTTAATACGCGGATATTATTAATATTTTACGGGTAAATAAATAGGTAATTAGCTTACCTATTACTTTAATATAGGCTATTTATAGGGATATAAGGTTCTGGTTCGCCGCCCTCTTAACGCAGTTATAACACGGAACCGCAAATATATAAGTATCCGCCTTCTTTAGCGGGAAGGGATTAATATCGAACGTATTCGGGCGAAAGGGTTTTTTTAAAGCGCTGTTATCGGCCTTAAAGCTCGCCTTTTGCTTTTTATCTAGAGTTTTAGGGGTTATAATAGCGCCCCCTAATATTACTCCGTTAATTACTATATTATAATGGGTAAGTATTTATATAGGGTAAATAAATAGGTATTAGTAATAATGCGATTAAGGTAAGGCGTTAATAAAATCCTCGCGAAAATATAAGTAAAGGGATATTGGATCCGCCGTAATCGTTATCGAATATATATGCTTTATACCAGCGAATTACCGGTATTACGCTAGCATAAAGTATTAAACTAAACCGCTTTATTATATTAATTAGTTTAAAGTAAACCGCTTTATTATCGGGGGGGGGGGGGGGGGGGGGGGGATATATAGGTGGAGTAAGGTTAAAAATAAAGAGTTAATAATAAAATTAGCAAGGCGGGGAATTACTTAAATACCCAGTTAAATAGATTAAATATTTAATTTTTTATCCTATTTTACCGGGCACTCGCTAAATAAGAATATGGCTTTTATGGGAACGGGAGAGGGAAGGAATAATAATTAAAGCAGAAAGGGAAGAAGCAATAATCGAAAAAGAAAGGGAAAAAATAATAATTATAAATTAAGGTTATAAACCCTTTTACCTAATCTAACGGGATTTATATTAAAGACTATAGTACGGGGGAAATACAGCCTTTTAGTAATTAAAAACCGAATATATATATAATACCGGATATTTTGTTTTTAATACCTTTTAGGCTGGGTAATATAAATAATAGTCTTTATTTATCTTATATGGGTTTTTGGTTATTATATAAACAGCTTTATATAAAGATATTAAAATATAACTCTTCGGTAATTAAAAACCGAATATTTATATAGTGCCGGATATTTTGTTTTTAATACCTCTCGGGCTGGGTAATATAAATAATAATTATTATTTATTTTATATAGGTTTTTAATTAGTATATAAACAGCTTTATATAATAATCTTATGATTTAATAGTTACCGTATATATCCTTCCCTTTAATAATAGTTATAAGTAAGGTTATATAAGGGTTATTTAAAAGATTTTATTACCCGTATATATTCTTAACCTTTTTTCTTTCTTTTTTAACCATTAAACCTTTATTATAAGGTATAATCCCCTTTTCCTTATCGGCCTCGTTCCTTATACACGTTATTTATTATTCCGTATATAATAATTATAATGCTTTATCCGGTAATGCTAATTCTTATATATAATAAAATCTCGGTTATTAACCTTAAAAAGTTTATATACTTACCTAACTCCTTTTATACTCGTATAATATACGCACGTATATATAATACCTTCTCGGTATACTAAGATTAAGGCTTATAATATCCCGGATAAGCTTTACGAAATCAGTACGGATATTATAAGCTTCGGTAAGATTATAATTTATATAGATAAGGAAATTAACCGGATTAGTTTATGGCTTTTAACTAATAAAAAAGATTACCGTACGGCTATAAAACACCTTTGCCTTAATATAAGTATTTTTATACGTAGCTTATTATTTATAATAGGTTAATATTAGTATATAAGATAAGAAGAGAGCCGTTTAATTAATGCCCTCGGACTTTATTAGCGTTAAAATAAACCCGAATAAAATACCTTATAAGTTAATCGCTAAAATTATATATTAGCCGGAGCGCTTTATAACCGTCCTTATTTAAAGTTATAGCTTAATAGGCTTTAAAGGTATAAAATACCGCTAGTATATAAACCGGTATAATCTGTTTAATAAAGCCTATTATATAATACCAGGTATAATAAGCAATGCTTATAGCGCTTATATATAAACTAGGTTATCCGGGTTATATACTTATTATAGGTAATTATACGAGATATAATAACCGAGTAATAAGGTATAAAACTTTATTCTGTTTTCGAGAGCTCGATTCCCTTCTACGTTTTTATACGATTTACTAGCGGTATATAATGGTAAAAAATGATTATCGTACGGGATAGTCTATATTATAAGTTTTAATATTTTATTTCCTAATCCCGTATAAAAGGAAATCGATTTATTCTCGTATCTATTATATATCTCTTATATACCTTAAACTATCCTAAATACTACTTAACTGCCTTCTTTAAAATAGTTATTAATAGCTTAACCTTATAAGTATATAAGTATTTTAGCTCCTTACCGCTTAATTACTCCCGTATCTCACCGCTTAACTGCTCCCGTATTTCACTACTCGATTGCTCCCAAAAACAGGCTCGCTTTATTCTTTTATCCCGCCGGTATTGTTTTATTTCCGCCTGGGATTTTTTATAATCCTTAATACCCTCCGCGAACCGAACCTTTTTCGTTTCCGTGCCGCAGGTTCCTTTTAGGGAACGGGCCCGTTTCCTTAACCTAAAAACGCCTTATAACCGGAGGCCGAACGCAGTGGGAAAAAGTATTTATAGGGTATACTTATAAAGCCTATTAAGCCTATTATTAAGGCTGTTAATGGGACCGGTAATATACGAGATCGGTCGGGTTAAGCTTTTAAACTAACCGTTTATATACTAAAATAATAGGTAATATTTAAAGGCCTTATTCTTAATATACCTGCTACCGGGAGTGGATTTAAAATTTGGTTTAATTTCTTATTTACGGTTAATTACGCACCCGGGGTAATAGCTTGGATCGAAGGTATATAGCTTATTAAACCCTTATAGTTAGCGAATTAGGAATAACCTAAGCGAGTAAAGCGTAAGGCAATATACGGGCTTACCTCGCTAATACTTAAGCAGTATTTTATTACCAGGATTTTATATCGTAGGGGCTTAATTAAGCGAAAAGGTAAAGGATTATTTATAAACTAAAACCCCTTAACGCATATATCCAAATAAGTATTAAGATCGCGAGCTATAAAGGCGTTTACCTAGGCGGCTGTTTACGAGATCGATATTAGCCCTTTAAGCTTCACCTTATCCTTAAAGTAATGAAAAAAGTGGTCGATTTCTTAATAAACGAGTTAGTTTATAACGGGTTTATCTGGTTTTATTTTAAATACGGTAAGCGTATAGGCCTCGAGCTTTCACGCTATACCGTACGGCGGGGGGGAAGCATAAGCGGCCGTATTACCTATTATATAATAATCGAATATAAAGTAATAAAAAAAGTTAATAACCGGGTTATTATATATAATAGGGCCGGATATTTATAGTATATAATTACCCTTAAAAGCTATACTCGATATTAAGTACGTAAAGGCGTTTTATAGTTCCTTTATTATCTCCCGTATCTCCCCGGTTAAAGCGGTATCGAGAGCCGCCTTTAGGCAAAAGGTATTATAATATTAACCGGCCTTATAAGCATTGACTTTTTTCCGGCCGTTTACCGTTAACTGGGTGGTATTAACCTTATATAGTATTAGCGTATAAATCGGAATACCTGCGAAAGGCATTAATTATCCGGTATTAACCTTACGCAGTAATAGGGTAAAAAACGGAATATTTATAAAAGGCGTTAACTAAAAGGTATCGATTTTATACGGTATCGGTATAAAAAACGGAATACCTACGAGGAAAGGGATTTTATTAGCTTAGGACTAAGCGGGTAGAGGTAATATAAGTATTTATAAGAGTAATGGCGGAAAGGAGTAAAGAGATCTGCGAGGGAATTACTTATAATATCGTATATATATATTTAATTTTTAATATATTCCCGGAATATAAAATTAAATATATAACCAGATATATAATTAAATACGTATGGAAATTTACGTAATACTATATTACTGGTTATAAAAAACGCAATATTTAAAACACTTGAGATATTCCGTTTTTTAAGCGCGCGAGATAGTTTAAAGAGTATTATAAGGCGATAATAAGTATTTTATTTTTTAAGATAAAAGGAAGTTATTTAATAAAATAAAATATTCGGTAAGTAATAAGGCTATAGTATAATAAAACCCATATTAGCCTCGTATTAGCTCGGTAAGCGATTATCTTATAAAGGCTTAATGCCTTTTTAAAATTAAAGCAACCTTAATAGAAAGCAAAGTAATTAATACCTAGTGCGTATTACCCTATATCGGTTCCCGGTTATCCTTTGCCTATTATAACGGGACCGGAAATTATTACCTATCCTTCCCTAATATTTACCCCTAATAATAAAACTCTACTCTAAACGCGCTTATACGCCCCCCCTATAAAGAAAGAAAACGGTTATTATAATCAGCGTTTTCTTTTTAGGGCGCTTTTTTTAGCTATTCTAGTATAGCTTATAACCGGGATAATAGTTAATACCCCGATCCCGTTATAAGCTCCTAGCCTCGATATATAAAAACCACCTAGTATAACCTTATAACCTACGGATAGCCTATAATAGGCGGCGGTTATTATAATTAACTTAAAAGGAGCGGACCTTTACATTAATCCTTATTATTAACCAGGGATTTAACCCTTATCCTTTTTTATTATCTTATTAATATTATTTAATTCGATAAATACTTTACCGCGCTTTTAAAGGATCTAAGTGCCCGAGCGCCCTAGAATATAAATACACGATTATATAATATGGATTCGGTTATTATTTCCGTTACGGGTAACTGGTGCGGGAGTAAAAGGGTTATTAAGGAGCGGAGGGGCTATTTTTAACTAGATTATACCGTAGGGCAGGCGAAGAAGGAATTTACGAGGATTAATTATAAGCTCGAGTATAATAATAAGGTTATTATTAATAATAATAAAGCTGGTATATTAATCGGTAACCTCCGTGATCGGTTAACAGAATACTTAAATGCTTACGTTACGGCTAGATTAAGCAGCGATTTCTATACCCTATTAAATTAGCTCGTGCGTATCGGGACTAGGCCGGGTAATAATATTTATATGCTTTAAGGCCTCGTTACGCTCCTCGCGCCTATCCTTAGTATAAATACCTCCGATAAAACCAGATTATATTTTATAATAATAATAATATAGATTAACCGCAGGGCTACTGGTTAAGTAAGCATAGCTTATAACGGCGAGGTGGTGGATAATATTACCGGGAAGTTTACCGTTAATACTATAATATTTTCCGGTTAAAATCTGCGATTTTAAAGGCATATTACCGTGGTAACCAAACTAATGCTTACGTATAAGTACGTTAAAAACGCTATCGATTATATATAATATATTCTTAACGCCCCTAATAAGGATAATATCCGCATAATACCGTATTTTCGTACCGGGTTAATGCCCTTTATTAGACCTTATATATCTCTCCGATTTCTCGCATTTCTTAAAAAACTCGTTGATTTTTTTACCAACGTATGCGTTTATAACAGGGTAATTACGAATAAGTTCTATAATAATATACTAATAAGCCCGGGCTTTAATTAACGGCTAGTTTAATAAAACAAGACTTTTTACGTCGATTTTATAATACTAATAATAATAAATAATATTAATAACGCGGTTATTATTACCGCCTTCGGTAAATTAAAAAAGGGAGAGAATAAAAGGAAAATAGCGCTTAATAATTAAAATATACCCGTTATTTTCCGCGGAATCGTACTCGTTAACGATATTTTTTAGCAAAAAGAGCTTAAGCTTATTATCGGACTCCAATTTATCCGAGTCCGAAAACTCGGAGTTTTTTTTATTATTATAAGAGTCCGATTCTTTACTATCCCTTAATTTCGGTTTAAAAATATAATTAAATTAAGGCTGTTTATTATTCTCTAGTATTATACCGTTAAAGCCGGTGGTATTACTGGCTTTAATAAGCATATTTATAACGGGACGGCTTACTAGTAATGCTCTTAATAGGTTACTAGTATAAAAAACCGAATATTTATAAAAAGGGGGTTAGGCTATAAAGGAACCAAATATCTGCAAAGAAAAGGGTGAGTATGGCTATAAAAAAACTAAATACCTACGAGCCGGGTAAGGTAATTATAAGAGGAATAAGGAGGAGTAATAAGTTAAATAATAGGGAGTAAATTAACTAATAACCTTTAATTCGGATATTTTATTTTTTAAGCCGAAGGGATTAAGTTAATAGGCTTATTAGTAATAGTTTTAAAGGTTACCGGTATAAAAAACTAAATATATATAAAGGGGGGCTAGGCTATAAAGGAACTAAATATTTACGAAGAGAATAATGCGTATAATTACAAAAAAGCTAAATACCTGCGAGCCGGGTAAAGTGGTTATAAAAGGGATGGGGAGAAGTAATAAGTTAAATAACAGGGAGTAAATTAATTAATAACCTTTAATTTAAATATTCCGTTTTTTAAATGGAAGGGATTAAATTAATAAGCTTATTAGTAATAATTCCGGTGATTACCAGCGTAAAAAACCGAATATCTGTAATAAGGGGGGCTAGGCTATAAAGGAACTAAATATCTGCGAAAAAAAGAATGCGTATAACTGCGAGAAAGCTAAATACCTGCGAGCTAAGGGAATTAGTTATAAAAGGGATAGGAAGGAGCAAAGAATTAAATAATAATAAGTAAATTTATAACCTTTAGCTAAAATATTCCGTTTTTTAAACCGAAGGGATTATATAAATTAGCTTATTAATAAAGCTTTGGGTAGGTTATTAGCGGAAAAAACCGAATATATATAAAAAGAGGGCTATAATTATAAAGGAACCAGATATTTATAAAAAAAAGAATGCGTATAATTACGAAAAAGCTAAGTATTTACGAGCCGAGTAGGGTAATTATAGGAGGGATGGAAAAAAGTAATAAATTAAATAATAATAAGTAAACTTATAACCTTTAATACGGATATTCCGTTTTTTAATATAAAAGGATTACGCTGGTTAGGTTTTTTATATTTAAATAAGTAAATAAGTAAGCAGGTTAAATTATAAGTCTTTTTATTTAAGCTATAATAGCGGCTAATTATGGCTCGCGTATTATATAATATATAAAAAAGACTTTAAAAGTTATTTATTTTTTCCAACTCCTTAAACTCTTTTATTCGCTTACTTATTTACCGAGTAATAATATATTTAGTTTATTCCGGGTCCTTTCTTTTTTTATTAGGCCTAATAAGCGTTACCAGGGTATTCCCGCTATCCTCTCCCTTAGCGGATTTAGGGAGATTACCCGCACGAATACTACCTAATACCGCAGGAAAACTTAAAGGGATTTTAACAGCCTCGGGTGCCGATTCTGCGATAAATATTAGTTTTAAATATGTTCCCGAGTTATTAAAACCTTTGCGTATATTAGGATTATAATAAAACTCTTTATTCGGGGCCGTACCCGTAATAAACGCATTATTAGATATATTAAAGGGCAGGCGTTAAGTATTAAGCACGGAGTATTATATAATAATACTCGCGTTAGTGGCCGCCAGGATTAGGCCAGGTATAAAAGCATTAAGCGGAGAAATAAGCGTTTTAGGTCCGTAAAATAAACGCGAATTCTTTAAGTCTTTAATTTTAAGGATTTTTTTTTAACGGGTATTTTTAAACTCGTTAAAACCTTAATCAATGGTAATTAGGCCAGGCCTAGTAAGCGGGTTTTCGAAGAATAAAAGCTAGTCCTTTATAGCCTGGATAATATCTGATTCTGGTAATACTGGATTAGGATACGGTTATATTACCGCGTAATACTCGGTTATATTAGGCTATTACTTATACTGCTTTTCGGTTATTAAGGGTACGGAGGGATTAATATCCGTTTAAAAACCCGGGGCTAATAATATACTATCGGCGGGCCGGTTATCGAGAAGCCCGGGTAGGATATATATGGCCTAGATAATACCTGATTTTAATAATATTAGATTAGTAATCGGGTTAAGCCCGGCGGGCCGGTTTAAGAGGTTTCAGGGTATATTCTTTATTTTATTAAGGGTGGCTTATTTTAACGATATTAGATTAGGATACGGTTATATTACCGCGTAATGCTCGGTTATATAAGGCTATTACCCGTATTACTTTTCGGCCGTTAGGGATATAAAAGGATTAGTATCCGTTTAAAAACCTGGGGCCGGTAATATACTATTATATGCGTTATAATAGGCTTTTAACTCGGGTAGCGGGGGCAGTTTAAAGTAGCGCGCTTTAGCCTTATTAGAGATTTAATATAAGATATTATCCATTTTTTTAAGGGAATTATATTTTCTATAATTTATAATCCACTAGCGCGTTAAAGCCCATTATACCTTAATAAAACCCTTTTTAGTATTTTAAATCTGCCCGTTTATTTAGTTAAGGACCTCGACTGGGTTAAGCTCGCCTATATCCTTCCCGGTTTATAAAAGGTTGCTTACCGTTATTATAGCTTAAAAAGGAAGGGTAACGGAAAATAGTTTAAATAACTATTTTAATTAAATATTAGGCTATATTAAAAACCCCTTATAATCCGCAGTTTTTATCTCGGGGGTAAGGGCTTTACCGGCCTTTATTAAATCTTTAAGGGAGATATATATATTACGGCGGTCTCCTTACCGGGTTTAGGTATAAATTAATTTAACGAGCTACGAGTAAAACCTATATAACCGGAGGAACTTATAGGATTAGTATTTGGTAATAAGAATATTAAACTAGGTTTATAAATAAGGGTTAATATTTAATTATAGCGCGTTTATAACGGTTTAATATTATAAGAGTTATTACTTAACGTTATTTAAGTTTTTATTATTTACTCCGAATTTTAGGCTAGTATATCCACGAAAAGCCTTAGCGAGGTTATTATTACACTACGTGTTTTAAATCGATAATACGGTTTATTAAACCGGTAACTTTTGCTTATCGTTATATAGGAGTATAATCGTTTTAGTAAATAGGTATAAGTTATAATAGTTTTTAATAAATATACCCGTATTATAAACGCGGGTAAGCTTTAATAAGATATTTTTTATTTACGTAATAGTATTTTAATAAAGAATAAGTATAATTATCTTTTCGCTATCGTCGATAAAAGTATTAATAATTAATAACCTATATTTCTCGGTGCGGTAAGCCGTAAATGTTTTAATACCGAGGACCCGGAGTAAATAAACGAGTTGCTTAAAAAGATTAATTAAGAGTTTAATCGTATTATTTTAAAAAACCGAATATTTAAATAAAGGCAGAAAAGTATTAAGAAACCAGATATTTATATTTATAAAATATTTGATTTTTTATAAGCAGATAAGGTAGCGGGTATATATAGTGGGGGAGGGGTATTAGCTAGTTACGGACGAAAGAAAACGGGGATTTATACTTAGGTTTACGGTAAGGGGATAACGATTAATAACCGGCTGCCTTCCTTTCCATTTATTTTAATATATTTAGCCTTTTAATCCAGGGCTATAACTAGGGCCCGTAAAAGGGTAAATAACTCGGCCGTTATAAATAAAACGAGGTTATTCCACCGTATAAGGAATAAAATAATTTTATCCCGTATACTTATATTAAATAATTAATTAACGCCGTTATCCCCTAAGCTAAATAAGGGTATAATAGTATTAAGGCTTTTTATAGTAATATCCTATAACCGCTAAAATCTATAATATAATTATTTAAGGGTTAGGGTAAAAATATACTTATTATTTATATTATAAGAATATATTTCCAGGGTTTTAAAAATATACTTCCTTTATAAAGCAAATATTATATAATAAGCATAATCGTATATTACCGGGGCTAAGCACCGTATAAGATTACGGTAATATTCTTATATAAGTTAGGGGAAGGTTAATTTAAGCCTTTTTAAGGTGATTTTAATATCCTCGGGAGGTAATAATAAGCCTTTAAAGTATTTTAATAAAATAATGCGTAAATTATGCTTATTATATAACCCGTGGCCTATAAGGAGTATATCCGCTTTTCCAGCCTGCTTTTAGGTAACGCCGACCGCGCTTATTATATATAATAACCTGGTTAGGTTCTTAAGCTTTAATTTTTTTAAGGGGGGGGCGGGGTATTTTTATATTTCGCTGCTAAGGGGGGGGTTAAACGCCTAAAAAATGCGTTCTAGCTCGTAAAAATGCTAAAGGTAAATAGCCGATAATAAGCTTATAGCTAAAAGATAGCGGTATAATACCTGGTGCTTTTTAAGGTTAATATTAAAACAGGTTAATATCGGCTTAAAGCTGCGGGTAAAATCTAAGGTAATATCCTAATAACCGTGTTTACCTTATTATTCTTTAACGGTATAATACCTTAAGGCGAACCGGATTTAATATTTATAAATAATACCGCTATTATCCGCTTTTATACTAAAATTATATATGGTTTTTTTTTTCGGTTTTTACGCGTTTATATATTTGCTATATAATAAATGCTTAACCTTAATCCTTTAGGGAGTGGTTAAAAGCAAAGGTTAAACTTATAAGTAATATGTTTTTATTTTTTTTATAAAACCGGGTTTAGTTATATTTTATAAGCCGTAATAGTATTATTATTAAAGCGTATAGTTTCTTATTATCGGCTCCGGGAGGGTATTAAATACTGGTTAAAAATGCCTCCCATAATAAGGTGATAATCTCCGGGTCCAGGGTATTAAGGGTTCGGATATTCGTAAATAGCGTATTATTTTAATAGTTATACGGAATTATTAGGCCTATAAAATAAATATATAAGGGTTATAATACGGCCGTAATTAAACGTAATTAGATATTAATAAGGCTTATATAAAACGACCGTAGCGTTAAGAAATAAAATATTTAATCGCTAAATATCTCGTTTTTTAATAAACGTAATAAAAGGGAACGTATTATTTATTTAAATATAATATTTAAACTCGAACCTACTACGGAATTTAAAGTATATTATTATAAAATTCACGGTTTTAGTATTCGATAATACTTTAGTATATATTAACCTAGGTGCGTATTTAATAATCTCCGTATTATAAAAGTATAATTCCTCGTTAATTACCGCTACTTTATTGTAAAGATAGGGTGGGAAAGGCTTACCCTTAGCGTATTATTATTATAATATAATAAAACCGTGGTTTTTTATAATAATATATAGGTTTTTTCCTTTATAATTATTATATTTTTCCGGGAACTTTTGGTTAGGTGCGGTAATAAAAGTGGATACGGTTAAAGGCGTATTACCGCGGGCGCTGCCTCGGCCGCGACCGGCGCGATTAACGCGTTTATTACGGGCTTAATCTCGGGGGAGTAGGCGTTTACGAGAACCGCTTTTTACGGTTAATATAATCTTTATATTTATATTAGGCGGCTGGGTTATAGGCCGGTATTAGGTTATAAAATTATATTTTATCGAAGTGCTTATAACAGGTGCGCGGTAAGAAACGAGATATTTAAGGGTAATATTATTAGAAAAAGAAAGGCTAGGGTGGTAAAAATAAATTATTAAAGATTAAATCGCCTTATAAGTATTCCGTTTCTTATATTATGCGGTGATTTTAGTGGGATATGCTCGGTCCGGTTAATCGCTTTGCGGAGACGGGTGTATTATCGAAGTGCCTGCGGCTAATACGCGGTGGTTAACGGTATACTTATAAGTATTACGGTTAAAAAAAAGATACGGGTATTAGTAATAGGGAGAAAGGAAGGGTGTATTAAAGTATTAGTAATTTAACCGTTTTATATATATTTGGATTTTTAATTAGTTTAGTGATTAGGCAGCGATTAATATTATCCCTTTATTAATTAGGAAAGGGCGGGGTAATATAAAGGTGCTTGCCGCCGTTATATAATAAAAGACCGAATAATAGGTATACGGGGTGAGATTTTTATACGAACGAGAAAGGGAACCAGGTTAAAAAGGAAAGGATAAAGTTAAGTATTTGTAATTAAGCTGCCTAGTATATAATAATTTCCGGGATTATGCGGTTATTATACGTATATAAAAAAGGCGTGTTTATTATATTTATTATTTAACCCCGTGTGTGTATTATACCTATTAAAGCAGGAGTAAACTAAGCCTAAGAGATTAAAGCGGAGGGTAGAAAGTGCGCGTAGGGGATAATATACTCTTAATATCCGTATTCACCGGTTAAATATAATATAATAAAGGTAAGGGGGAAAAATGGAAGTAAGGAGTTAAAGGGACCGTAATTACTTGCTTAATATTTTTATAATAGGTATTTAGTTTTTAGTATTTATATATTAGGCGGTAAAGGTTAGCTTATTATATTGGCGCGGGCCCGGGCCTTATTAAAAGCGAGATATTTATAAATCAGATATAATATTAGGAAAGGGATAAAGAAGGAATACGGTAATAGCCTAGGCTAGTATTAATATATTAATACCTTTATAATTAATATTTTGTTTCCGGAATTCCGTATTTAGGTAACCGGTATAAAAAACCCCTACCAAAGGAAGTAAATACGTATTTTTATACTTAATATTAATAGCGTATTTAGTGTTTATAAGAGATGCGGGTAAGGGGGGATTATATTAGGCTGGGTCGAGTTTAATATTAAATACCTTATCCATAATCGGTAAGTTTTTTATATAGGGTGTAGCCTATTAGCTTATTCCTTTCCATAATAATATATTATTACCTCTGGTTTTTTAATTATTTCCATTAATACGCAGGCTACGTATTATAACCCGATTTCGGTTATTTTACGGGAAGGTTAAGGTAACCGGCCAGGGATTTAGCGGGTATATTTTTTAATAAATAAACGGAGAAAAAAAAATCTTACTAGAATATTAAGTCTACCGGTATTACTTATTAACTTCCTAAAATAAGCCTGCTTAATATATTAAAAAGTGAATAAAAAAGATTAAATAATCCCGGCTATATCCCTTTTCCAGAACGCGCGCGTAAATAAGAGGTTTATTATAGAGTTACCCGAAATACGCCTATTTATAACGGTGCTAGGATTTTAATAACTCGGGCGTAAGTATGGGAACGGTTATAAAGAGGTTATCCTGCTTTACCCTTTACCCGAAACCTTTAAACCTAATATTATAAAGATTACCGTTATATTACCGCTCTCTTTATACCCGAACCACGGTAAGCGCTAGCTTACCGATTTAATAACCTAACCGAGCTTAAATAATTATAATCCGAGTAATTACCAGAATTTAATTAAACTTTTTTACTTTTATAAGCTTATTATATTTATTCCTATTATTACTCCCCTGGACTAATAAATCCCCTTTATTCTTAGAATTATTAAGGGAGGCCCGCCGTAAAAGAGGTATACCGGAACCTAGGCCGGGTAATAAGAATATAAATCTCTTCCTATTATAACCGCCCGGAGGGAGCAGCCTTTAATCCTCGAACCGCTCCCCGCTTTATTACGTATTTATTTTTTTATTAAACCCATTATAATTTAATCCAGAAATATTAAAATTATAACCGTTAAGTTAAAGCTAATAATCGAATAGGCTAGTAATTATCGATTTAATTATAAAAAAGCCTAATATTATTATCTTTAATATTAATTTATACCTTTTAATCCTGCCCGTGCCGTTTATTACCGGAATATAAAACACCCCGGTTATAAACTAGACCTATAATACTAGCGGCCGCGTAATTAGGAAACGCTAAACCTCCGTTACCTTATTTAATAGCCGTTTAACGAAAACGAGGAAAACGGCCGCAGGGGTTATTTAATATAATACCCTTTTTAGTAATAAAGCCTTTAAAAATATTAACCTAATTAAGGATACGGAGGTATTTAAAAAGTTATTTACTCCTAAGGTAAATAAATATTATAAATTCGTTTCGGTTAAGTATATTATTTATATAAATAATTTTATTAAGCTTATTATTACTTATTACGGTATATATAATTTCCTATAATTATAAAAATCCGAATATTTATAATACCGGGTTTTTTAAATATTTTATTTTTTAAGCCGTAATTCTTAACTAGTTAAGCGTTCTTATATTATTATATTAACGTTTTATATATTTAAGTTATTTTTTTTACGCTAAGTATATTTAAATAATTTTACGTACCGGTTCCGATAATAATATTTAGCTTAACGCTTATCCGATTTATAAAAGTAAAATAAAGTTTTTTAAGGATAAGAAGAAATAAGGTAAGTAATTTATTTACCCCCTTAAGCTTAAGCTTAAAACCGCTATTAATACCAGGAAACGCGGGCCGGCCTTATTATAGCCGGCGGGCTTATAAATAAATATTATCCGCTTAACGTAGTATAAAGGCTAAAATATATAAAGGAGTGGTGAAAATACCCGATTTAATAAAGGATTAAAAGGGACGGAAATAATTATAGAGTATATAAGTATAGTTTAAAATTAGGCGAAAACATAATACGGTATATAAACCGGAGAACCTAATATATAATTAAAAGCTATTTATAAATTAAGCTTAATTATAATATAATACGATATTTAACTTATTTATACCGATCTTTATTATTAGTAAAGGGTATTTTAGTAGTTAATAAGGTCCCTTTAATGTTATTAGCCGAGGTTTTTTATCGCTTTAAAGTAATTAGCGAGCTAGCGGTGGCGCGGGTATGCTTTTTATTAACCCTTTATTCCTCCCTCTCCTGTTTTTTTTCCTTTTTTTTTTCCTTTCTCTCCTTTTTTTTCTGCTCCCTAGCCTTCTGGGCTTTAACCTCCCTTTCCGCCCTATTATACGGCTTTTAAAGTCTTTCCACGGTAAACTCGGGTATATACTTATTAATAGATTATTAATTGAGTCTCGGTTAAAAGTATTCGATTAGGGTATTAATATTAATCTCGGGTTTCTCCTTTATTTCGGTTATAAGTAAAACGGCTTTTAAGAAATCGAGTAAGGTTTTATTTTAAGTAAAATTAGCGTATTTATTAGGGTTAACCAGTATAAATTACGTAATAAGGTTAATAAACTTAAAGGTTTTAAGTATTTATATATAGCGGTAACCGCGGGGATCGTAGTTAACCAGCTTTTATAAATACCGGTTAAAGGGCTAGTTATATAAAACCTTAATAAGCTTATATATAACGATAATACTCAGCTCGCCTTATATCTCCTAGGGAATAATACTCTTAGCGGTAAGCTAATAGGAAAACTTCCGTTATATAATACGCTTATAACTCTCGTAAATAGTATTAAGAATAATAATAATTTTTTATTTTACGAATCTTATTTATCCGATTTATATTAGTTTACCCAGGACCTGGTTAAATGCGTTTATAATTTAACCCTAGCCCAGGATTATACCCTTATTATAAGCCTTTTATAGGTTTAGGCTTAGGCTAGCGATCCTGGTATTATATATAAAGACGTTTATTATATTAATGGTTATATTATTAAATATATAAATAAAGGCCTTATATTCCTCCGGGGTATATATAGCCCGGATAGTTAACACCCTTATACTAATTAGTTATAAAAGTATTATAATCTCCTTAGGTAAAAGGTTAGCGTTTATTCTCGGCCGATAAATAAGTATTACGGCGTAAAGAAAAGCTAAATATTAGTTACCGGGATATTATTTACCTTATTATATAAAAGCGCACGTTAAAGCACGCGGGTATAAAAAACGGGATATTTATAAACTAGATATTTGGTTTTTTATAACCGGGAGGGAACTTATTACTAGGCTTATAGTAACTCGAATATAAGTACGATTTAATTAAATAGTTTAATATCTGGGTTAATAAAAGCTTTAACCTAATCTAATACTTAACCGAGTATAATAATAATAGGGCGGTTATAGCGGGTAAAAAACTTTAATAGCGATATCCGGTTTTTAGGAACGGGTATATAATTATTACCGGTTAGTTTTCGAAATAATTAAACGGTATTACCGTTATTTATATAATCGATTAGCTTATTTACCGCGGTAATCTTAACGGTTATTTTTTTCTTTTTAGGCTCGGGGTTAAGGGTATTATCTCTTATATTAATATCCTTATTATTTTTTTTTTCCTTATCGGGTAGGCTATTCTCGTTTTTAGTTTATAAAAGGTTAATTAGTTCTGAATCCAAGTAAAGATTAAATAATACCGAATTATTAATATTTTATATAAGGATATCGAGTTTCCGTTATATACTAGGATTAATATAACCGGTATTATTATTTTTTATTTAGCTTGCGCCTATTATATTATTATTATAATATAATACTTTTTTATATAAGTTATATTATTTAGTATACTGCTTAATATATTTCGTGTTATATAATAAGTGGATAATTTTAAAGCGGGCGCTTTTAAGCTTGTTTTTAGGAGATTCTTAGGTATTATCGGGAAACAGGATAAAAATAGTTATAATACGCTAAAGAAATATATGCTTTAAAATGGCTTTAATTATACCACGATATAAGTTATAATCTTATTAATACTAGCGGGCGCTTAACTTAAACAGGCGCGGAGAGAGAACTTATTAGGAAATTTTAATCTGCTTTATTAAGGTAAAGTGCTTTTTTAATTACTCGTTTTCTGCTTTAGGGTTTATAAGGGCCTTATAGCCCTTAACCGGATTATATTATTTACTTAATAAAAGCTTATACCCTATAAACCTTAAAGGGATAATAGGTTAAAAACCTAAATCGTTATTATATAATTACCTGATATTAAACTTTTTTAATAGCTTTAGTATAAGTGCTAGTAATTAAAAGCCAAGGCGGAGGTAGGCGAAAAGATCCTTTAAGTAATTTATTATAAGTATAGCGGAGCTTAATAATAATATATCGCGTTTATACGTAGTAACCAGCTTATGCGCTTAATTCGATATGGTTTTAAGTAAGTGCGCTTTATTACACACGATTATAAAAAAGTCTAGGCAGGGGTTAGCTTCTATTAACACGATTTCGTTATTTATTTTTATAATTTTAGCTTTACCGTCGGGTATCGTATTATAATCGGGAGTATTAGAGTTAATAATATAAAATTAAGCCTCGGCTTTCGAGAAAGGTAAAAAAACGTAGTTATTTTTCTTTAACCGCTTAATTATCTCCGCGTTTTTATAATTATTAAGGCTTAATTACTCCTGCTTATTTTCGTTAAGTCCCTTAATCGTTTTATTCTTTAATTTCTTAGTATATTATTCGTATATAATCGGGTATAACGAGATATATATAATATATTCGCTTTATAAAATGTATTAATATTAATTAAGACGTGGGATAAAGCGGTATAATACCTAAGGAGTAGCCGGGGGCAGGTAAATATAAGCCAGGCCTTTAAAAAACGGGATATTTACGGCCTTATAAATATTCCGTTTTTAATAAAGGGATAAATAAGGAAATATTAACCTTGAGTTTTAATAGATTTAATTTATTTTAATAATTAATAAAGGCTTATTTATTTAATATATACTCGCGCTTTATATAATCCTGCTCGCTTTTACTCTTATTATATATAAGGTAGATTTTAAGCTTACCGCTAAAATAATCCCTTAGCTTATTATAAATAACCGTGGTTAATATTAACGGTATAAGAATAAGTATTAGCTTAAAAAGTTTTCCGTTATATAGGGGTAATATTTTTAAGCGTTAATAGGTTTCGATAGTATAATTATAAATAAACGTTTTACCCGTCTCGTATTCGTTAATAAGGAACGCGAATTTTATAGAGTTATTTAGTAATATTACGATATAAAACGTATTTATTATTATAATTAGTTTTAGTATAGTGGATTAAGGAGAGCGGATAAGAAACGGAATATATTAGTAATAAATATCTCGTTTTTTAACCTCGTTTGTAAACTTATTAATAAACTGGTAAGGTTAATACTTAGCCTTTTTTATTATATATTCGGATATTACGGCATTATTCTACTTTATACCGAGATAATCGGTATACTTTTTTATAAATTTATATTAGAATTATAAGCCGCCGGTTATTATTTAATTAATATTAATATACTCTTTCCGCCGTTGCTTTATATTTTCTATTACCAGGCTGGTCTCCTTAGCCTTATTACGAACTATTAATTTATGCTTTTTTTTATGCTTTTTGGCCTGCTTAGCCTGGTTTTAAGATAATACTGCGTTAGGCTTACCGGTTATATTATGCGTATTAGTTATATTATCCTCGATTACGGCGCGCTAATC
The DNA here is from genome assembly GCA_022539325.1 of Xylariaceae sp. FL0804. Taxonomy (NCBI): domain Eukaryota; kingdom Fungi; phylum Ascomycota; class Sordariomycetes; order Xylariales; family Xylariaceae; species Xylariaceae sp. FL0804. The sequence goes on along the minus strand of JAJKLG010000018.1, from coordinate 376,065 downwards.
CGTATAAAAAATAATAATCGGGGTTTAAATCTTTTTTAGCTTAATAGGGTTTACCCGGGTATTAATTATATCGGAAACGGCCTTTTTAAGGAGATTATAAACGTATTAAAAATCCTAATCGCTAAGTTCCGGATATAAGGGGGCTTTTATCTCCGCGGCTTTACGCTTAATCTCTGTTATATTATTACTTAATTACTCGGCTAAGCCCTTTTATTCCCCGGAGGAATCTGCGCTATTAAATTAGGCCTAAAAGGATTTTACCTTTATAAACTGGTTTTTAAGTTTACCCGCCGGGTTACCGCTTTTTAGCTTTTATATAGGTTATTTCTGGAATATATTAAACTTTACTTTTATATCCGGATTATTTTAGGTTAATTCGATTATTATAATTATTCGGTTTATAAGGAAGTCTAGGGTTAACGGGTTAATAAGAGTATAAAATTATATAAAAAAGTGCTATATTATAATAAATTTATAACGCCGTTTAAAATAATAATTAACTAGCTTTAGGGCACGGTTTTAAGCCTTTATTATATAATATAAATGCTTTTTTCCGTTAATAGGCTTAAATTAGGAAAGGTGTTTAGGAAAATAACGGAGTAAATAATATACCGCGTTAATAATTATATTATTAAATATATTAAATATTATATTATTATAATTGATATTTTTTAGCTATAATATTTAATAATTTAAGATTAAGGTATATTATAGCTTATATAATATATTATCGAGATTTTCCGGTAACTTAATAATAAACTTTAAAATCCTTTTAAAGTTAAAGGATATTTTTAATCCGTAATTAATACGGTATTCGTAATATAAGGCTAAACGTTTAAATACTAGGTAATAAACGGTTAATAAAGTCTTAAAAAACAGGATATTTACTAAATACGGATATTTAATTCCTTAATAATATATATTTTATTATAAGTATTAACGAAAAAGTTAAATAGGTTTATAATCTTAAAACTAAAATATAATATTATATTACCTAGTATATTAAGGGTGCTTAACCTGGTTATAATATATAATTTATAATTCTGGTAATGATTTTATACTAGGCCGGATACTTTATAAGGTTTTAAGTTATATATAGGTTTTATTATTACGGGCGGGATATTATTAGCGCTCGGTTATTATCGAGGGCGCTTATAATTATATTATTAGATTACGGTAAGGAGGCTTTAACCCCTATAATCCTTATCCTCGGCGGGAATACTTTAGCGCGCCTCCTTAATAACTTTTAATAATACGGACTCGGTTATAATTACGAATAAGTCGAAGGCGGTTAAAAGCGCGAAATCGAGTAAGTATGATTTAAGAAACGAAATATTTATTAAATCGGGCAGGTTAATAATAGTAATTATACGGGTAAGGGTAGTGGATTAAAAAAAACGGAGAAAAAAGTTTACTTATATATACCTATTAAATATTTGGTTTCTTAATATATTTATATATTTATTAACTTATATAATATGCGGATAATAAGGGGCGGAGGTAAATAATTATAAAAGGCGGGCGTAAAGGGGAAGTTTTGCTTATATATACTTACTTATTAGATTTTTTACTTATTTAAACCGGCGTATAATCGGTGCTCCGGGAGGGGCGAATAAAATAATTAATATAAATAATGCGAATTAGGTAAGGGGTATAAGTACGTAATAATTATAAAAATAACGCAAATGGTTTTAGGATATAAAAGGGTAATATTTTAATAACTCGAGGGCTAATAGGTATTTTATTTCTCGGGCTTTAATTAATAAAAAAAGGATTAAACGATTCGAGGAGGGAAATAAAGTGGTCGTAAAAACCGATACCGCGATTCCTCGATAAGTAAATAATATAATAATTTTTTTATTTTTAAGTATAAGGTTAATAATATATAATAACTGGTATATATTCTCCCTCCGTAAAAACTACCGGTAAAATATTCTCCGTTACCGTGGTTATAAGCTAGGGAATTATTTATATTTTATATAAGGTGCTTTTAGGTATGGGATTTAATGGGTATTAATTATATTCTGGCTAATAATATAAGTATATTCGGGTAAAACACGGTATTAGTATATACCGGTTAGGATAATATATAAAAAGGAGTTATTATAAGCTATTGCTTAGGCTATTATTATTATCGAATAAAGTTATTTATACTTAGCTAAAAGGAGCTTAGGGCTACGTATATAATCTGGCCTGGTTCTTTTAAAGGGTTTAATATAATGGTTTTTATATTAGTATTATATTATCTATTAAAGTAAATCGGGCTTTACCTTATAATACACGGGATAAACGGTGCCTTAAATAATAACGTTAAAGGGGGATAACTCGGGTATTATTTAAATCGGGATCGTTAATAATAACCAGAGCTTATATACTTTTTAAAAGATATCGAATTTTACCGCTATAATATTAGGATTACCGTAAATACTAAAAGTAAAGCTCCGGGAGGGAAAAAAGCTAATAGGATTATTTAATTATTCCTATATAAATACTTCCTAGCGAAAGCTTATAATATTATAACGGGTTATAAATTAATTATGATTTCCTAGTTTAAGCTTGTCTTAAAGGAATAAAAGGCGGAAAAGGAGACGGAAAAGGGAAAAAAAAAGCAGGAAACGGGGGAAAAGCAGAAAGGGGAAAAGGGGAAGGAGAATAATTATATCGTTTATTATATAATTAAAGATAAGGAGATTTTATTACCTAAAGCGCTTAATTACCGAATCGTGGTTTTATTAACGGGTTTTTTAACGTTATCGGAGCTTGTTAATTACTTAATATCGATTTAGGCCGGCCTTATGCTCGGATCTTAAAAGGAGATTATTTAAGCCCTGAATATTATACTCGGTTATTATATTAAATCGGAACCTTTTATAATAATTATAGCCTAGTATTATTACTTTAGTTTAAGCAGTAGTATTACGGCTTACCGCGATTATTATTTAATAATAAACTAGAGTATATAGTAATTAAATTATTAAGTTCCCGCCTCCGTAATAATAAATTATAATACCAGGCTAATTAAGAAGGGTATAATAATAATTTAAAATAATACCCAGTAAAAAACTTTAAGAACTTATTAGCCTAATTACGATTTTATTATAAATAATACCTAAATGCTTTAAGTCCTTTATAAAGGCTCGATTAATAGGCCGAGGCCGTTATTATTAAGGAAACCTTACCCGATATCGAGGAGGATAATTTACCGGTTAACGATTTTAAGGCGGGTATATAGTAAACCTATAATACCCGCCTTTATTAGCTTTTAGCAGTATTAATTTTGCTTTAAATTCACTTTTTCCCTTATAATACCCTGTGTTTATAAAAATAAATGCGTTTTTTTATTATTTTTTAATTATTTATTAAAGGAGGTTATTAGGAAGTAAACTATTTATAAAGTGCTGGCGTATTTACTTAATAAACAGAACTATTTATGGGTAATAAAGGTGGAAATTAATATAATAAATTATTACACTTTTAGCGAAAATACCGCGAACCCGGGCGGGCGCTTATTTAAAAGATATTAAGGAGGGGATTATAATATTAATCTCCCGTATTAAACCCTTATAATCCGATTTATCCTTTTAAGCGCTATCTTTTTATCCCTTAATCTAATACTAAGCCTTAGCGCGCAAGCGCGCTATTATAATAAAACCCTTACTATTAATTAAAGGGCAATCGTTATTTTAACAAAAAGCAGCCTTAAATTCGCTATTAGCTTTAGCGAGCTGGGTAAAAAGGGCCCCTTTTTAATCGTTTTTAACGTTTTTTTCGGTAATAAAGTTATTATTAGCTTTATTATCCTAGCGCTGCCTGGTTATAACCCGAAGCAGTTAAAGAATGTTCGTAATATTCTTAGCGATATTCTCCGAATTTATAATAAAAATCCGCGAGTTTTTTATAGTAATCTCCGTAAGTATACGGATTTAACGAGTTTTTTATAAAAACTCTTATAGGTATTTATTAATATTATATATATTATCCGTAATAAATATAGCGTTAAGGTATATAACTGCTATATTTATGCGTAGGTAATATATATCTCCCGAGTTAATATTTAGTGGAAAATAAACTACTAGCGCAGGCGTAGCGATCTCGCCGTTATTAACGGATTAATTAATACCTGTAGATTAATTAATACCTGCGGATTAACCGATACCTATATAAGCCTAAACTCGCTTTATAATAATTTTATAAAAGTTTTTATTACGAGTTAATAAAGCTACCTACTTAGGTACGCGGGGAATTTACGGTAAACTTTTTTAATAAGGAGGTTATTATTACTCTTAACGCTATCCTGGATAAAATGCTTTAATTAGCCGATTTATGCGTATACGGCGGTGGGCTTATATTAACTAATAGGAACGTAACCAGAGTACACTTATAAAAAAATATAACCGAGGGTGGCCAGCTTTTTAATAATCTACCCGGCGGGTTAGCTTATAATTCGCTTATAAGTTAATATAAACCTACCGCTTTATAATCCTTATATATTTCCTAATAGCGTTAATATTTTACCGATTAGCCTATAATAATATTAGCTTAAAATATGCCTTAATTTTACTAGGACCTTATTTACTATGGAATAAGACGTAAACCACGCGGTTTATTAAGGGCTTTTAGTCCACGGCGGCCTTAATATAGCGCAGGCAGGGCGGTATATTTATATACTCCTTAAACTTTGCTTTAAAAGGGAAGTATTTACGGTATCCATTATTTAACTTAAGCTTTACTCTGATTTTATAAGGATTATATATAAGCGTTATAATAAGGTTATTAGCGTTCTTAAAATAAAAGCCCGGGTTAATAGGCTTTTAAAAATTAGTTTTTATAATACCACCCGTAGAATAGCAAACGTCTTCGATAAGGGTTCGCTTATTATTCGAGCCTTTTAAATCCTTAATATTACGCTTACGCTTAAGGGTAAAAGTAACCGGAAGCTTAAAAGGGGGAACCGGAGTCTGTTTACTATAAACCGTAATAAAATAAATAAGCTTTATTATAATCCCGCCTAGATTAGCGGGCGTGGTACGCTTTAGGGTTATAGGGTTATTATTAACTAATTACGCAGGTTTTTTAACCGCTTTTTTAAAATTAGCCGGTATTATAGCGAGGATTAAAGGTTATTAACTAGGGGAAAGGATTAATAAAATCCCCTTAAAACGGCGTATCCGTTTATTAAGTTATAAACTAAAGCCTTACCGGCTTATACTAATAAAATAAAGGTAAAAGCCTAGCGCAGGCCGGTAAAGCAGGGATTATTCGCTAGCCAGGGGGGGGGGTATATATTAAAAAAAAAAAGTTATATAGGGAAAAAAGGTAGACGGGTGATTAGGAGTAAATAAATCTTTTTATAAAAAGCTGTTAACGTGATTTCCACCTGGCCCCACCTGGTAATACTAGCGGCTATACCTGGCTAATATAACCGCTTTTTCCCTACTTATAAATAAACCCTATACTTAGGGCTATATCTTTCTTATTATTACGGCGTAACCTATATATAGGCCGCGCTTTTCCTAAAGGGGGGGGTAATATTACGGCTTATTATAATTATTACTCGGCTTATTACTTTGCTACCCGTTTACCTCCCCTTTACGGGACCATTTACTGCTTTTTATTATCGGCACCCCCGATCCCAGCTCGGAGGCCGCCGTTAAAAGGGGTTTTTTTTAGCGCTTGCTTTAAAGTTTTTTCCCTTTTTTTTCTTTTTTTTTTTTATTCCGATTATAATAATTAATAAAAATACGGTAATTTAGCTATAAAGGTATTATTCCAGCTTTTATTTACTTACCGTAATAAGTAACCGGGATAATTAAATAAGCCTCGGTAACGGCCTTTAAATTATACGCGGATTCTTTATAAGCGCCTAGGCGGTTACCGCTCGCGTATTATTCCACGTTTAAATTAGGAACGTAAAAATTAAATACGCTAGTAATTATAAGAGGTAATCCTTTTAGCTTTTTACCTTAATTAATTTAAAAACTTCCGCCGGCCGCTAAAGCACTTAACTTAAGCGCTTTTTAAGGGTATATACCTTTCTTACCCGCTGCTTATATACTTTATATAAAAACTAAGGCAGGAAAACGTATTATTAATTAGCCTGCTTAATAATTACGCTAGCCTTATACGCAGGGTTATTAAGACTTATTAGGCTATTACGGGGTTCCTTATTATTATCCGGTGAATATGCTTATAGCCTTAGATTCCGAAGGAGTAATCCACGCGCACGCAAAGCTAGAAATAAGTATTAATGTTTACGTTTAGGAGCCGCCTTACCTGCTCGCATTATTAATAATTCCTATAAAAAATTAAGCCTATTGCTTAACCCCGAGTAGGAAATAATATAATATAATTAACTGGGTTAAGTTTAGTATTCTTAGTAAGTAAGTTATACGGTATAATCGCGGTAAAGGCTTTAGTATTAAGAGAATAAAAAATAGTGTTTTTATATATATAAGGACTTAGTTTATAATTAAAGTATAAATATTCGGTTTTTTATATTTATATTTTTTTAAAGGTAGCCTTTTTTATTAGCCGAATACTTAAATTTATTTAGCCTTTATATACTAGGCCGGTATTTATTATTACTCGGTATCGATATCCGGCGGTTTAATACCTTTTACATAGTGCTTTTTCTCGTAGCTTTTTAATAAGAATATAGAAAATAAAATCCGGTTTCCAGGATAATAAGCTTTTAATATATCTAATCCTTATAAAATATTTTACTAGGATTTAAGCCGCTTATTATTATATTATACTTTTAGGTTGTTATTTTAAATATTACCTTAAGAGATATATTATTAAATCCGTAATCGATATATAACTTATCCTAAAAAACCTTAAGTCTTAGTATATAAATATAAATTATTAAGTTTATATCGTTGGTTATATTACCTCCCTTAAACACCTGCTAGATAAAACGCTGTAATATATCGATTAAAGTATAGTGGTAACCTTTTTAACTATATAGGCGTTATTTATATAATTTGCTTAAAATCTGGATATCTAGGGCTATAAGCGCGCGGTGTTAATTAAGATAAAGTAAATAAGTAAGTAGGCACTAATAAGAAACCGAATATTTAATTTTATTTATTAATACTTATTCGGTAATTTATTATATAAATATTCCGTTTTTTATTATAAGTATAGGCGGTATTAAGAATCGAGATATTTTATATATTTTAAGCTATATATTTTAATTAATTTATTAGGTAAATATTCCATTTCTTATCGCATGCGTAAAGGGTGGTAAAATACGGGATATTTTAATCCTTATATGCTTTTAATAATATAATATATACGTAAATATTCGGTTTTTTATTAATGGTTTTATTTAAGGCTTTATAATATTATTCTTATTCTCGTTTTCGGCCTTTGCCTTATATACGTTATATTACTAATATATATACTTAGGGTTATAATCCTCTTACTTATTACCTAGTTAATTATATTATTTAATTATAGCTTATACGTTATTTAAAATACTTATTAGCTTTATATTTAACCTTTATCCTTTTAAAGTCCACTGCTTTATAATTAAGGAAGCGGAATTACTCTTTAAGTTAACGGCGGCTATTATTAATAAATAATCTTATTTATTATCATTTATAATTATCGAAAAAATGCTTATATTAGGTAATACGATAAGTGCCTTTATCGAGTATAACTTTTTAGGGCTAACGGGGCTTATATTAATATTCCCCGTATTAAGCAGAGGTTATTTTATACCGAATTATTTCTTAATAGCGCTTTAATAATTAATTACGAGTCCTTTAATAAATCGTTCCAGGACCTTAATCATTTCGGGGCTATAATAATAATAGTATTAAATTAACCTTTTTAAGCTCTCGGTGCGCGTATTAACGCTAAGGGTGGGGTCCTTAAACAAGGAATATAAAATCGGTATTATTATCCATTACTCTCCTTTAAGTAAAAGCTCCTTATAAATAAAGCTAAAAAGAGCCCTTTTAATAGTATATTATACCTTTTAAGGGGGGTATTTCTCCTTATACTTTACGCCAGGAATATAGTAGTTAATATTAAAGAGTTTTAAAACGCTTATTTTTAAGGATTATATAATAATAAATTTAATTTTCTCGAAATTCGGTATTATAAAAACGTATAAGCCTGCGTATAATTAATAATATTATTCTTATTTATTATTAATATATAATTCGAATTCCCCTTATTAGGATATAGTTTTTTAATTATAATCGATTTTCTAATATAATATTATAAATTCCTTTTTATTCCAGGAAGCCTTATTATTAAAACCGCTAAATATATTCGTAATAAAGGCGGATTATATAACTTTTATTAATTATTATATTAACCGCGCTTAAATAATATTAGGGATAAATAATATTATATTATTAGGGAGGGTTAGTAATTATTATACGATATCGGCCGTAAACCGCCTAAAGAGTTTAAGTATTTTTCTTTATTTTAAAGTAATAAATATACCGTGGTATAATTAGTATATTCGATTTATACCTAAGAGATTAATATATATTACGGGGTTATTTTTCCGGAACGAGAATAATCTGCTCCGTTTATAAGGCTTAATAGGAACCTTTTATAAATATTCGCGATATATCTTTATAAAGGTTTAATTATACGCTTAAATTACTTTTTATAATAAGATATAAAAGAATTAAGACCGAGTTTTTACCGCTTTAATATAATTATTTTTTTATTCTTAGGTAATAAATTAAGCGAAAAATACACGTTTTTAATTACTAAATATAATGCTTTAGCCTAATCTGGACCCTATATTAATAAGCCTCTTTTATACTTTATAAGCCTTATAAGCGAGGGGGTTATATAATAAGCCGAGATTAGGTATAAAAAGCAAGTAAATATACGGGATATTTTAATCGAACTTAGTATTGGGTAATTAAATTATATTAAGTTGGTTATAAATACCCTTTACACTTATACCTTTTAAATACTGCTCCTTATTATAACCCCTATTACGGATTATTATTATTTTTTATATCCAGGAATATATACTAAATATAGCGCTTATATTAAAGAATTAAAGCAGAATAAAATAAAACTAATTAATAATAATATATAAGATTTACTTATAGTTTAGTTACGGTATCCCCGCCTATTCCGGTATAAATAAGGCGAAAACCGAGAACCGCTTAATCGGTTTTATAAATCGGGCGGTATTAGCGAGGATTAACCGATTAATATCTTTAGTGCGGATAATATAAAATAGGTTATATATATTATCGATATCTGGATATAAAGGGTGTATCCCCTTATATAGGGAAAATATTAAAAAATTTAAAGCGGATAAGTATAATTAAAATACTTAATATTCGTAATATACTTTATAAATATAAGCTATATCGTTATAATCGTTTATAATAAGGAAATCGTATAATTTTTTTTTTTACTTATAAAAGTTTTAGCGGATATAAGCGTATAATATTCTATATAGGGTAATACCGCGGTTAATCTGCTTTATATATTATATATTAAGGTTTTCCTGCTTAAAATAAAGTAAACTAAATTAATAGGTATTAAAGGGGGCATAATTCTTATCGGGTATATATATATACTCCTTATGGCTATTATAAGCCTTAATTTAGGTAAAGGGGGCGGTATAGTACTAGGTGGTTAACTTTACGAGTTCGATTAAGCCGATATCTCGAAAAAGGTATTAGGTTTATATATATTTTTTAAAGCTATAAAAACCGTTATACGCTACCTAAGTAATATTATTAAAATACTTGGATTTATAAAATAATATTATTAATAAGGTTATATTATTTTACGAGGGCGGAGGCCTAGTAAGCTTAAGCGTATCCCGAAATCCGATATTTACCTAAAGCGTATTTTTATATAAAAACGCGGGATCGGCGTTTCCAAGGAATTTAGTATAAAATATTTATAAGGCTTTTCCCGGGGAAGGGTTTCGAGTATAATCTTTTATATTATAGGTTTATATAATAAGGATAAGTAAAGTAAAATAACCCCTTTCCCCCTTAAAATTATTATATAAAATTTTTAATTCGTTTTAGAAATCGCCCGTATATATATAATTAATTATATATTATAAATAAGTATAATTATTAACGTGCTCGGAATCGAGTTTGCTTTAAGTAATTAATACCTTAGCTTTCGCTTAATAAAAGGAAGTGGGATATTATTATATAATAATGGTCGGGCACGAATTATATAAAGCGGGAAGAATATAATGATTAATAAGCTTTTATTGTTTTTTATATAAGAGGGCGGGGGGGTTACCTTTATGGGGCGGTAATGCTTTAAGAAAGAGTAAGTGGATAATATTTAATCGGTTTTTATTAAAGCTATTAAGCTGGATATTTCGTACCCTATATAATAACTGGCCCTTAAAGGAGTAATATAATTATTAGGTATAAATAAATAAATAGGGGGGTATATACGTTAACTAAAAATCGTCTTAAAAAAAGGCGTAAAGGGATTTAAGGCAAGCTATATAATTATTAATATCGAACGTGTATAATATTAATAATCCCGTATATACGTTTTTTATCTTAGTATTAAATACCCGGAAGGATAACGCGGGTTTATTTCGGTTAAATAATAATATATTAAAGGGTAATTATAGCTGCTTATATTTATTATATATAACGGTTACGTTACCGGTATCGTAAAGCATATTAACGAAATAATCCTCCGGTTTTTTATTATTTATAATAAGGCGTATTATCTCGGATAACCTAATGCCCTCGGGGCTATTATATAATACTAGTATTAAAATTAACTATTAATAAGGGAAGTATAAAACTTAGGCTATAAGAATCCGAATATCCCTATCTTTGGGGTTTAAGGTATAAAAAACCAAATATTTATAATAATAAAAATAAAGATATTTGGTTTTTTAAGCGGTTAAGGGTAATAAGGATTATAAGGAGAAGAAAACGTATAATAGCTGTAATAAGGTGCGTAAATAATAAATAAATGCGATTTAACCTTATTTATTAACTCGGTAAGTAAAATAAAAAAATTTTATAAAAATTACGGTATTTTATATAAAGGAGGAGTAAGAATAATATAATAATTAACCGAGCCTTTAATATATATTATATTATTAAAGGAATAAAGAGATAATAAGCCATACTTTATATCGGTATAATCCGCTTTATTATAATTATTATTTAAATTAGGGTTAAAATATATTAAGCTTATTATCTTTATAATAATATTATTATATAATCCGTTACGGTATTCGGATAAAGCGGGGTTAAAATACCTACCGCTCGGTAACGCCGGTAACACGGTATATTTTATTTTAAAATCGTATTCCGGTAATGGTGGGTTAAAATACCTCGAGCTTAATTACGTAAATAAAATATTATTTTCCGGCCCGTAATAATAATCCGGTAAGGCCGGGTTAAACGGCCTTAAGCTCGGTAATCTTAATAATATTATTACCGCAGGAGAGTAGTTAAATTATAATTATAGGCAGGCCGCCAGGGAACGGATAGGTAATATAGTATAATCCGAGGAATACCGATAATAAAACGGCTTATAATATGCAGGAAAGGGAGCCGGTAATAAGGTGGTATTTAAGGATTACCGGTATTAAGACGGCTTACGGTATATAAGGAGGGCGGTAGGTAATAAGGTAATATCCGAGGAATATTAGTGCTGGGATAACTCGCGGTATACAGGGAGGGCGGTAAATAACACGGTAGCGTCCGAGGATTACTAATACTAGGATAGCTTACGGTATATAAAGGGGGCGGTAGGTAATAAAATAGTATTTAAAAAATACCGGTATTAAAACGGTTTACGGTATATAAGGAAGGCGGTAAATAATACGGTGGTATTTAATAAATACTAATACTAAAACAGCTTACGGTATATAAGGAGGGCGGTAAATAATATAATAGCGTTTAAGGATTATTAATACTAGGATGGCTTATAGCGTGCAGGGAGGGCGGTAAGTAATACGGTAGCGTTTAAGGATTATTAATATTAAAATAGTTTGCGGTATATAAAGAAAGCGGCCGGTAATATAATCGTATCCGATAAATACTCTTATTATAAATTTTTTCGGCCGGGGGCGCTTAATAAAAACGGTATTTAATATACGCAAGATTAAGTTAAAAGGCTGATTTATATACTCGATTAAAATCGATTATAATTTATATTAATATATAGCTTATATCCTATATTACTTATTATAATGGCTTTAAACCTTAATTACGTATTATATCGTAAAAGGGGCTATGCTTTTAGGCTGCTTTAGTTTTAGTGTATTAGGGATTATAATAAGCGGTAATTATGTTTAATATTAGGAAGAATAGTTTAAAAGCTACCTAATAAGCTTATTAATATCGCTAATAATATAATATTTAATATAAAGGTTAATTAACGATTAAATTAAAGGATTAAATGGGTAATAATAATAAACGGTTTAATACCTTATTAAAAATTAATATTAGATTCGGATAAAACTCGGAATTAATTATTAGGTTAATTAAACTCGGCTTAAAAAACTGCTACCGTTCTTTTAAATACCCTTTCGCGTTTTTTCTATTATTTTTCGGCGTTAATTAAAGGTATAATAATAATTATAAATAATATATAAGGATATAATATAAAACGGTAAAAAGAAATAAGTATTAATAATAATATAATAATAAAATATAAAAGTAATAAAATATATATATATAATAATTTTTTTAGGAATAATATTCCTTATAATACCTTATTATTTTATAATAGGAAGGTAATATAAGGAGGTTATCCCTTAAATAAGGGAATTTAAAAAGAGCTAAGGTTTATAAACAAAAATATAATATCTTAAAAAGCTTATTAGAATTACTTAAATAAGCTTATAAAGCGAATTTCGGGTTATAGTTTTAAAGCTAGGGCGTTTTTAAATAAGGTATATCCGGAAAAGGAACTTTATTAGGCACTTTAGGATTAAATTAAAAAAACCCGGGGATATTTAAATAATATAATTATACCTAAGCCTCGGGAAGGATTAAGTAATTAGCCTAAAAGAGGCCGGTTAATTAAAATATATATTTAATACCGGGGATTTTATTTTTATATCCGAGAGCTAAGGATTAAATCCGTAATAATAACTAAGAAATAATACCTTTACTTGCTTAAACGAAGATATAATATCCTAAAAAGCTTATTAGAATTATTTAAATAAGCTTATAAAGCGAATTTCGGGTTATAGTTTTAAAGCTAGAGCGTTTTTAAATAAGATATATCCGGAGAAGGAACTTTATTAAGCATTTTAGGATTAGATTAAAAAAACCTAAGGATATTTAAATAATATAATTATACCTAAGGGCTTTTAAAAGGTTTTATAATTATTAATTATAGCGGTTTGCTTAAAAAAAAAACCTGCTTTATTTAAATCCTAGCCTTTTAATATTACCGGAGGCTCCGTTTCCGGCTTTAGCTCCGGCTCCAAGTTAAGCACCGATAATAAAGGATATAAATAATTTCCAAACACGGATTTAGGGTATATTATATAAAATCCGTAAAATTAAATAAAAAACTAATAATTTTAAATGTATTTTTTCTAATAACCGCTATACGTTTATTATTATTAAAAAAAGCGAGTATAAGGTTATATTAATCGCGGTTATTTATAGGATAAATCCTAGGCATATATTTAATATACTTATTAAATTTCCCTTACCTAATAATTAATATTATATAAACGGTTCGGAAAACCTAAAATTAATTTCTTAATAAGCTATAAAAAGGCAAAAATACGCGTACGTTAATAATAAGGATAATAACGAGGATAAATTCGAAATATAAAAGTAATTAAAAAACGAATTATAATAATTATTATTAAGGTAATAGGTTTTAAAGCCGTTTACGGAACCTATTACCAGGCTAATATCGCCGCTTATTATAAGGCCGTAAAGGATTATTAGTAAGGTATTAATAGCTAATAATAATAAGGAAGAAAATTATCGCTTAAGGCTAAGGAACGGGGACGTTTTAGTTATAAGCCAGGAGGCTAAGTTTAACCGCCTTATTATATTTAAGAGCGCGCTTTAGCGGAGATATATAACGTAGTTTATTATTAAGACTTAAAAGCTCTTTAATATAATCGCGGATCTAATAAAGGGCTATTCCTAAACTATAATAAAATAAGAGAATAAGTTTAACCCCTTACGCGATTAATAGGCTATATATAATAAGGCGCAGAACTTTAAGGCGCTTTACTTATAAAGCAATTATATATTACCCCCCGGGTTCGATAAAATCGCCTTAAATATAAAGAAAAAAAATAAGGTTATATAATATAACCGTAATCCGAATAAGGCCGAAAATAACCTCGATAATAATAACGCGATTATTAATAATATCTAGGCGGCCTTATAATAAACGGATAATAGTTTACGATTTAAAGGATAATAATTTATTATAAACTTTTATAAGCAGGTAATATTTAGTTTATTATGCTTTTTTCTTAATTAGCCGAAGGGAATAATATCGAGTTTTAAGTAAACGCTAATTATATAAATTAATTAAAATTTATAGTTTATTAAAGAGCACTAGGCCTATAATATTTATTTAAATTACTTTTATTTTAGATTAGCGTTAGGTTATTCTAGGGTATACTCGTAACCGATTATTAAGTAAATATTATTTATATTAGATTATTATATAATATATTAAACGTAAAGACCCGCGAATTATGGGAATATATTTCTGCGGTTTTTTAATTAAGGATGTTAAAAAGCAAAGGGGAAACGGGTGGTTATATACCAGTAATGTAAAGGGTAAAATAAAAGGAGCGGGAGGTATATTTATACTCGATATATTAAAATATAACCGTAGCTTAGGTTAATATAATTAAAAATAAAATATTTATATAATAAATAAATAAGTTGGCTTTTATTAGTGGTCGCTTAATTAACCTTATTATATACGGGGGGTTAATATAACTAGCTTAATCTTAAATAAAAGGCTAACGAAGTTTATTATTACGTAACCTAAAATAAAAATACGTAATTTAATAATAAAGGGTAATATTATTTAATTTAATTAGTTTTTTTAGTTATTAGTTTATTAAAATGGCTTTTATTACTTATACTTAATATATTAAAATGCGATCGTATATTAAATAAGTATAATAAAAAATCGAATATTTATATAATAGGCAGGTAGGCCTTTATAAGTGATTGCTTAGCTAAGGTTTTATAAGGGGCGGGATATAGCTAACTTAATCCTGGTTAGGTTATTAACGAAGTCTACCCTTATATAACCTAGAGTTAGGATACGTAACTCGATAGTAAATAATAACGTTATATTTAATTTAATTAATCTTTTAAGTTATTAGTTTATTAAAAGGGCTTTTACCCCTATACTCGATATATTAAAATATAACCGTAGCTTAAGTTAATATAATAAGAAATCAAATATTTATATAATAGGTAATAAGCAGGCTTTTATTAGTAATTACCTAGGTAACGGGCGTGTATAGGGATATTAACACGGGTGGTTTAATCCCGATTAGGTTATTAATAAAGTCTATTATCGCGTAACCTAAAATAAGAATATATAACTCGATAATAAATAATAATATTATATTTAATTTAATTAATCTTTTAAGCTATTAGCTTATTAAAAGGGTTTTTATTATTTATACTCAATATATTAAAATATAACCGTACGTTAAATAAGTATAATAAGAAATCGAATATTTATATAATAGGTAGGTAGGCTTTTATAGGTGGTCGCCTAGCTAAGGTTTTATAAGGGGCGAGATATAATTAACTTAATCCTGGTTAGGTTATTAACAAAGTCTACCCTTATATAACCTAAAATTAAGATATATAATTCGATGGCAAATAATAATATTATATTTAATTTAATTAATTTTTTAAGCTATTGGTTTATTAAAAGGATTTTTACCCTTATACTTAATATATTAAAATATAATCGTAGCTTAAGTTAATATAATAAGAAATCGAATATTTATATAATAGGTAATAAGCAGGCTTTTATTAGTAATCGCTTAGTTAACGGGCGTATATAAGGATAATAATACGGCTAGCTTAATCCCGTTTTAGCCTTTAGCGGCTAATAATTTAAAAGCGTAATAATAATTAAAACTAATAATTAGGAATACGAATAATTCACTAAAAAGTAATAAAATTTAATTATTGTTTTGATTTTTTGGAATATAAGTATTTTATAAAGCGATAGCCGAAATTATATCGAGTTACGATAATAAATAATAAAGGTATAGTAAGAAACGGAATATTTAGGTAATAGGTATTTATATAGAGAAAACGATTAAGTCCTATACTAATACCTATAAACCTTAACCCGCGGCCTGCAAAGATTAAGGGTAGTTAATAAAAGTATATCCCGGTTATTTATATATTTAGTAAATAATTAAAGGTTTTTAATTATTCCGCGGGGTAATTACTCGGAAATTAAATACTAAAATAATATTAAATCGAATTAGGGTAATTTAAATAATTATTTTTTAATTAACCTGGGTAAATACCGTGCTAAAACTAAATATAAGGTTTAATATTATTATACGGTAAGGGAGTTATAAATTAATAACGGGACCCTAATATTTATAAAAACGATTAATTTTATATATCTCTTAATTTATCCTGGAAATAAGCTTTCGGAAAACCTCGAATTTAATTATTAGGTTTATTTTATTTCTATTAAGAAAATAATTAATAATTTATAAGCAAAGGGGCTTTATAAGGCGATTATTAAACTCTTTTTTTTATTCTTCTTAAGAAAAACGGTTAATATTAATTAATTAAATAAACTTTAAATAAAAGGTATAAAAGCGTATATTTAAAAGCTAATAAAAGCGAAATAATTAGGCCTTAATTTAAGCTTATTAATTAGGGTTTTTAAAACTAATAATAAATAAATTTAAGACCTGGTTTATTTAGGTATACTTTTTAGGGTTTTTATATAAAATAAAGGGTGCCAGGGTTTATTAGGCTATTCTTTTAATTAGGGTAATAACCTACGTAAATTATAATTTTTTTATAGGGAATAATTACGTATTTATTATAAGCTTACGGAGAATAAAGTTCTTTTAATACTCGAAAATTAAGTTAAATTTATTTTCGAGCTTAAAAGGGTTTAATAATATAATAATATAATGAAATTTATTAATAAAAGTAGGGTTATTAAAGGTAATAATAAAAGCCCCGCGGGCGGTATATAAAAAAGTATTTTTTTCGCGATTAATTATAAGTTAATCTGCTTTAAATTATATTATAAGGGTACCGCGTTTTTATTATTTATTTCGAAAATTATTTAAAAGGGTGGTTAGCTTATAATCTCTTATTTATTAAAATTAAATTATTAGAGTATAAGATTCTCGGTTTCCTTTTATATTCGAAATAAGGCTTTAGGAAAACTCCTTAAAAGAATTTAAAGAGTTTTATTTAACGGACTTCGCGGATTATTTCCCTTTTACTTATATAAATTTATAACCGGTAATATTATTTCCTTAACCCCTAAGGGTATTAATAATAATACCCCGAGTTTATAATATATTTTTAATTATTTAGCTTATAGCTTATTATATATTAGCTAAGCCTTTAATACCGTGATTAGGATCGGATTATAAAATCGATATTATTATTAATATTTTAAAACGGATTATTATTTTTAAAATATTCTTATTCGAGAACCGTTAATAAAAAGCAATATTAAGGCGAATTAAAAAGGGATTTAAAACAAAATAATATAAATAAATAAAAATAATTCCGATTATTATATTACGGCGAGCAAATAAGAGCTAAGATAATACCTTCGTAATTAAATTATTATATTTTTATTAATTATTATAATCGGAATAAAGAGAAAAAAAGAGAAAAAAGGGAAAAAACTCTAAAGCGAGCGCTAAAAAAAACCCCTTTTAATAGCGGTCTCCGAGCTGGGATTAAGGGCGCCGATAATAAGGAGCAGTAAATGGTTTCGCGAAGTGAAGGCGAACGGGTAGTAAAGTAATAAGCCGAGTAATAATCGCGGTAAGCCGTGATATTAATTACCCTCCCGGCGTAAGGTTAAAATCGTATACGAGTAAATTAAAGCATTTACGTGGTTATTACCGGTATTTTATAAAAACACCGGTATATTAATTAAAAGCATATATATAACCTAGCGCTTAAAAGCCTATTACGAGAATTAGTATTATATAACTTAACTAATAATTATAAAAACGTATATTAAGCGTAAAGTTCTGCTAAAACGCTTATATATCGGGATATATAATCTATATAATCCTTATAATATCCGCCGGTATAATATTAACCGTATAATACTTAAAAAGGTTTTCGAGGGTTTTAAAAGCCCTATACGGGTTAGGGTAAAAATATTATTATTACGGTTATTAATTACCGTTAATATTATTATTATTTATAATAACGGTAATATTGTAATATCCGAAAATAAAGATTATACAAGTAATTAAAAAAAAAATAAAAAAAAGGTATATAAGAAAAAGTTAAAGGATAAGGATAAAGAAAAAAAGCCTATTAAGCGTATAAAAAAGCTTTCTTTTATACCTATAAAAAATTATTTTATTTCTCGTCGTCGATTTATTTATTATTATATATAACTTATTTAATATTATCCGCGTACGGAAACTAACTCACTTTTCGCGTAATAATACTTATTTATAATTTACCGCGATTTTATTACCTTTTATTCCTTACCGCACGATTATTATTAACTTTATATACGCTATACGTATATAAAAAGCCTTTTATTTCTTACTTATAATTATTTGCTTATACGAGTTAAGTTTTCCTTTATTCACTTTATATATATAAAACCTAGCCGGTAAAACCGTTATATAATAAAAGAAAAGTTATTAGTATAGGAATATTAATCTTTTAGCATAGGTTTTTAATTAAATTAAGGGGTAAATATACGCGTTAAAGGAAAAGGGTAAAAACCCTTTTCTTTTCTTTTATATAATTATTCTAATTAATATATAAGCTACTTATTAACTTACACCGTATAATTATACAGAGCTTACTAATAAATAGCCCTCCTGTTATAAGTTCCGAGCACTGCTTAATACCTTAAGTGTAATATGATTTAGCTCACGCAATTGTGTAGCAACCACATCCTTATCGGGGGACCGCGCTTGATCACCATGTTTATTCTCCCGCAGCGTTTCCAACAGGTTTACGGGATGTCCGGGATAAGCGCCGGTATTCGACTACTCCCCTTCTATCTCGCCGTCCCCATTGCCAAGCTATTTTCGGCTACTGTTGCTGGGAAGATGAAGATTCCTCTTATGTATATCCTCATAACGGGTGCCTGTACTCAGGTCATTGGCTTTGCTCTTCTTAGCACGCTACCTCTAACGTCTGGCATCCCACACCGGCTGTACGGATATGAGGTTGTGGCTGGCTGGGGATGTGGCATGAATTTCTCCCTCCTCACCAGTGCAATTCCTCTTGTGATCGAAAGTCGCGATCAAGGTAAGTTGATACGATCCCATCTCAATTGATCTTCGTGAACTAACGTTTCTGAAGCTGTCGGAGTGGGAGCTAGTGCGCAGTTCCGGTTCATGGGAAGCGCGATCGTGCTGTCAATATCGACTTCAGTTTTCAACAGCTACGTGAAGCCACAGCTAGGCGCTATCTTGGGGATTAAGCAAGCAGACTTGAATGATCTTGGGAATGTAGTGTCAATGTCCACCGAAGCAGTGCGCGAGGATGTCAGACAGGCTCTGGTAGAAGGCTACAACCGCCAGACCCTGGTCTTGTGTATCGCCTCTGCTTTACAGGTTCCGGCTACGATGCTTCTATGGAGTAGAAAGAAGAAGCAGCAGCTACTGACCTGAATAACTTTATAAAGGAAGCGCACTCCCAACAAGTCGCTCGCCGCATTAATCCATTGCACTCTATATCTACATCGTCGCACGACCTCTACATCGGGTGTTCTAGTCATAAATCTTAATGTAGTTGCCGTCTTCCAGTATTGTTATGGTGTGCACCAGTAAAATACACTTTAACCTTCTCTTGGCATGAAGATCGTTCACAGACTTGCCGAAACAGGCACCGGCGCACCTAACACCCCCAACCCCTCTGCGTGCCACCCCTCTACGTGCCAGAAAACAGTAAACTTTAAAACATGGATTAATAAATCAATATTAAGTAATAAAATACGCTTGCTTTTTTATAATACGCTTTAAGAAATATTTATTTATTTAAGCGCTTTTAAAACTTTATTTATAATACGCTTAATTTATAAGAACAAGTATTAATATTTATGTTTAAAACGTGTTTTTCTTTTATATTAAATGGAATAAAACTGCTAAAAATAGAAGAGAAATATAATAAGTTATATATTAATAGTTTTAAGCTATTAATTTAATATTAAACCTTATTTTATTTTAAGGTTAATTTATTATAATAGATATTAAATAAATCTACTTATTTTTATTTAAAGAATTAATTTAAAGGTTATTTAACCTAAAAATCTAGACTTTAAAATTGTTTTATATTCTTTATAGTATAAAACATATTATATAAGTATAAAAAATCTTTTTTATAACTTAATTCCTTTTATTTTAAATAAAGAAATTAAGTGTATAAATCATTTTAAAATATTAAGTATAAATCGAATAAAAGCAATTTTAAAAGGGTTTTTTATTATAATATAAGTTTACTTATGTTAAAGGCTAATAAAGATTTTAAAAAGTATAAAACCTTAAGTATAAGGGTTATAAAAATACCTGAAACCTGGAGGTTTTTCCGTTATTATTATAATAGGAGTTTTAACATTGAAAATATTAAAGAAAAAATAAAATAAAATACTTAAAAAAGGTTATTTAATTTATTATTATACTTTATATCTTAATAGTATTATATATACTTTACTTTACTTTTAGGGTATTTCGTTTTAATTTATTTTATAGTTTTAAAACTTTTTTATATAAGAAAAGTACCGAGTTTTAATTTTAAAACTGGAAAATAAAATATAATATAAAGATTTATTATTAAAAGTATTTAATTAAATTTAAGGTAAAGTATTTTTAAATATTATAGCGAGGAAATAAGAATTATAAAAAAGTCGTTATATAATAAAAACATTAATTAAAAAAGTATACTTCGGTTTTTTCTCCCTTATAAAAAATATTAAACGTTTTAATTGTTTTTCCTATTTTAATATAAAAGCTTAAATTCTTTAATTTTTAAAATCCGTTTTGCGTTTTATTAAAAACTTATATTTATATTTTAGCTTGTTTTAAATCTCTTTTTCCAAGTCTATATCGGAATTTTTAAAAAAAATAAACGTATAAAGTAGTTAATTCTATTAAGCAGTAAACCTTCGTTAAAACTAAGGCTTATTAGTTTTTAAATATAGAAATAACCTTAATTAAGCTTTTTTACTTCTTAAAACATCTTTTTACTTAATAATAAATTTAAGAAACAGCTTTTTTAGAAATTTATATTCTTTTTATTTTATAAATTTAATTATTGCTTATATACTAGTAACTCTAGGCTTTTTACTTTACTTTTACTTACTTTATAAAGTAAATAAGAATAGCGTTTTTTAAGTTTTTTAATATATATTTTACTTTATTTAATAAAAGTAAATTTAAGCCTTTAAAATCTCTTATTAAAAGTAAGATTATAAGCGTAAATAAAGCTTATTAATAAAGTTCTTTACTTTTATTTAACTAAGATAATAAACTATAACCGATTTTTAACCCCGTTTATTTTTAAGATTTTAATTAAGTTTTACGCAAATTATAGGTTTTTAGCACGCAGAGGGGTGGCACGCAGAGGGGTTGGCGATGTTACTGATTAAACACGAGAACCTTGCTCGCAATACGGATCTACCCGCTCCTTTACACGAAGTGTAATTTCGTTACTCGAGTCATGGCGAGAGCAGCTGGAGAATAACTAGGTACCTAGATAGTGTCCGATGGGCCAGCGATGTGATGCTTCCGGCGTTGCAGCACGGGCAAGGCTACTCACAAACCTTCTAGCGGTTCTGACTTCCCCATCCTCCTACCATCAATCCAACCAATCAGATAGCGAAGTTGTACACAGACTTTACCGTATTGAACGAAGCACAAGTCCCAATGATGTTGATACAAGTAAAAACTTGGTCCCAGTGCCCGTGCAGCTATTGCCCGAGTAGACCGGAAGCTGGTAATCGGCATTGTCGCAGTTTCTCACGATCATGGATGTAAAACCCCCGGATGGCGAGGAGCAAGTGTCGGCGTAGACGTTGTCGTTCTTGAAGAAGGACTGGCACTGCCTGTCGTGATGGGCCAATGGATGCTGCAAGGGAGTGTCCGGCCAGAAGGAAAGCGGCGGCTGCGGCAGTCAGAGTCTTGGTGCTGGCGAACATTGTGGCTGCCATGGATACTTAGGCGCAAATACAGGTTGAAATCCTAACAACCAAAATGTGTCTGCTTACATTTTCTGCTGTACTCTGGGTGGCGTCTGTCGTGCATCTGGCTACTGGTCTCAGTCACAGGTACTTGCGACAGTGCGAAGAAGGATCACATTCCCACTCATTCATGTAATTGCTGCTCTTATGACGGATTGCTCTTGGGCGTATTTGAGGTGATGTCAAGCAAGTGACGCTGGTCGCTTCATGTATCGCGAGCTTGCCCGTATTGCCTCGCTGCACTTCATCCGCCCCATGCTGAAGTCATGTCGGCAACTCACGAGGGATAGTACATGGACAAGCGTGGAAGGTTGTAGTTTTACTATTTATTGTATCTGGATGGCCCCAAATTTTGCCTGATCATTTTACGGACCGCTACATCCGCGGATTTCTCATGGGCCGGATTTTGGCCACAATACTCCAGGCAAGGCCTTGATCACTCGCTCACAGTCATGAGGCTAGGTCAGACCTTTTGAGAACCTGTTGTTCTGCATAGCGCGCTGCGGAATCCGCCTTCTCAGGGCAACAGGCGCTCGTGGATGCTCTCCAGTGCTTGATCCGGGCATATGATGATAGACTGGCTGATGGAAGCGGTGATGTATCGCCAATCCGGCTTATGCTCGCTGGTTCATCTACTGGGTCTCGGGAGACCATGGCAATGTGCTAAGCCAGCAGCGACACCTCAACGTAGGATCGCTCGAGATCTCCAACACGGAAATGGAAGCCGGCCTCAGTAAGTTCGAAAGTCGCTCCGGGCATTATGTGCAAGGCGTCTGTTTAGCGACAGCTACTCGGCTCAGATCGCAAATTTGCTAATAGCTCCGTCGTCTCCTCCCACGTATAGGGTGTTCTCGTCAGCCTCGGTACGACCAAAGACAACAGAGGTGGCTCCCGTCACGTCCGCAACCACAGTCACCTTCCCGTCAGTGGTGACCTTGACGACGGTGTTGTCAGCATTCGTGGCGACGTAGGCGCTGCCGTCAGTGCTGAAAGCGAAGTCGTCCGCCGAGATGTTCTCGAAAATGTTCTCGACAGCGCCAGTTGGCGATCCGCTAGTGCTGTCGACGGCAACGCGGTTGAATGTCTTGCCGTATATGTTGCTGAAGTAGATGAAGCCGCCATGGTAACGCACGCCGTCAATTCCGGCGGGCAGGGGCGCGTCGGCAGCGGGCTCCATGCTGGCGTCTTGCGCGACTACGTTGTACTCGCCGGTCGAGACGACGAGCTTGTAGATAAGTCCTTGAGTCATGTCTCCCATCAGAAGGTTGTCGTCGTCAAGTTTTGTAAGGCCGTTGAGGAACTCGGCATCAGGAAGCGTCGCGATCGTCGACACCGCGGGTGTACTGCTGCCAGCATTGAAGTCCACCTTGCGAATGGCCCAGGACCCAGCAGTGGCTCCGTCCGTCAAGGTGAAGTTGCCTGTGATCACCGCGAACACATCGGATCCCAGCTCAATGATACCGGCGGACTGGATACAGTCGTCGAATGTGGCGACTTGGGTGGCTTCTTGCGTGGTTGTGTCGATACTCCATAGCTCGGGAGCATCAAACCGGGTGACAAGTAGGTTGCCATTGGATCGAACGGCCAGATTCTCTATCCAAGCCCCATCGATGGTAAAGTTGTACAGAGCTCGCACCTGAGAGGAGACGCTCGCTGTGATGTTGAGAGACGTACGATGAAATAGATACCGGGTATCCGCCGTGGAGATGGCCAGAAACGGCAGGAAAACTAGGGTGGACCACATGATGGACTGAGGCTGCAAAGCAACGAGTGATGAGCGCACGGTTGATCAGAATTATAGGTAATGTGGGAAATATCGCTGTTATATAGAATCTGTTGCCGGAAGACATTATTGGTCCCTTCCCTCGTACAACGTTCAAGGAATCTGGACTCACCCTCCCAAGGCCAGACACCCAACGCCAAACACTGCAGTGCCAACCCAGATGCCAGGTACTAGGTTTCCCAACATCTGCTGGCGCAACGGCATATCCCGCCCGCACAAGGGCAGCCGCGGCAGACGCAGCAGACGCCACATGCCGGCCCGATAACCTGCGGTAGTGAACCGAGGGTGATCCAGATTCGGACCCTGGGGCCGCTGTGGAAGATGCTGCTAGGTTCGAAGTAGATGGTGTCGCCCGATTGAAACCACTATTTTAGGAAAGGCTGTGCAAGATGGCTGGGCTACCCTGGCTTATCGCAATTCTAGCTTGATTTCTAGTCTCGCCGTTGTACTGGGCTGATATCCACAACTGCTGCGGGAGCTTCTTAGACTTCTTCACGGCTGGCTCAAATAGACAAGTAGGATGAGGTGGCAACTGACCGACTTTTCGTCGTCGCCTGCTCACAGAATCCGGCGCCTCTGCCGCCGACGAGTCGTGATGCAGGCTATTAGATTCATAGCCTGGAAAGTACAGTGCGGCGGAAGTTCGTATTCTCATGTCTGAACCAGGTGGTTTGTAAGCTCGGCTGTTTCAGCGGCTGAAGAAAAGTTGCCAAAAGTCGGCGACAATGCCACCAATCAGACCATGACTGCGGCTCTTTTTCAATCAGGTCACAACCATGGTTACGTTCTGTGTGGATTTAGGGCTAGATGTCCCGCGGTTCGCGGGGCGGGGAGCAGGGGCTGGGAGATTCCAAGATATTGTCCCGTCTCCCCGTCCCCCCTTGTGGGTCCTCGTGAGAGGCACAGGAGGACAGGGTACGAAATTCAATGGGATGACTGTGGATAAGTCAAGATTGAGGATCGTCCCTTTCTCCCTTGGTAACCAATGAACTATTTACCCTGTTTACCAAACTCTCCATTCTCTCGGATCCCAATTGATGAGAGATGTGGTAACGCTACCAAAGCATCTCGGTGTTTGGCTCGCAAATGTGTCTTGCAGTCTCGCCTAGGTGGTTTGCAGGTTGATTTTGCCGCGAAGCCAGAATCTTGCCAACGCGCAAGGTTGATCACAGTGATTAAGGCCGGAGAAGGACTCATCGTTATTACCATTGTCGGAGTTAGCTAGCAGACTCGGGGCCCAGGGGTCCGAGTTCTGTCTCTGCTATGTCTTGCTTTGCTGACCAGCGGTGATGATGTAAAGAGCCGCTTGAAACCATGGTTGGTAGCTTCTTATTTCGGGCTGTAAATTTCCTACCAGCGCAACTAAGGTCGAGGTTGACGGTGGAGCGAAAGGAAGCGGCCTGGTAATATCAAATATTCTGCAATCTGTTTTGTGGTTCCGAGGCTCGCGGGAGGCTGGACCTCAAGACGTCGGCCGTAAAAATGATCTGAGACCAACGGCAGATGAGCCAAACCAACTTAGGGGCAAGGCATGGTCTCACATTACGTTTTCTCTTTCTCGCCGCCGCGGGTGGTTTTCGCCTCCTTCCGTAGCCGGATATTGAGGGGCACCACCTCAACCAGGCTGCGCGCGAGTCTCTCGATTCGCGAATACGAAGCGCCTCGAACATTCCATAGTCGAGCCAGATTTCCGAGAAACTCGCCGACAGCCACAAGCCGGAACGACAGCCGCCAGGCTCAGACCGTGGATGCTGAATGCAAAATATACGGAGATGGGGCATGTTAACACTGCCGAGCCACGTGCTGGTATTGAAGGACTATGCTTCGAGCCAGCTTCCGAGTTATCACCTCGATGCTGAATATTGTGTTGTTATGGGCATATTAACTGTTCCTTATCTCCCGCCTTTAATGCTAAGCGCGGCAGGGGCCGTATCCTGACTCTTATTCCCCTCGTCTTCGCTAAGAATTAGATTTTATAAATACTATACTTAGTGTATTATTAACCCTAATACTATACTATACTAAGTATTATTATTACAGTATTATAATACTTAGTATTACTAACCTAAGTTTTAAACCCTATTTTTTTAATATTAAAATATACTATTAAATAAGAAAATATTATTAATTATATTATAAAGGAGGTTATACTTTTAGGTTATTTTATTTTAGCGTATTAAGGATTATAATAAGTAATAATTATATCTAATATTAAAGAAAACAGTTTAAAAGGTGTTTAACAAGTTTATTAATATTATTAATAATATAATATTTAAAATGAAGGTTAACTAGCGGTTAAATTAAAAAATTAAAGAAATAATAAAAAACGGGTTTAATACTTTATTAAAAGTTAATATTAAATTTAAATAAAACTCGGAATTAATTATTAGGTTAATTAAACTCGGTTTAATAAATGATTGTTATTTTTTTAAATACTTTTTTACGCTTTTTTTATTATTTTTCGTCGTAATTAAAAAGTATAAAAATAATAAACTATATTTATATAATGATTTCTTTTATAATGAGTTTCTTTATAATATTTTATTATTCCGTAGTAATAAGGTGATATAAAAAGGTTACCTTTTAAATAAGGGAATATAAAAGGAGTAGGTAAATAGCTTAAAGGAAACCGGTCGGCTGAAATATAAATTCTGGGCTAAAAACTTTTTTTTTATATTTAAAAGCTAAGAATTAAATCCGCTATAATAATTAATAAATAATACTTTTACCTGCCCGGGTTATTATAGGTTATAATTAGTAAAAGGTAATTATAATACGCTAGGTAAAGCGTATACGCTTAAATTTAACTAAATCGCTAACGAAATCATAAGGATATATAACTTAATAATATATAATAATAGTATATTAAATTTAATTAGTTTTTTCAGTTATTCTCTTATTATAAGGGATATTATTATTTATACTCGATATATTAAAATATAATTATAGGTTAAGTTAATATAATTATCACGGCGGATATAAAGGCGTTGCCGGAACCCTTTATAAAAAAAATCTCTTAATTCTAAAATGCAGAAGGGAAGCAAGGCTATATACAGCTAGCTATAAAAGAAGTGCAGGTAGCTAGGTCCGGTGCGGGCCACCTGGGTGAAGCCTAGCCTAATAAAGCCTAAAGGCCTAGGTGTGCGCGAGCCACACCTAGCCACACCTCTCAGCTATACAGGCTACTGCAGGTGCGGTGTGCCGTCACTATAATTAAAAATAAAATATTTATATAATCAGTATATAAATTAAGTTTTATTAATAAATGCTTAATTAACCTTATTATATACGGGGGGTTAATATTACTAGTTTAATCCCGGATAAATAACTAATAAAACTTATTACTATATAGCTTAAAGTAAAAATATATAACTCGATAGTAAAAAATAACGTTATATAATTTATATAGTTTTATTAATTATTAGTTTATTAAAAAGGCTTTTAGTACTTATGCTTAATATATTAAAGTACGATTATAAGGTAAGTTAAAATAGTTAAAAATAAAACATTTATATAATAAGTAAATAGGCTTTTATTCGTGGTTACCTAGAGAAAGCTTTAAAGAAATAATATAAAAAAAGAATTTTTTAATAGTTTAAGTAATTTAAAAGCTATTTTACTATTATATTTATATATATACCGCGCTCCGCACGCGCTTTAGCTTTTCTTTTTCTTTTTCATCTTAGTTTTTTAAATAAATATACACTTTTACTAGCAGCCTTAACTTTAAAAGGCTACCGTAATATTATTTAAAATAAAGGTAGAAATTAATATAACTTTAATAACCGCGGTTATAATAGTCTTTAATACTATTAAAGAAATAATTATTTAAACTTAAATTCTAATAAGCGCATTATAAGTATATATTATATTCCCTTATTAGCCGAAAAAGAAAAAAAGAGAGTATTAAATAAACCGGCGGTTAAAATAATTATTTATTTATTAGAATTATAAAGCTTTAACCCCCCGCGCGCGTTTAAACACGTTTATTAACACAGGTTAATATACGGGATATATACTTTTTCTTTAATATAATTAATATTAAATATTTGTTTATTATAATATTTATACTCGCGGGATTTTAATAGTTTTACAAATTCCTCCGAATATTTCACCCGGGCTTAGATTAATTCCAGGTAAATTTAAAGGTATATTATAAAATCCCGGGTATAACCTTTACGTATAAACTTGTGTTAAAGCCGTTATAGTTTAAGTAAACTTAAGTAAAAATATCCTGTAAAGCTTTTAGCTAAGGTATAATACGTATACCTTATTAAAGTTTACCTTTAATATTAAAACAAACCTAAAAAAAACCCTTTAATTATTTTATATATTTAAAGGAAACCTTTTAAGTTTTCCTAAACTTCTTTTAATTCTTTTATTAATTATAAATGCGTATAAGTAAATACGGTATTAATTACTACAATATTACTTAATTACACTTCGTTTAATACTTATTCAAGGAATTTATTCTTTAATAAATTCCTTTCCGTATATACTGTAAAATATAAGAGATAAGTAGACTTTAATTAAAATCGTTGTTTTTATTCGCCACACTTGTAACAATAAGGATCGTCTGCGAAGAAGACTTAATTTAAAGCGGATAAGCCTTGTAGTAAACATTATCAGGACAACGGCGAAAACACCACAGAGAAGGTGACCACCGCCGCCCACTATTCATTTACCTATCTTAAGAACGCTATCTGCACGACTGAAGTGGCTCGCTGTGAGAGTTCTCTATTTTCAGCAGAAGATAAACAGACTGGACTTGCTTTTCGATTCCTAGTTTCCCCAGTGCTTTTCGATTCGTGTCCCATCTAGGTGATGATCACTCTGCAGCTTCCGTGTCATATCGACATTGCGTATGAAGATGACGCTGATGATGAGAGCAGAGCCCGAAACGGCGAGGAAAAATGCGTATGTGCCAATGAAGCCGTACTCGTAGCTGTGATAGACGCCGACCCGGAACGTCCCGGGGTCCATGGAGTGCAGTTTGTAGATGTAGGCCTCGGCCTGCTTTGCGATCTCGACCGGCAAGGCGAGCCATCGGAGCTTCATAGCCATCACGTTCTGGAAGACGGTGCCGCCGAGTCCAACACCGAGTGCCATGCCGAATTGCCGAGCGAATGCGTACATGGCGGCCGCTGAAGCTTCATCGCCAGGCTTGCACTGAGCCTGGGAGGCGAAATTCTGGGCGTTCAAGACGGTGCCCTGGCCCACGCCAAGGACGAGGAGAGTCACCACCCAGACCCCGGCGGTATCGTTGTACGGCCATATCAGGAAGAGGCCGGCACCGATACTCGCGATTAGCCAGCCGGCGCATATAAACCAGCGGTAGTTGTTGAAGCGAGTTACAAGATGCCCGCTAACGATGCCTGATAAAGTTATGGTGAGCGTGCAAGGCAGCATTGCTATACCCGTCTCCAGTGCGCTGAACGCCTTCACTGACAGGAAGTAGAAAGGGCCACTGTCGCAAATTATTAGTAGATGCGAGCACACGATGCCGGAGAGTGTGTACTGACTAGTATATGAACCCGTACAACTGGCGCACGGTTGAGGTCAGTATCGGAACGAGAGGTGGCAGGGAGCTAAATTCTGGTCGCACTCACCACCATGCCTTGGAAGCATCCCGCCGCATAAGTCATCACCGACGAAGTATTGTGAAAGAGTGTCCGGCGGAGGAATGGGTTTGGCGCGAGATACGTTTCATACGCTGCGGTCGTGAACAATCCCACCACACCGATGATCAGCGGGACAAGCGTCTGGACGCTGCTCCAGGCAAACTATGACACCAGTTAGGCTGCATTTTGCAACGCACAACATGTGGCCATTGACACACCTGGGTGCCGCCCCAAGAGACAGCAATCAAGAATGACGTCGCAGACCCTGCGAAGATGATAGACCCGACCCAGTCAATCCGCCCGAGTTTCTCACTGGTCGTGGCTTTTTTGGGCTTCAGCGTCAGCAGATACGGCACCATGACGAGGCCGAAGCCCAAAATAGGAAACATGAGGTAGAAGATCCAGCGCCATGTCGTGGTCTGGACCACGGCGCCACCGATGATAGGCCCAATGGCGAGGCCGAGCGCCCAAGCAGCGAGGCTATAAGTGTGTCAGCAGTCAATGATTCATCATTCACCGTTTCGCATGCCAGTTTGTCTATGCCATGAACTAGTACTTCGGCGGACAAACTGACGGAACCGAGGATAGAAGCGATGACAGGTGACAAACCCAGGACAACTCACGTAATCCCATACCACTTGGGCCGATGCCGCAGGGGCACGATGTCCGTCTGCGCGACGAGCCCGAGGCCGTGTATCCCCGCGCCACCAACGCCTTGGATGACGCGGCCAACCAGCATGGTAGTGATGCCTCGCGCGGCGCAGCAGCAGGCGGTGCCGGCGGTGAAGGCCAGCAGCGCAAACTCGAGGCACGCAGGCCGCCCGAAAACGTCGCTCGCGGCGCATAGCAGCGGCATCGCCACGGCGTTTGCCAGTAGATACGACGTGCCGATCCAGAAGGCCTGAGTTGCGTTCGCAGAGAGATCGGCGGCAATGGTCTATCGGGATTTAGATACAAAGGCAATTAGAGATCGGGATAGAGGTGGAGGAAGAAGAACAGAGAGGCCAAGTACTTACGTTCAGCGCCGTGACGATGATGGTGGCATCTAGGGCAACAATGAGGCCGAGAATGGCCAGCGTGTAGATGATGGCTCTCTCGTGTCTTGTAGGCTTCCAGTCGGCGTCGGGCTCACGCTGGGCCTCAGCGTCGGCCTTGCGCTGGGCCTCGTCGGCTACTGACATGATGGTCGCGTCAAGCTGTGTAGGATTCGAGACCGTCACGCTGTCGCCTACGTAGCAAGAAATGTCAACAAAGTACTCAATGTAGGTGAGATGATTGAGATGTGTCTGTAGCCCTAGCTCGCAGGAGAGTATGAGGTACTGAGGCTTGGATGGCAGAAGCGCAATTGTACCTGGTCTCTTACCGTACATGGCAGCGATTCCAGCCGTTATATCAGGCTGGACGCAGACAGAGTAATCGACGGACCCCGATGCCCTCAGACCTGTCGGACAACTCTGTGGTGGTTTTGGGAACGTTCCGGAGCCTCGCTCAAGATATCACGGCAGGTCGAGTTGAATAGAACCGGAGATTCAGATTCGACGGCTGTCCGACGGTGTGAGTTCGAGAGGACGTGAGTGAGGTGCGGTGTCAGCCGAAGAATTGGGCAGTCATCCAGTAGTTATGATGCGATGAGATCGAGGGCTCGGACGATTACCAAAGCACTAATGGTAGAGTTCGTCTTAGGAATGAGCCAGCATATTTAGAAAACTGACTATCAGGGTGTGCGAACTAGCCGAAACAGCATGTGTCGAGGTCATGGCGATATGGCTTACCAGCCGTTGGCAATATGGTTTAGTGGCCGTTTCGTCCAGGCTGATGAAGGAGATTTACCATCAAGAATAAATTTAGACTTGGACGCTGGACGAAGACCCCACGGCTTCCTGCAAACCTGCAGGTCAGTGGTTTGTCTCCTCTCACGGGGACTTAAACCGGACAGGTGGTACATGACTGCTGTCAATCCGCTTTTCTGGCAGACGGTTATTACCGGGCTGTGTAGTCGGACGACCAACTGTAGTTGGATCATTGGACGTCGAGATGGCTGACATGGCAAGCCGCGTCTTTGTATCTCCCTTGGCGAGGCGCCATCAGTAGCAAGCACCAAACCTCTCACAAGGGGAGGTCACCTGGTCTGCCTGTCTCTTGCTCTCTTCGTGCCACGAACCAGTCAATGCTCAATTCACCAGCAGGCGTACTGTGACGGTAGTCATGCGGGTCCATGGTAGACCGGTTCGATACCGAGGCGCTGTTCTCGATCACGGCTGACACGCGCGTTGGCTGCACGACTTGCAGATTTATATTAGGATGAGAACCAACAGGGACCTCAGCCACGATAGCATTGTGTAACCGTGTTGGTAAGTGACCACTCAAAATGTGACCCGTGTACACAATTCTACCGAATTCGGCTGTGGCAGATCTTGGCTGACAGTCGTAAGACTTCAGACCACCATTCAGAGGTTTATGTCTCAATCAAGTATGTTGGCATCTCAAGGGCCTAACCAGGACTCTGATATGTCACTTCGTTTGTCTGCTATCACCCGGCGCATTTAGGGTAGAACCGGGCTTCAGAGTTGTGACGAGTTTCCAGCTGTCCGCTTAACAACTTATTTGCCTAGGTTCTTCGGTCAACTCTTCGCACAAGTCACTTTTGGTGTGTGTTTACTTGAGAACGGCATCCACCACTTTACCTGCTAGAAACTGAGCAGCACGCTAGTCTACATTAACAGATCAAGCCATGATTGCGTTTGATCATACCCATCCCGTATACAAATGTCGCGACGCTTCATCTATCCGAATGAAGCTATAAGTTACCGGCAGCTATATTCCGGTGTCAAGAGTTGCCACCTCTGTCACTACTTACTCGTATGATTAACCGTGCTGTGGAAAGAAACCTCATATCCGCACCTATCTGCACGTGCTCAGATGCCAAGATAGCACCACATTCGCAGTCAGCTGCACGTGTTTGGCTGCCAAGCTATCACTGTAACCCACACCGGCAGCTGTCCCCAGTATTACAGTGCCGTGTGCTTGGCAACTCGCCGGCAGTGCCCGTCATTGGTGGAAGCCCGCCGATCACGGCTGCAGGTACCGAGAAGCTACGGAGTAGACCGGAGCTGTCTAACGAAGGCGGAAGGAGGTCGGCATTGCGGATACAAGGAGACTCATATACCGCAGATTATCTAGGTATGGATCAGGGAGCAGATAGCAGGCTGACTATCTTTCATGGCTAGACACGAGTATGAAAGCAGAGCTTGACCTCTAAGCTCTGGGCCTTGACCTTCATCGGGCAAACCATCTCTGTCACAATCCATCCTCAGAGTGCCCGTGATCGCATCTATAATGAGATTCTCGACTACTCTTTGCGGCCTTCTGGCAGCCGGTGTAACCCTGGCTGCGCCAGCTCCGGCTCCCTCTCCCGTCAGTGAAGTTGCCCACACTTCCACCTACCCGTACCTCCTGGAATGAGCCTTCTCTCGACGCTCGCATGCGCTGACCCTCGACATCCAGACTGGAATACCCTCCGAGTCCTCTGCCAAGTCCAAGCTGAGCGCTCTCACCGTGGCGACGAGCGTGGATACGGACACCTACGATCGTGACCTCTTCCCCACGTGGGACACCATCACGGGCACCTGCAACACGCGCGAGTATGTGCTTGAGCGCGACGGGACCGACGTCGTGGTGGGCTCCGACTGCTATCCGGAGAGCGGCACATGGACAAGTCCCTACGACGGCGCCGAGTGGACGGCCGCTTCGGACCTCGACATCGACCACATGGTTCCGTTGAAGAATGCATGGATCGTACGTGACTGTTGATATACGCCCTCCCGCACCCGCCACACTTCATGTGGCTAGCGACTTTGCTCTGCTCCCCTGTGCTGACGCGGGAACAGTCTGGTGCGAGCGAGTGGACAACGGACAAGCGGGAGCAGTATGCCAACGACATCGTCAGACCGCAGCTGTGGGCCGTCACAGACAACGTCAACGAGTCCAAGGGTGACTCTTCTCCGGATGAGTGGCAGCCCCCGTTGGAAAGCTTCTACTGCAAGTACGCAGAGTCATGGATTGCAGTCAAGAGCTACTGGGAGTTGACCATCACCTCGGCGGAGAAGACAGCCCTGAGCGACATGTTGGATACCTGCTGAGTCTCTTTCGCCTTCTTTTCTGGTGGTAGGGGTTGGGTTGATGAATCAGACGAGAGACAGTGGCGGCAGTGCGGCGATGGTAGGATCATCGTCTCGTACATTCCCGAGCACCAAGACGTTGCCGGTCCGAGTATGTTCTGCGAAGACTTGAAAAGCCGACGGCATCCTGCTGTATTTTACAGCGTCGACGGTGGTTTAATCCAGCTGGACAGGCGGGCCCAAGTCTTCGGCTGTCGGTTCCCACTCATCTGGGGCGAAGGTTCCGAACAAGGATAGTTGAAACTATGACTTAGTTGCCCATTCAAAGGCCTTGTTATAGATATTTTGTCTACACCAGACGTGGGCTATGAAGTGATTTCCATGCCGAGACTCGGTAACCTCGAGGATTTTATCGAACGTGGCCATAGCGTGCACGCCCCTCTCTCCTGTGCTCTTAAGGACGAAGATGAATCCTTGGTCGAATCCCAGACGGAACGGTATTATTGTTGTGTTTCGCGTCTTTGTGAAGTCGAGCATGTGTACCTCTTCGCCATCAAGCGTGGAGGACACTCGGGAGGCCTTTCCACGAAGTTCGTAGCAATCGAAGTAGTGCTTGGGGCTCCTCATCTCCCGGGTCGGACGTCCTGGCTCGACATCAATGTGGGGGATCCTCAGTCACTTGCACTCATACTCCAGGTAAGATCCTGCAGTGCCAATGGGCTCAAGACTTTGACTCAGTACCATATGCATCAACCCAAGCAGCGTTGATGGTACTACGCACTCGGTGCGAAGCATATTTCGGCATGAAGCTCCATGTACTCCTGGAAGACGTGCGGAGACCTCCGGCACCATGACAGCTAAGTCATGCCATCCGCCCGAGTTTTGGCGTTATTGGGCTACAACCAATCATCTACACTTCTGCATCTCTCCGCTCCGTGTTCGAGATGTCCATCCAATTAGCAACCGATACGCTCCTATATCTTTGATGGTGCAATACGGCAGGCATATTGACCGAATCCAGCCTGGTGATCAAGTCCGATGTTGTCTTGATATGACTACGAATTGACCATCGTTCTCGCGTTTCATTCTTGATTATACAAAGCCCTTTTCTGTGCAAGTCTTCACCACACGTTCTCTGGAGCAGCTACACCCAGCTGACCGTTACCAGTGACTATGGCGCATTTAGAATCCCGCAAACACATATCACCCGACTCGGGATTCCCTATCACCCTACACCCGATCTACAATCCCAAGATCGCAGGACATGTTCCCCCGGAGCCCACTAGAGAGCCTCGCGTAGTTGCGAAAGACCGGGC
The DNA here is from genome assembly GCA_022539325.1 of Xylariaceae sp. FL0804. Classification (NCBI taxonomy): domain Eukaryota; kingdom Fungi; phylum Ascomycota; class Sordariomycetes; order Xylariales; family Xylariaceae; species Xylariaceae sp. FL0804. Next base: position 340,829 of record JAJKLG010000018.1, on the reverse strand, counting down.
CTCGTTTGCCGATCCCGAGAAGAAGTCGTTGTTCTCAGTTGCGCAAAGGGTCGATCTGACGGAATCGCTCGGGACGGAACTCGTCGGTGTTCAGCTCTCACAGCTGGACAAGACGCAACTTGATGAGCTTGCATTGCTCGCTAGCGAGCGAGGGGTCGTGTTCTTTCGCAACCAGGACCTGGAAACCGAGAAGCAAGTCGAGCTTTTTGAGCATTATGGTGAGCTCGACAGACATCCAGCCCAGAAGGACCAGAAGCACGTCACTATAAGCGGCAGCACGGAGGACCATCGCGAGATCAGCATCTACACGCCCTGGCCGTCTGATGAGTTCCACGCGGACACGTCATTCGAGATCAACCCTCCGTCCTACTCTATGCTGCGAATGGAGGAGCACCCCGACATCGGAGGCGACACGGCCTGGTTGAGCCAGTATGGTCTGTATGATGCACTCAGCGACGCGATGAAGAAGCATTTGGACGGCCTACACGCAGTACATACCTCACGGCTCCAGTACGACACTATTCTGGACCTTTGGGGAGCCGGTCCCAATCGCAAGCCGGTCGACAGTCACCACCCAGCGGTCCGCACGCATCCAGTCACCGGGTTGAAGGCCCTGAACGTCAACCTCGGATTCGTGACGGGATTTGCGGAGCTCAAAAAGAGGGAGCCCGGTGAGTCGGAGAATCTGGATCTTTCGTCAACATGATCTTTTTGCTGACGTCGGGCCCCGGCAGACTACTTGCTACGGTTCTTCGAGCACCACTTGCATTCAGCAGACGACCATTACGTTCGATGGAAGTGGGAAGTCGGCAGCGTTGCCATGTGGGACAACCGGTTTGTGCCTCTGACTATTCCGATGTTCAATGTACAGGGCATGCTGACCCCTTTGCTTCAGCTGTACAGCGCATAGGGTGATTCCTGGGACATACACCGGCGTCCGCCGTGGGGTCAGGACGACAGTATTTGGCGAGAAACGTATGTCTTCCAATGCAAAAGATCATCCCAGCAACCCATATCCACAGCAGCTAACATAGAAGATAAGCGTTCATCGATCCCCAAAGCGAGGGCCGCCATGAGCGTGCTAGGCGGGAGGGTTTTCAGGTTGCTGTCAATGGAACCAATGGGGCTCACGGCAAGAATGGTAGTGGTTAAGGAACATGTATATTGGTAGAGCGCTGGGTCTCTCGTCCTCAGGCACACTATGACCAGGAGGTATGATCAGCGGTAGCACGCCAGCCACTTGGAGATGTTCTCTCTTTTTCCCTCTATTCGCTCCATCTATCACCGTTAACGGATTGAAACTCGCCACAGCAATAGAAGTCGGGACGAATCTTCGTACTTTTAATCCATTCATACTATTTCTGGACTTGTGGTGGTTATCATATTACAGAAGACAGCCGGAGGTTGCCGGGTCTTGTGTCCAGACCTATGAGCAGAGACGCCGAGGGGGTGAGAACCAAGTGCCGAACTGCGGGGGGATCGCCCAAGCCGCCTACCTACAAGGGTCGTCAACCTCGCGTAGCAGTGTGCCCATCTCCACGTTGACCGTCCATTGATACCCCAGATACCTTACCCCGGATTCCCCAGATCCCCGCAGTGATTAAAAGGGTAAAGCTGAGGTACCCTCAACCGAATTCGACGCTGATTCCGTGCGGCTGTGGCTTTCTGTCCTCCTTGTAGTGCCTGAGAATCTTGACTCTTTCCCGACAAGCTGATTCAATCTGCGTGGTGTTAGAAAGGACGCCGTCCGTCATGTCGACTCCACCCAGGCTCGCCGAGACATCTCTCTGGGCCAACAGAAAGTGCTTGCTCATATGCGCAACCGTCGCTATAGCGAACCTGCAGTATGGCTTGGACTCCGCCATAATCGGAGCCCTCCAGGCCATGCCAGGCTTCCTGAGGGTCTTTGGATACCCAGACCCGAGCCAGCCAGGAGGCTATGGGATAGGAGTAGGTCCGACTCTCCAATCATGACAGTTCCTCCCAGACTAATATCACATCCAGGGCACATTCCAACAACTGATCAGCTCGCTCCTGACCTTGGGTGCTTTCCTGTCCTCTCTTGTGGCTGGCGCATTCGCCCATTACTTCGGCCGCAAAGTCGCCCTGTGGCTCGCCTGCGCCTTCAACATGGTAGCGTGCATTATTCAAATCTCCACGACAAGCAAAGCTGCGATCTACATCGGTAGACTGATCCTTGGTCTGGCGAATGGCTTCTTGGTGACCTTCTCAAATATCTACACGGCCGAGGTCTCACCCGCCCATCTGCGTGCTGTCATGGTGGCCATGTTCTCCGAATGGGTGAACATCGGCAGCATCATAGGGTCGGTAGTGACGAATGCAACGCAAGTCAGCCTCGCCAAGTCCTCCTACGAGATTCCGCTAGGCACCCTTTTCATCGTCCCGACGTTCCTCGCCGTAGGACTGCTATTTGTTCCAGAGTCTCCTCGGTATCTCTGCTACCATGGAAAGACCGAAGAGGCGAGGAAGGCATTGAAGTATCTGAGGGGCGAATCCTTGAATGATGACGACTTTGAGCTTGAGTGGGTTGAAATGCTCAAAGGTATCGAGGAGGAGAAGCGAACGGCTCAGACTATCGGCGCCATGGATATGTTCAGAGGTAAGTCGATGTATGGCAAGTCTATAAGAACGATAGGTGAAAGCTGATGGACGACGCAGGTACCGAACTGAGGCGTACGCTCTTGTGCTACGGGGTCATCGCCACCCAGACCGGAGCAGGCTCCTGGTTTATTATCAGCTACTCAACCTACTTTTTGATCGTCGCAGGGCTATCCACTCCTGAGGCTTTCCACTACTCCATTTTGAACACGTGCTTAGGATTCATAGGCGTCAATGTTGGGATATATCTCATGCGGCATGTCTGGGGAAGACGGACTATTCTTATGGTTGGGGCATTCGCCCAGGGCTGTGCCATGCTGGCCTTGGCCATATCAGCGGACGTCGCTCCGGGTACCGTGGCAGCCAAGAACTGCCTGATCGCCTTCAGCGCCATCTACCTTTTTTCATACAACGCATTTATCGGCGATGCGACCTACCCTACAGCGACAGAGATGGTGAGCACACGATTGAGATCATGGTCTGTCGGCTCAGCGATCAGCCTCGGGTATCTTCTGGCCTGGCTGACCGGGTTCTGCTCACCATATTTCATCAATCCGGAGCATCTGAACTGGGTAAGCTGCCACTGTTTCTGGCTCCGAGCAACTGAATAAACGCTGATGCTTCGTAGGGAGCAAAGTATGGCTACATATGGGCCGGATCCAACTTCATCTGTCTGGTGTTCTTCTACCTCTGCGTGCCCGAGACTAAGGGTCGTACCCTGGAGGAGATTGATGAGTTGTTTATGAACCGGGTACCGGTGCGGAAGTTTAAGAGTTTCCAGACTACAATCATCGACGAGGCACTGAAGGATGTCAAGAAGCGAGATGTCGATATCAAGGATCAGCCCGTCACTGAACACGTTGGCGAGGTCTAGAGCCGACGAAAAGCCAGGAGGCTTCGCTCTAGACCTCACGGGGACAGGAACCTTCAGAAACTTTCGGAGCCGCCGAAACCGACGAGTAAAACTCAATCTCATTAGAACACAGACTAGGGAGGATCTCATCGTTTGAATAAATCTAGCTCGAATATTAATCGCCTTCTTAGGTTCTTGGACCAATATTGACATGGCAATCCAAGACCCAGACGTGAGCCGTTAGCGATGGCTGCGGCACTTTTGGACTTCGACATGGCCTCCGACATGGCTTTCGCGGTCTGGGCTACAGGCCGTTCGCCGTCACGCTGCTGCGAAGCCTGCACTACGCTTCTGTGCGAGTGACCGTCGTCGGGACTAATTTCCAGGACCTATACGGATGGCTGCCCAGCCTCGCTGGCGTGTACCGGCGCCCGGACAAGACGGCCGGCGCGGCCGAAACGAGTTGCAGCGACGGCTGAAGCTCGGCCCCGCCCCCGCTTCACCACGTTTCCGCGGTCGGAGGCTCGGAGCCGGGCCAGCCTCATCGACCAGCACATCAGGCGTCGCCCACTGCTCCGGTTGCGTCAAGCGCAACATCGGTCAATGCAATGGGTATCTCACACGACATGACATTCGGGTATCTATTAGTCACAGGCAACGACTCCGTGGGGTCTGGGCCAGAAATAATGCAGAAAAAGGATCGGATCTTCTGGATTTTTGGTGTCTCGGTGCCGATGGTCCGTCCTACGCCCGGTGCCGCTAGAGAAAGATGAGTCGGAGTTCACTGTCATGGGACCGGCATCCGTCGACAGATATATGGAAATTATGGGGCTAGGAGCGATACCTTAAGATATTTCTTTGGTTCCCTTCCACTTCTTCACCCTATCCAACATCTGTCGCAGGAAATATAAGCGCTAATGGTGCCACGGCAGAGAAGCCTTGGCAGCCTTGGTTTTTTCCTCCGTGATAGTTATGAGCCCGGTAGCGCAGTGGTAAAATCCTCCAAGCCACACTCCACTGCCAGCGCTTTGACACGCCCACCGCAAAGATACCCGTTCGAGTCGCCTCGGGGGTGTACGGCCCAGTACGGCCCTAGCTACGCAAGCAAACCACTTAGGTCGGGAGCCGAGAAAATAAGCTGCCCGTAATTCCCAATGGTAACCTGCCCAATAAGCTCTATAAGTGCGAAAGTGCATCCGTACCTACCTTTATCCGCTACGAATAGGGGGTGTATCGCAGGAAATATAAGCGCTAATAGTGCCACGGCAGAGAAGCCTTGGCAGCCTTGGTTTTTTCCTCCGTGATAACATCTCTTGTATTTTGTTTCGAGAGGCGCTTGTATATGTATCCCTGTGAACCCCTGTAAATTCCGTTCCTATGGAATCCCATTGGGCCACTCGTGATGCCTAGCTGGACAGCTCTGGCGAATCGGAGGCGGCGCGCTTGCAACGTGCTCGGTGGGAATATCAGCTCCACATTGCGATGACCATTGCCATGACGGCCGCGAGCTTTCTACATACCTCTTATGGAGTAGCTGAGGATCTCTCCACGTGCTTTTCCCACCTCCAAGAGCGCGATCGCCTGCTCCTTGCGGGCAGCGGCAAGCTGAACATGCAAGTTGCGACATTGCGGCTCGGCTCAGCTGGGGGTGAAGTCTAGGAACCCCCCGGTTGTCGAGTGGCTACTTCGTACTGTGTCGCGCGACTCGCGCCCCATTTGTCTGTCGCGAGACCTCATATATGCTGCTCCGATGCCCGTACCTATGACTACCCGCACTAGTGAATCGTTCCTCGCCATCAGCTTTCCCTCTGGTTGCCAGTCACCGTCCGCGATTATTCGAGATTGTTAACTTCGTCGCGTGTCCGGCACTGTGGGCAGTACGACGATGGCAGCCTTCCTGTTGGTAGCTACCTGCGCACTGGGTGCCCTCGGCGTCGGTGTGCCAAGCAGGTCAGCGTCTGCCTCAACGGGGGTTAACTCCACGACCTGCAATGGCAAGAACTATGTCTACGAGGAACTCTCGGGATATGGCTACGTTGTCTCGAATGCCGTTGATAAGTTTGGCGACACTCTCGGCGGATTGGGGTCCTCACTTCACTTGGATCAGGGCGCGTGGAAGAAGCTCTGCAATGGGAGCTATTCTGGCATTCTGTGGGCTCTGCCAGACCGCGGTTGGTAAGTCATATTCACCGCCGACGACGTCTCTCCGTGCTACTTACCTCGCATCCAACCAGATCTCACAGCTGATTTTGTTACTCACCTAGGAACACGGAAGGGACCCTGAACTTCAACCCTCGAGTCCACAAATTCAGCATCTCGTTCACTCCTCAGCCCGATGCGACTGTGGCGCACCCCTCGGGGCCCAACCTCCGTCTCACTTATTTGGACAGCATCAAGTTCTCGGGGCCTGATGGCACACCATGCACTGGTCTCGATGGCGATCCGACGGGACACCTGTCGTATCCCGGATTCCCCGACCTACCTGTAGCCACCTACACTGGTGATGGTTTCGGCGGAGATGGTCCAGGGGGAAAGCGGATTCCGGTAGACTCCGAAGGACTATATGTGAATGAAGACGGTACATTTTGGGTGTCCGACGAATATGGCCCTTACGTCTGTGAGTCTACTCAGACCATTTCATATTGGTTCATGCTAATTGTCTCCCGCCAGACCTCTTCGGCCAGAATGGAACCATGCTTACTGCAATCCGGCCCCCTGACGCCATCGTGCCGATGCGAAACGGGACTACCTCTTTCTCTGCCGATAGCCCGGCCATATACATGAACGATGGAGAAGGCGATGATGTGACCCCAGCAGATCCCGACACAGGGCGCGATAATAACCATGGTAAGTCTCTGGAATCTGATGGGCACACCTTGTATAAAGCTATATTGACACTGTTTTCTACTAGGCTTCGAGGGCTTGACTGTCTCCGCAGACGGGAATTCCTTGTTTGTTCTACTTCAAGCTGCTGCTGACCAGGAAGGGGTGGGTTCAGTACATGCGAATTTCCGCGCTCATTGCTAAGGTGGTCCAGGGACTCGACAAGCAGACACAACGCTACGCTCGGCTTCTCAAGTACGACATTTCAACCCGCCTGACTCCCACGTATGCCGGCGAATGGGTCGTTCCGCTCCCGCTATACAACGACCCCACCGCAAAAGCATCCAAGAATCCGAAAGCCGCAGCCCAGTCTGAGATACTGGCACTCGAAAATGGCCAGTTTCTCATCCTTTCTCGCGACTCGGGCGCAGGCCACGGCCAAGACGACTCCCTCTCGGTGTACCGCCAGATCGACGTCTTTGACATCTCAGGCGCGACCAACGTAAAGAGCGCCGGCGGCTATGACTGCAGCGATTGCTCGATTGCCAGTTTGAACGGTGAGCTGGACGACGACCTCGAGCCTGCCGAGTACTGCAGCTTCCTCGATTTCAACGTCAACTCACAGCTGAATCGCTTCGGCCTTCATAACGGTGGTGACCAGGATCAGTTTCTGCTCGTAAGGTTTTTTTTTTCATTCGGTTACGAATGGCAGACTATGCAGATGTGAACATACTGCATCTTAACGAAGCTAACACTGTGTTCTCTTCCAGAATGAGAAGTGGGAGTCACTGGGCATGGGTCCCGTGAACCCTAAGAAGCCGGATGGTGAATACTTCGTCTTCAGCTTGAGCGACAACGACTTCATCACCCAGGATGGCTACATGGATAGCGGCGAACTACCCTACGCCGATGAGAGCGGGTACAATTTAGACAACCAAGCCTTGGTCTTTAAGGTTAAGGTATCCGCTTGATTCGCTATCAAGAAAGGGACGTAGATATGTATAGCTCGTCGGACACTACTTGCGAGTGACAAGTCGACTCGCTGCAAGCGGGCTATGTACTTCCGTAACGGCAACATTGAGAACAAGACTGAGACGTTACTCAGTATGCCCGCAGGAAAGTAGCACCCCTGGTACGCTCATTGGAACCACTGCTTGAGTCTGCTTGTGTGCTTTCACGCTTTAGCGGTTAGAACCGTCCTCTCGGTGACTCCGCGCAGACGCGCGTCGTCTGGCACTTCATCCCGTCCGAGTACAGCGTCGATGTGGCGAGCGGGCGGACCAGCGTGCTGCCCCTATTCACAGACGAGGTCCGCTGATCGGCGGAATTGGCGCCGCACACGAGCCCTGGGAGAATGCAGGCGCTTTTTGACGTGACCAGCTTCTTCGTGCCCGAGCGTGTCTCCGCGTAGCTACACTATCACCTTGGCGATAGGGTAAAGACGCGCAGCGACGAGGACATGTGGGAATCCGTGAGTAGAATCCATGGCCTAAGTCGGGCGTGGAGATAACCTCTGGATGTATTACAAGGCGGCCCAGCTTGAATATAACTATGGGAAGAGGCATAAGTTAGCAGAGGCATAGCTTTCGGTGGCTGCTATATGGATAAATTCCTCTACTAGTGCGTTACCACATAGACGCGGTAGAGTGTCTTGCTCAGGAGCTTGCCGTATTTGCTCCGGGTCTGATATTGCTCATCGTTGAGCCGGGCTACTTTGGCACGCAGCTCTTTGCCAATATCGACCACGTGCCGCCACGCGTCCCAGGGTACGCATACTTCAACGCCTCTGTCCGCAAGGTCGAGGCCGGTATTATTGGGAGCGTGCCTGCCGATGCCGAGAAGGCTGTAAAGGTTATGATAGACTTGGTGAAGGTAACCGGTGTGGGTGAGTGGAAAGAGATCCTGCCCAGAGTTCCCCTCGGCAGCGACAGCGTCGGTTGCCTCAGATCCAATACAAGAACATAATAAAGATCTGCCAAGACTGGGAAGCTGTGGCCAAGAGGACTGACTTGTAGCTGGCTGGCCCCAGTGGCTACTAGAGGGATTCCGCTATGTTTCTGGTCCTAGCATTCACGTAGCTCTTCTACCACCAGTCTGAGAGGTAACTATACCACGAGGGGCGGGTCTCGCGCAATGGCTTCGAATCTTCTCGGGGTTCCGCCTCCTGTAACAGAGAATCGATAGAGATGTGAATTTCATAGAGAAGAAATCCAGCGACTGGGGCTTCCCTTTGCTTTCTGAGCAAACTTGGTAAGCCTCGTAAGTCAACTGAGACAATCGTGGAGTAGACTTTTCAGAGCCGGTGCCGTGGAAACTGGGCCGTGGTGTTTGCAATTGCGGTGTGTACCTACAGCATTTACCATCGTGATATCCTTGATGCTCCTCTATAACAAGAGCAACGACCTTGGCAGTACCCAGACACGTAATCGAGCCTCGTTACTACGCGTCTGCTAAGGCTACGGTAGGAATCACTGATTTCGGCCCGGAGTCGTTGAGTATCCGCAGTCCGATCGATTATCTCCTGGAACTATGGCTATAAATCCACGTGTGAGCTAGACAACCCGGAATCGTGGAGGGGTGTCTGTTCCTTAAGCCTGGGAACAAACCACTTCGTCAATTTCTGGCGGAACCGAAAGACCAATCTTTCAAAATAGAGCAGATGGCATCCCCGGGATTGCGCTTCAGCTGTACAAAGCAGCCTACGCCAAGATGGCGACGTTATTTGCGGTAAGTGCAAAGAACAGCGAGGGACTTGACAGGCGGAATATCAAAGGCACGTTGCCGGACCCATCGCAGCCCAAGCTCGAGGGTTCGAAGATATTGAACAGAGGTTCGTGGGTGACCGTTCTTAGATAACCTCGACACGTTCTCCGACCAGGACTATGCCATGATAAAGATACCTATAGGCATGGCCGCTATGGACACTCAACCGTAAGTGCGCCGCTGCTCGTCAACTCAGGGCTATAAGTTCAGCATGTGGGAAACATATAACGAAGGTCTCTGTAGGCTTACCGACCTAGACAGGGCCAGAGGACCGTTAAATGCACCAGGTTCTCAACACTTCATTCAGGAATACAATCCATCTTCTGTGGCTAAGCAGCTGGAAGACCAGATTAAGAAGAGTGAAAGCTTCCCTTGGATCCGTCGATGCCGTCGAGGGCTTTCTACTTGAGGGATAATTTGACTGATGCCATGTCGCATAGGAAGCGCATCTGAATATCTCCGTGGTATTATAGGAGTGGCGTCTATGTGTTAGACAACCATCTGGTACGGGGACTTTGAGTGCTCTCCCGTACCTCTCCTATTGGATAGGCACCCAAGGCTGCCACCGCTGGCACTTCACTTGTAAGGTACACAGCATAGTATATGGCCATTGTGACTTAGCACTACTCTGTAATAGACTGACAGTATAGCAGTTGCACATTATGGCCGTTGTACATTATGGCACTTGCACATTATGGCACTTGCACATTATGGTACTTGTACATTATGGCAGTCGCACATTCTGGCACTTGAAACTTTGTCCTGGCGCTGGCTTATCTTGTGGTCGGCACTGGCACCGGCACCCTGCGTGTACAATGTAGTCGGTTTCTTGCACTGTTGGCAGAGAAGAGGTTAGCGGATACCGAGTTGAGTAGCACACAGCCTGGCGCGGCCAGACACCGCAGCTTCCTATCCTAGGTACAGCTTCCAAGTCGAGCCTTCGAATAAGTGCCACCTAGAGGGGTAAGTTGAAGAATGGCAGAATTGCCTTTGCTCAAAAGCCTAAACTCCTTTCCACCAAGGACCTGAGACTGGCGCAGTGTCCAAAGTCATGATCATGGTACAACATGGTATTCAGGATTCTCGCGGGCGCTTGCTGACCCGAGCTGATTCGAGTCGCAGAGTCTGACGAAGCGGTGCAGTTTAGCCGAGAATTGGTTTCGATGACCCGGTGATAATAAGGACAGGTAGTCTGTGCTCTACAGATAGTCACGATACCAGCTACAGCCGGGTTAGAGGTGCCGTCTCGGATAGCCAGGCAGTCGGTACACGGAAGGGGGACGTCTCATACTCGGCAATAATTTAACATTAGTCAGGCAGACAATGACGCTGGCGAAGCTTGCATTCTCAAACCCCTCAGATTGACGTACTACCCAGCCACGGCCAGTGATTCGCTATGGCTGATCTATCTCCTGGGCCATTGGCCGCATGCCCAGAACCTCCCTTTGATACCATGGCCAGTAGTCGTGGCTGACCCATCTCTTGAGCAGCTGGACGACGTATATGATGGCGTAGATCTCGACGACGTCTCCCGTTGAGCCGATGCGCTCCTCCCTCCATAGGATGGTCTTCTTCCTGTTATCCGCAGCCCTGGAAGTGGCGACGAAGTACCAGTCCTGGCCACGGATGATGATGCCCGGCAGGAACTCGAGCGTGCTGAGGGGGTCGGCGACGTCGTCGTCTGCGGACCGGTCTTCGCGATCCTCAATCAACTCGATCAGTTTGTTCCATTGTGCGGCCTGCCACGTGCCGATCTGCAGATTGGCCTCGTTCGCATCGCCAACGGGACGTTTGGTCTCCACGCTCACGGCAACGGGACGCAGCAACAGTGGAGGGGAGTCGGTGTGGTTGATGGACAAGAACGGCGATGCCTCGCATAACTTGTCGATGCGCGCTGCGGCTTCTCTAAGCCGAGCAGCTTCGGCAGCGGCAGCGGCAGCAGAAGTCGGGCTCGGGGCGCTCTCGGTGGGGCGTGCCATCGTTCTGGCTCGCTCGGCTGCGTCCTTCGGTTGGAGACAGATGACAAAGTCGACTTTCTTAGACGGTGCTTCCATGGCGAGATATTGCTTGATGATGCCGGCACTGGTGCACTGTATGAAATCAACCAAGAGGTCGTCACCGTCTTCCGGACTCGGGCCCCCTTGACCGCCGTGAAAAGCCAGTTCCAGCACGCGGTGGTGCACGCCCGAGTTCCAAGCAGCTTCCTCGGCATCCTGTCGGATCAGCCGTCTTGTCCACGCCTGTATGGCGAGCACCTGGTCCGCGGTAGGCGTGGGGCCCAGAGCAGCTCTCTCCTTCGAAAAGTAAAGGTCGTGTATGGGCGGAAAAGACCAAGCAGGAGACCTCCTGGACAGCTCCGAGAGCGACTCCTTCTGCGCTTCGGAGATGATGCCCACACCCCGTTTCGCTGTCGTGATAGCGTGCCAAAGCTGTTGAAAGCGAGGCCCGGGGGAAGCGTCGCCGTCGAACTGTCGGATCATGACGCCATCGTCGCGCACTTCTAGGCCAGCCAGCTTCTTACGCGGGGAAGACAGGCCCGATCTGCGCGACGAGGATTGGCGAGACGAGTAGGACGTTTCGGAGCCGGGCGGCAGCGCTCTGGAGATGCGTTTCTGGGTGGGTGTTGCGACGTCGTCTTCTTCTGCCTCCATCGACGCTTGGCCTTCCTCCTCCCCCTCCTCTGCTGCTGCCGCTGTCTTCCGTCTCTTGTTCTTGTTCTTATTCATGACGCGGTCGCATTCGTATTTCGCGGCGTCGCGCGAGCTGGGCGGTGACGGTACGTGGCTGTCGATTCGCTGTGACAGGCTCGATGTCGCCAGGTCTCGTGCAAGCTCGCGGCGCTTGCGCTTTTGGCGCTGGTTGAGATGGGAGTAGTCGTCTACGGTCTCAGGCGACGCCGACGCCGACGCCGACGCCTGGCGTGTGGGTTGTATTCGCGACAGCCAGGACTCGACGCCAGCACTATCCATCGACGGCTATGCGCAAAGCGTAGACTGGAGTTATCCAGGCTTGTAAATGCGGTGCGAGTTCGAGAGGGTCGGTAGTTGAATACGGACGAGCGAGAGGGGATTTCCAGGGCGTCGAATCTGTAGAGGTGAGCATTCGGCGTGGGGAGGAGGCCGGTCGCGAAGACGATCTGAGCGTCGGGAAACGATGTCAGCGTCGATGTCTGGAGATGATTCTTGGACGTTGTATTGTGGTGGTGTCGATAGTACCTGATGTGGTGATGTGGTGATGTAGTGCTGTGGCGGGGTGATGTTGTGGCACGTGTGGTGTTGTACTTACCTGTGTTGTGGTGTTGTGGGGGATTGGCCGGGAAACGCGATCGGGAGACGTGACATTGCCAAGAGACTAGTTGTCCCGGCTGCTGATTGGCTGTGCCGAACCCACCACGAGGTGCCTTTTTGACAGGTAGCGAAGAAAGTGGCATGCGTGATGAGCTCTGGTATACGGATGCATAGCGAATGTGACTGAAAAGTTTTATGGAGAGAGGATCAGTTCCAAAACGACAACTTTGTGCTTTTTTCCGGGTGTCCCGCGGCGGCGGTGGCCCAGCGCGTCATTCAAGAGTTGCGCCCAGGCGAGCCGCGCTCGAGATCGGCGGCGGCCGGAGGTGGGGCCGTGGTGTGAGGCCGTGTACGGCGACCGCATGAGAAGCCGAGTCCCCCGCCTCGCCCTCTAGAAAACCTCCAGGTCTTCTCATCTCGGGAGCAGATAACATCGGTGCGGGCAAGCCCACCCACGTTGTAGATTGGACCGTTTTAAACCTGCGTTATCCACCGGACGCCGGTTGACGGCAGAGGATCCCACCGAGTTGTCGGTCGCTCCAACGTCGAGGCTACAGAAGAAGTCCGGTCGCGGAGTACTCGGTCGCCGCATCACATTGACGATTGTCGCAATTCAGTCGCCCAAACACGCTCTGGCGATCTATCTCGACAGCAGCCCGTGGATACCACAGTCTCGCTTGCTGTGAGCAGGTCGGGCGCCTTACCAATGAGACTGAAATGGCAGGCGACCCCGGACCAGCTCATAAGTCTCGCAGGCGTGGTCGGGTTGGGTCGCCCTCAGCACTTGCACATTGTGGCTGGTACCTCCGAGAATTCGTGGCAGGCGCGCGCACACTGTGTCCATCGCACTCCACAGCTGGCACGTGCACATTGGGGCTGTGGTCTGTACCTCGGGTCTTTACATTCTGGCTGTCGCTTGCACTTTGTGGCTGTTCGGTACTTGCACATTATGGCTGCACCACCTGGCGCAAGTGGCTAAACTGCACCCCGACATAAGCTCGTATCCACCACATCGACTACTTGGGTCGGTGACGAGTCCGACACACGGGGGCTGCCCTCCCCCCCCAACCCCCCGCCGATAATGCGCCGCCCACCACCCGGCCCGATAATACGCCGCCCACCGCACGGCCACCAGAACGTTGCCTGATTTACCGCTACCACTAAGAAGGCCTCGCAAACACAAAAGACTCGGCAGTCCTAAAAGGAGTGGACGCGAGCCACGAAACAACGCCACAAGGCTTAAAACTTGCACCCCCAATGGCGGTGTAACGTGTCATACCCTTCGGGAGGTCTGGAGTTAGTGAACCTGTACCTAGCATATAGATGTAGCTATCTCCCTCACACGTTAAAATTAAATCAATCAATCAATCAATCAATCAATCACATTATGGCTGCCACTTGCGCATTGTGGCTGGAGCTCAGCACTACACTGGCACATTCTGGCTGGCATGACTGGCACGCGGCCGATTGACACCGGACCCGATGTTGGGAATCGACATGGTTTAGAATCTTGATACGTAGCATTACGTAGCATAGCTGACGGTGGCCGGGACTGTGTCCGGATTGGTGGCGAAGCTTATAATAGGGCCATAGGCTATTGTCGACGGCGACGACGGCGGCATCGACCCCTTTGATATCATATCGTAACCGATGTACCGTTAACAAGGTCACAAGTTATGGACAACTCACCCGACTGACTAGAGAATGATCTCCGCGGCGCCTCTGGTATCTTCCCAGAGATATGTGCCCTGAGCCTGCAGGCTGCAGCGCCCTTGCTGCCTTGAGTTTCGCCGCAAGCGAGGATGAGCTCGCTCCTCCCCTGGGCCGGCTAAGGCCGCCGAGACTATCGTTCTCTTCATATAAAGTACTTATACTCTCGCACCAGATCTAAGGGCACAATGACTGCATTCTCACCGTATAAGGTCTAGCTGGTCTGGACGAAGGACCTCAAGGTCCGCGCCTCCTTCCCTGCCACGTCTATCCATGCCGCAGTGGATTAATCTCGCACGAGGGACATCAAGGCAGCTTAGATTAAATGAGTGGTATTGAGGCTGCGCGTCCTCACTGGCAAGATGTTGCCAGACGGGCACGGGATCCCGATGTCCCAGGCCGCTGGGCAGACTGTCCGAGGTGCACTCCATGATGCCCGACTTGGGATCAGACGGGGTACGGCCATGACATTGCTCTCGATGAACGGAATAGTTCGTGTTGGGCAGCAAGGTAGACAGCTCTGGTTGGCGCACTGGAGGATATCACTGGTGACTGCAATATTTATTCTTGGAATTATCCAGGGACGGCTACTTCAGGGCTAGCCACGGCAGTGTTGCTATTCTAGCTATGCTTATCTCTAAAAATCCCTTCAAAAATAATACTCCACGGCCGTTTTATTACGGCCACTCCTCCACCACTATATTTCCACAGTCATATTTTCACGTCCATTTCCACGTCCAGTCCTCCACGGCTATTCCTCCACGCCACATATCCACGGCCCCTCCTCCACGGGTCTCTCCTCCACGGTCACGTTTCCACGGCTATCTTATTCACGGCTACTTCTTCCCACTGCTCCTCCACGGCCGCCCGTCCACGGCGATTTCTCCACGCCGATCCTTCACGGCCGCTCCTCCACGGCTGTTTCTCCATGCCACTTCACCACGTCACTCCTGCGCACGTATTCCCCTGTGGCTTAGGTGTTCCCTCGGCTTTATCTCAAACCTGTGCCAAATCTCGAGCCAACCCAGTCCTCCTGCACGAGGCGGCAGCATAGTCCACGGCGTGACAACGACTCTAAACAAGTCCGCCTAGTCGCGGGACAGTTGCACGTGTGCACGGCTAATGACTCTAGATCAAGACCCTGAGCTATTGCCGCGTAAGAACAGTAAGACGCCGGCAGGGAAGCTTGCGACCTGATAGCATTTATTACCAACGCAGGCGGTGGGGCTGGCTCCGCCATGATCCCCAGGTCGTAGACGACGAGCCTTCGCAACCGCACAGTGGTATGCTGTACACCATTTGCGGTGGAGTTCCATCGCGGCGACTCATCACCGCGCTTCAGATGACTGCATGCTTTGAAAATATTCACACATACACCGGCCGGGGAGCGGAAGCCGCCGGTACTGCTCATACCACGGCTCCCCGGTTGTCCTGAAGCAATCGGGAAATTATAAAACGGAGGGTCTAATGATGGAAGGCAGGATCACCAGCTTGAAAACCGCGTCGCGAGATAGTGCACTCTTTCGTGGATTGGTTTCATAAATACGTACAAGAATGTAAGGATCTGAATCCGCACCCTCGTAGGGTCACAGACGGGGATCGTTCAACTGAGAATGGCTGGATTTCTCTGTTACGCTAGATAACAAACATTGTCCTAGTTCATGAGATAAACAGTGTCCTCGAGTGCCCGGGTGTTCAACTGGATCGGCTTGTTAGTCACAGCTCGCTATCAAGTAAGAGGCTGCAGCGGTTGATAAAGAAAAGTCTACTCACGAAGCTGGCAGAGATGTTCTGCACATCCTGGACGCCGATCTGCGCCGCGTCCCTCGCGATCTCGGTCTTGAGGATCTCAATCGCCTTCGTGACGCCGTCGACGCCGTAGCAGTTGGAGTACATGAAGGTGCGGCCCAGGCCGACGGCCTTGACGCCCAGGGCGAGTAGCTTGAGCACGTCGTTGCCGTAGCGCACGCCGCTGTCGGCGAGCACCTCCATCTTCTCGAAGACCTGCGGCGCGTTGCGGTGAATCTCATACGCGATCTCCAGGGCCGAGGGCGAGTGGTCTACCTGCCGACCGCCGTGGTTCGAGATGTAGATCGTCTTGAGCCCCTTGTCGAGCGCGGTGAGCGCGTCCTCCACCGTCGAGATGCCCTTCGGGATGATAGGCAGGCTGGTGTGGTTCTTCATCTCTTCGTACAGGTCCCAAGTGAGAGCGGACGTCACAGAATTGCTAGCAGAATGGTTAGCTGGGGGGACCGTGAAGGCGTTAACACTGGCATTAGGCCCGGGCCTTACGAGTTCGTGGTGTCGTAACGAGCCGCGCGGTGCCGGGTCGAGTCACCCGCGGCGTCGATCGTCCAGACGATAGCCTTGGCGCCAGCGAGCTCCGCACGTCGGATGTTCTCCCACATGACCGTGTAATTTTCATTGGCGTAGAGCTGCATCGTGTCAGCAACAGTGGTCTCTGTCGACGTGGCGGAAGAGGACCCCGGACGTACCTGCTGGAAGACAACCTGCGGGCCGTTCAGCGTCGAATTGCTCTTGGCTGCGGCCAGTTCCTCAATCGTCTTCGTGGCGTAGAGCGCAGGCTATGACACGATCAGTCAAGGACGGCGTCTTGCTCAGCTACCAATGACACTCACGATGTAGAGGATATTCTCATTGGCAGCCGCTTCCATGATGTTGATCTCGGCCCGGTCCTCGTCGCAGTACCCGCCGCGAGCAGCGGGTGCAATGAAGATAGGTGCGCTGAAGTTGTATCCCATTATCGTTGTCCTAGCAGCATATTAAGCACAGGGCTTTGAAATATTGGGCAATCCAACTTACCCAAGGGTCTCGTTCACTTTGGTCACATCGTGAAGCTGACGCGGGCGAAACTTGACCTTGGACCAGATCTCGAGGTTATTCCGGTAACCTACGATATCAGCTTAGCTTTCGAGGAACACAGTCACCGTGGGAGAAGAAAGCCTTACTCCACTCGCCTCCTGCACCTGTTCGATAGAAGGAGTAGTACTCATCGCTGAGCGTCTGACGAGCTGCATAGTCGAAATCGGGCAGGCCCCGCATGTCCTTCAACAATGGTTGTGTGCCTTCGGTCCAGTTCGTGGTGAAGAGGTATGTCTGGAGTCCCGTGTCGGGTTCGTTGAGGAAAGGATCCATGGCCGCTGCAGCACCAATGAAGGTGGCAACAAGGCTGGTTGACCGCATCTTGCTGTCTGTGAAGGCTGCCAACCGAGGGTAATGCTGTCAAGCGCGAGACAACGACTGCAGATTTCTTGGAGAGTAGATAGGGCGCCTGACAAGAGGAAGTAAGATGAACGGGAACCCTCGCGGGCTCTGCTTGTATCAGCCGCACACCTTCCATCTTATATTGGTACGTTTGCGGGCAGCTCTACGGAGGATGGTGTAGTAAGATTCTAGACTGAGATGAGTCCCCACGCCTGCACGGAGGATTGAGGCAGATAGACTATAGAACCCACCTTGCGGCATATGGAAAAATTGAAACCGTGGTAATGGTAGTATAGATGACACCCCATGGGCCCCCCGTGCGCCATGGTTCGACAAATTCTGGGTGGGTTCTCTCTCGGGCTCGTGAGGGTCTCGTTTCGAAGACCGCGTACGCAGGTGATCTAGATGTTGCAGGATGCCGAGCAGGATGTCGCTGTACGCATCCCCACAGGAAAGTCTGGGCTGGCTTGGCCCAGCCCGGGCGACCCGCAGACATGGATATCATGAGGAGCACAACCTTACTGATCACCATGGGGCCGTGAAGAATCATTACCAATCGCTGATTAACGGGGATAGTGGTGGAGTAGCCAAGGCAACTTTTTAGATAACCCATCAGACCTGCCCTGTTCTTACGGGATCTCCCGTACTCCGTATACTACCTTACTATAACGAGCCAAACACCGACAGATTGAACGCGGATCACCTTGGCGCCAATCGTGTTTGCCTATCTGCCAACTGTTGTTGAGCTTATCGTCATGGCATAGAGGTCAGGCTCTGAGGGTTAATCGAGATGAACTTATGAAGTAACAATGAGGAAAGTGGCAGCCCCAGTTCTCCTCGCGTCTTTCTCTGTGCGAATCTACCCCCGCATCCCCTTTTTGTGGCCCGGGCCGCTTCCCTGGTGGTCCTGCTGACTGGCCTCGATGTGTTCATCATTTTGATCCAGGCCTGGCCACGAGGCTCAACACGGCCGGGCGTTGGCCGACTAACAGCTGCTGGGCGTGAAAGGGCAAATGGGTGACCGGGACTTGAAGCAGCTTGTTATCGCCGTCTTCTTCGCGGTTGCCGCGTACCGGTACGTTTAGACGAGTGAGTCCCAGCAAGATATGTTTTGGTTTCAATAGTTGATCGGCGATGGGAACGGTGACCGTACCAGGTAACTTATGGTTCTCAATGTTAGACAGAGGGGCTGCCCAGTAAATTTGACTTGTCACGAAGAAACTCGATGGGATTACATTATCTCGGTCCCTGTTGTATATTCTCCCGGTGACTATGAACCTGCCAGTCGGCAGAGCTGAAACCACCGGTGAGTTGTGACATGCGACGACCTGGGGAAGTTTCCGAACTCAGCTCGCGCTGCAAAGCACGCATCTTCTACCGCCTGATCGAGTACAGAGATAGCTTCGACACGACGTCGAACTAACCGAAGACGTCTCCAGTGTCGAGTTCAGATTGGGTTCAGTACCATAGAATGGCCATCCTGCAGTTGTCCAAGCTGTCAAGCCGCGCAGTCTACCTACTAGTCACGGGCCCTGCCTGTTCGGTCCTACCGCACTACGCCGACCGCGTCAATTGCGCTGGCCGACATCATGGCAGTAAGAAGACCTTGACTCGCGGGCGCCCCCTGAATGGTGTGCGGCATCATTTAGAGAGCAGCCAGCCTATGCTTTTTTCGTATTCATGTGCCAATTTGGGCGCCCAAGCTGTACCCGTTAATACCTGGACTCAATTCGAGGTTGGTTCCTGGTACCGGTAGTCGTCAAAGCCACGTGTGCCAGAATGTGCAAGTGTTCAATTGAGCAGGCGAAATTGCTAGGTACTGGATTGTGGCTGGGCCGTGCAGAATATATCCGTGCAGTAATGTTCGCGGGCGGTAGTCTGTGCGGTGATGTACCCGTGCAGAAATGTACCCGCGTGGAAATGTACCCGTGTGGAAATGTACCCGTGTGGAAATGTGGCAGGTGCCAGAATGTACAAGTGCCAAATTGTACAGTTGTTAACACAACCTTTAACTTCCGGCACCCCGTCAAGCCCGGCTACGCGCTCACGACCACTTCAAGTAGCTGCAGGGACTCCGGGCCATGTTAAAAACGTTGGTTCGGGCCGTCTTAGCAGCACGAACGTATCCCTTTCCATAGGAGGGTTAGGGTTATGAGGCCTGCCGAGGTGGCGGCCGTGGGCGAACACCATGAACATCTACACGCTGTTCTCGGGGCGAGATGCCGAAACGTCCCCGGCCCGGGGCCTGGGCAACCGCCTGCACGGCAGTATAAGATCGTACTTAGGCCCTCCCGCCGGCAGTCCTTGGGGTTAGGCAGAACCTCGTCATTCTCGGCTGAAGCACCGGCGTGGACATACACTTCGGGTAGCCGGTCTGCCTCTGGCGGAGGTTGGCGCTGACCCCTTAAAGCCTCGAAGCGAGGCTATTGAGTGTTTTTTGTCACGGTTTCCGTTGATCTTCTTCTCCCTCTTGTGCTGCTCGGGGGCCACATGGTCGTCAAGAACGCGGTACGGTATCGGCTGCCTCCTCGCACTCGACGCCGCTGAGTCTGGTGCGTTTCTCCAACGTCAGCAGTGGCGGCGTCTCACAACTTCAGCTCATAGCAGCGCGAAGCGTTCGGCCTGCGGGCACACTTCCATGTGTGAGATAAGCCCCATCCCTATACCAGGGCTGCAAACCCGTCCAGGCACCGAGGTCGTCCTGTTAAGCGTCACCAGCACTCATAAATGAGCCGATAAGGATGCATCGCGAGCACCAGGCCCGCTTGCGGGAGGATCGTATGAGGACCATGGTCTGCTGTGCAGGACAAGTACTAGTCCCCGCCGTCGGCGGTGCCGAGGCGTGTAGACCCAACCGCTGCTCCAGACCCGCAATCCGCCGTGGTGACGGCGATCGGCAGTGGAGAGCCAGTTGCGGCGGCGAGATTCCAGTGGACAACAAGGACACCTCATCCTAGGAGGGTGAGGTTGAAAAGGGGGGGCTGTATTAAAAAACTTCTTGAGGCCCGGCACGGCACTCGTGGCCGCACCTCGAGCTTTCGAAAACAATGCTGAAAGGGCTGACTAACTCGACGACTGAGCAATCCAAAAGCAGAAATATTTACACACGAGTTCGAATTTTGCTGCTGCTAGTCGCTCCTGGGGTTCCTTGCCTTTCAGTCGCTGCCAAGAACCTCACCAAGGCCCTCGAGTGCTAACTACGTAGCGGAAAGAGTACATCTGCTTGTGTCCGAGGCAGAGGTTATAAATCGTGGAGGTCAGGGCGCGCTTCTTCTATGCAGGGCGATAACTTACGCAGGAGACAGCCATACAGCTCCTCAGCAGACTCGAGTATTCGAAGAATAAACAAGCCGCCAGCATAGCGTGATAGAAGTCGCGATCCCAATCATGACCGCGCGCGGCGGGGACGGGGGCCCGAGGGTCGCAGCCTGCAGCGCACACTAGTAGGTGATCAGCCGTAGACTGGTCGGATGAGGAGGTTCGCGAGCGGGCCACCCCTTCCAGGTCCACGGCAGGCCCCCGGCTCAGTAAACTCACGTACGGAGTATTACTATCTGATATCCACGACCAAGTTCCACGGTGGTACGGGAGAAAAAGGATCATCCTCTGGCTCTCCCACCGTTGCCCAAGGTCATAGCCACCCACCTATCAGCCCGCGTCGAGGACGGAGAAATGAGAAAAAGCGCAGGCTGGCCAATGCTCTATAATTTCTCGCAAGGTGGGCGCCCAGTCGATAGTCGGCGGCTGGCTCCGATGTGAGGGGCTCGCTGCCAGCGCCACCGCCGTTACTAGCAGCCCGCAGTGGATCTGGAAGTTTCCTCTTACTACCGGCACAACGTCGCACGGCCGGATTGAGCCGCGGCTGGTCAGGGACAGTATAGGTAGGCGTCGTCGCGTCGGCGGCGATAAGTATCGAGGCGTAACATGTTATTCGCATAGACTTGAGCTCGGGCTTACCAGTTAAACAGCGGAACTGCCAAAAAGTACAACTGCCAAAAAGTACAACTGCCAACAAGTACAACTGCCAAAAAGTACAACTGCCAAAAAGTGCAACTGCCAAAAAGTGCAATTACCAAAATGTATAACTGCTAAAAAGTACAAGTGATAAAATGTGCTACTGCCAAAAAGTACAAGTGACAAAATGTGCTACTGCCAAAATGTACAAATACCGATATATGTGCGCGATAGCCACGTATTAAGCTTTCCACGACGGTGACGGCGGCGGGAATATGAAGCCAGACACGCTATCGTGCCACTGGTATATCCTCGCGTGTAGCTGACCTTCTCGGTCAGATCTTGCCGCTGCTGCTACTGGTTCTTTGAGCAATGGCAGCACGTCCCGGCGAAATCACTACTGGTATTCCAAGGCCGAATATGCTTAAATCTTATTGGTCCCAGCCAGCCCCTGCCAGTCGCCATGCAGGAAAGAAGCAGCACGACTCCTCCGTCGGCCCTTGTCATTACACCGCTTCAGGGGCTGAACAGGGACAAAGGCGACATCTAGCCCGGCGTGAGGTGGTGGGCCAAGGACCACTGATGGGACGCGTACCGATACATATACGAGTCTGACCCTCCGTATTCCCCCTTCACGGCTGACCCCTATGCCGCCATCGGGATAGTCTGTCGAGACCGCGCTGGACCTCGCCATGACGAGTCAGACGACCGCGCAATGGCGGGCTCCTTAATCTGGTGGCAGGCCGAGCTGCATAGTGCGCGACGGCTATGCCATCGAGGAACCGCGAGCGCAGTAAAGACGCCATAGCGAACAAGTGAGGAGCCACTGAACCCAGGCATATGCTTGGTTGTACAACTGGAACTCGAGTGACCTTGGTCTAGGCGGGATACACGTCTTTCAAACCCGATTGAATGATACTGAATCTGTTCTTTCGCAAAGCCCGGGGCCCGGCTTCTTGTATGATAGCTTCGATTGTGACACTGCTGAATGCACTATCGAGCACGACTAGACTACCGAGATCTACCTCCGGAGCCAGATTCATCTTGCTCGAAGAAGCAATGGTGTAGATGAAACGGCGCCCTCCAGCGGGCTGTGAGCTCGCGCACCACTACTTGGTGATTCGGCGTGTGATCTCAGTGAAGGTAAATGACTCCGTGGTACTGCGTGCCCGCACCCAGCCCGAGGGCTTGCTTCTTCCTTCCCGCTACGAGAAAAATAAAAACCATTCCATTGGTAAGTGAAGGCCGATGCGGAAGGGAAGCAAAAGGCAAGTATCGGCAGCCCCTGGTCCAGGGTGTCGGGGGCATTCTCCAAGCTTGTTATGAGAGATCTGGGGTACGATTGCCCGGGCTGGGCGATGAGCTGTGCAACGAACCCGTCGACTTAGTGAACAATGCGGCTGCCGCCGTCCAGAGGCATCTTTATTCGTCTTCGACGATATTGACAGCAAACCAGGCACGGCGACCTTTGGATAATTACCTCGTCACCAGCGCCATGGCTGCCCCACGGCCAGCTAGGAGTGACAGGCCAAGCCAGTCATATTTGATAAAAGTATAACGACACGAGATGGAACAACGATCAATAAGCACACGATGAGGGGAATTTAACAGACCAAGTGATCCCAGCGTATCATATAGTGACTCTAAGTCGTTTCATACTCTTCAACTCTGACTACAACGGGATTAACCTTACCTCATAACACGACATTTCCAGGACTTCAATGGTGTGAACACGCAGAGATACCACCACACCAATTTCTCTATAAATACCCCCCAGCGCTGCCCCAGGAACTGCTCCCACTCTCCCAACTCCCACACCGAGAAACCACAAGCCACATCGCAACCATACACCGAAACCGACGTAGCCGACGCCTGTCTGCCTGAAAAACGACGAACCGTCCTCGTTATACACCATCAACAGCATCCTCTGAACAGCTTTACTCGGCCCAACGCGAAAACATGTCGGGCAACAACACTCAGAGCGGCGGCAACAAGGAGCCGGCACAGGCCAACACCAGCAAGCCTCGAGACCCCAAGCCTCCACCCCAGCCGCAGCCCCGGCAACCCGGTGACCCGAACCCGTGCACGGGTGCCGTGAGCAGGAAGCTCTGGGAACAACGAAGGGAGAAGTAGCAGACTAGCTGAGGATGCTGTCTCTACCGTCAGCCGGGGTTTGTGCTCGACATGGCCTCGCCCGCTTGGAGATTTCTTGGTGTCGGCCTGGTGTCGGACTCGGGAACCACTGCCTACGACATGACTACTGCGCTAGTTCATACAAATGCACCTACCTAGTATAAGCAATACAATATAGGCCGACTTCACTGAGCAGAACTGCGGTTGATAATGTGCCTGTCGTTGGGAGCGCATATCCAGCTCCCGCCCCGTGAAGGTTCCGAATGCGCCAATAAGCCTCAATTCAACCCGTATTACGTGGCGCTTCACCTGCAAGGATTTTATTGATTGCAAGTAAAGGCATGTGAATGCTCCGGGCCGGCCCTGGGACACGTGCACTGCCAGAATTCAATTGCCAAAATGTACAACAGCCAGAATGTACAACTGCCAGAATGTACAACTTCCAAAATGTGCTAGTAGGATTTTCCTTGCCATGTGCATAGATATTAGAAGCGGACTCTACAGAGAAGCTGCGTCGGCCGGGGCGTTTTGCATATGGTAGCGCACATGCCGCGGTGGCAGTAGACCTGCTACTGTATCGCCATTTTCCCCGTCGTTGTCCTCATACCCTGGGAACTTGTAGGGACTCTCAATTTCTTCCTTAATAATCTTAGCGGCGTGTTAGTCTTTAATACGACTACTAAACTACTTATAAGCATTTTAAAACGATAGTTACGCCGATGGCAAGCCCTCCTAGCCGCTAACTTGCACCTGGAATACGGCCGGGAACCTACACCCCATAGTAACTTGACTGTGCTGGAATAGGGGTCAATGGATCGTTACTGATACATCAGCTCTATGAAACCCATGAATATAAGGCAGGCCCTATACCTCCCGATGGCAGCTTGAGAGGTCATTTAACCTGGCCATTTCCTTCTGTATTTGAGAGACTGAACATTGGCTATATGGACTTGTGGCATAGCTGCCTCCCAATAAACGATCTCGATATCACGGCTCTGGTCACTCCAGGCTGGGTACATGTCCCTTAAGAAACGCTGCCTCTGCTTCGGTGTTCGTCCGGCCCAGGAGTGCATTCCTAGTCGGGTACCTCCCAAACTTTTCCAACTGCTGCACGTGTCTCTTGGAAGCAGCAATACCCATATCCACCCAGTTGCAGATGTGATCCTCTGCCCCAGTGCATCTGGGCTTCAGCGCCTCAAACAAACAGCGCGCAGCGATGGCGGAGATTAGACTCTCCTGTTGAAGCAGCGCCATGTAGAAGGCGGTCGCTTGGACCACTGTGACCTGCGTATCAAAGCCTCGAGCGATGGCCCTCGTGGAGATAGCCCCAGACTTGGCATCGCCGGCGAAAGCGTCCGGAGAGCCGCGATGAATGTTGCGTGAGAACTGATCAAGGAGCACGACCAACGCGAGACTGCCCTCGGGCTCGACAGCCCAGCCATCCAACTCGCTGTTGCGGGCCTTCGAGACGAGATCACCAAACTCGGACTTCAGTCGATCGTCAAGTCCGTCGGGCGCGATTATCCATTCCATCGGATTGCGATCAAACCAGAAGTCCAGGATACGCGTGACGTCCGGGTTCATGGTTCGTGAGCTTGACGTCGTTGTGATGGGGCGTCGGACGGCCAATGGGAAAATACGGGTATGAAGAGACTGAGAAACGTGTGAGCCGCTCATTTCTTCCAAACTTGAAAGAGTTTCATAACACATACCCACGATATTTTGAAGACACGGTAGCTGCTTAACATGCCGGTTAATCTGGCTAGGTTTGCTGGATGGACGGCCGCATGAAGCTGATGGTGTGCAAGAAGGACGACTTTGTACGTCTGAGGTAAGTTACCTGTCCCCGCACGAGAACGGAGGAATTGCTTACCCTGGTCCATCAGCTGACCCTGTTCCGTGAGGCGTTAACATTGGAACTTGCGCGATTTCAATCATGCAGTGTACCCTTACACAGAGACGCCACACCAACACACTTCGGCCGGCCAATGCTCCCCAACCCTCTTGTCCCCTTGCATCGGTAAAGCTTACAGCAGGGGTAAGAGTTATCTATATGCGTTCTTACACAGCTATTATGGTTGATATGCCAACATACAATACATAACGCAATCACCCTCTCTGCTCGCTATCCGACTGCGTCCCCTCGGGCGTCGATACCACCAACCGAACTCCCCAGCGCTGATCCAGCTCCGCAGCCAAGTCAGCCGGTAAAGCGAGCATATGCCCCTGCCCATGCCCATACCCACGCCCGTGACCATGCCCCCGTCCTCCGCCTCGACCGGCGTCAGCGTTGGTCTCAACCGTCGGTCGTGAGCCTCGCGCCCCGTTGCCTAGTACAGACGAGGACCGGCCCATCCAGCCCTCCGCTCCCGTAGCGGCGGCAGAGACAGCGTCTGGACGGCCTTGTCGCGATGGCTGGCCTTGTGCCTTATGGCGACGTGGCCGAGGGGGACCCGGGGACTGCGGCGGCGAAGAGCCCAGGGACGATGTGGGCGACAGCGGTGGTGGTGGTGTTGGTGGGGGCGGGGGTGAAGAGCCCAGCGACGACGTGGGCGACCGCGGTGGTGGTGATGATGGCGGTGGTGGGCGCGGCAATGTGGGATCCTGTGTCGACTTCGCCCTGACCACACGTGGCTTTGCGCTCCTGATCGGCGTCTCTCCCTCTTGCCGTTGTCCTCGAACCGGGGGACGAGTCTTCAGGGATGGAGGCCCCGATGCCAGCGACGCTGGTGGCAGTAGACTAGAACGGCTGCTGGCTAGGCGCTCCTGAGCATGCGTGGGTGGGACTTGGAACTGTGCAGCCCGGGCGCGGATCTGGGCGGCGACAAGCGACGCGTCCGCGAGCGCCTGGGCCCGGAAGTCGTCGGGGTGGCGCACCGCGTGTGAGCCGGCGGGAACGGGGGGGCCCGCGATGGCTAGGTGGCGCAGGGAGATGCTGTGGATATATGCCGACGCCGATGTGGATGTTGTTGCTGATGAGGATGCCGATGGCGGTGGCGTGGTGGAGGTGAGGGACGGGCTTGGGGAGGCTACCGTCCCTAAGCTGGGGACCCCGTTACTGGTAGATCGGGTGGGTGTTGATGATGATGGTTCCATGGTGTGCACCAGTAAGTAAATACCTATCCAACGACTTGAGCTCTGCAGGATGATACGACTGTCAGCTGCTTTTGTTCCAGAACAAAGGAATGCCGCACCGGGGGACATAGAACGCTGAAGTTAGCTGGCTGCAGAATGCTGCATATCTGCAGATACCTGTCAAAGACAGCCAGAACTCAATAAGAACGCCGACGTCGATGACATACCCACCAAATCTGGCGATGAACCAGCTGTCTTCGGACGGGGCCGAGCCATGTCGCCAGTTTGGGCTGCGGGACTGGGATGCAGGAGGCGGAAAGGCGGAGGAGACAAGTCCAAGAACGACAATATCCATGTGAAGCACTCTTCTAGTTCCACGAGCAGTGTCGTTCCCGGTAAGACGTAGATGCAGCAGTACTTTTTGAAGACCCATGGTCATCTCGCTGAGTGAGTCAAACAGGTATAGAAGTGACATTAGTGGACTGCATAATCCGATCGGCTTGAGCGTAAGGGACTCTAGAGCCCAGCCATGCGGCCACATGGACCGCATCCATAAGAGGGAATAGTCCGGCCTCCAGGCCATTAGGCATTGCTTCGGTCCATCTATCCTTCTTGGGCCCATCTCGAAGCACCCAAACCCTTAGGACCCTGCAGATCCTTTTCTGGTCCCGTGCCACCAGGCCGAGTCGACGACGCCATCTTCCCGCCAGGCAGCCCGTCCTCAGCCGCGGCCGCCTCGTCCTCGTACCGCGACAACAGCCTCTCCAGCACGGTCTTGTCGTCCTGCTCCGGGGCGCGGCCGAGCATGCGCATCCGGAGCTGCACCATCAGTTCACTGGCTATCGGGGTCGGGGCGTGGGAAGCGGGGGGTGCCGATGCAGGTGGTGTAGTAGCAGCAAGTTCTTGTCGATGAACAGCAGCCGTGTCCGTGCATTGCGTATTCCGTCCCTGTGCCTCTGTCTGTGCCTGTGACTCCTTGAAGACCAGCAGCCACTCGTAGATGCGGCTCGGATCCGATGACCATGTGCCCACGACGTCCTCCCGCCATTCCAGATGCGTCGTGGCCTCATCGTCACGGTTCAGATCACCACCACCAGCCAGACGCGTGGGGTGATCGTCGATTTGACCATCGTTACTACTACCGCCAACACCGACAACGACGACCGCTCCGCCGGCAATGAGCTGCTCGAGATCCCGGCGCAGCGCGCGCCGGAAAGCCGGGATCAGCGTACCGCCATACACGGCAGCCGCCTGGGGCGTGGCGTCATGGCCCAGCAGGTTGACGTCGGGGTGGGCCAACAGGCGGGTGTAGGCGAGGTCGGCGGCCAACGCCGCGTCGGACAGCCGGCTCGCGTGGCGCGGCCGGACCCGGGCCAGGTACTGCAGTCGGGCGTAGCGATTTTGCGAGCAGAATACCACTGGCGGTGTCGAGGCGGCTCGCATGTAGTCGTCCAACGGACGAAAGCAGTGCTGGAGCGACGAATTATTCCGGCACATGACGCCAGATGATGGACGCACACCCGACGTCGAGGGCGGAGATCGAGTTGTCTAGATCATTTACCGTACTTGGGCACGGTTGGGCCGTTGAACCGGCTTGAGCTAGCTTGTGTTGACTTGGGTGCAGTTGACCCGGGGTGACAGGGATCTTTGAGGCCGTATTGAGGTCTTTGGCCTGATGCTTCCCGGAAAGAATGATGTGGTAAACGTCGGACTTGAGCGTTTGTTTGCTTGTGGTCCAAGTCACGGAGCCATGCTATCTGGGCCGTGAGCTTTCAGTAATTGGCGCAGTGCCCCTTTTTACCCCAGCCAATCAAACCCTGCTCAGTCTGGTACTTCACTGCGCATAGAAACCAGCACAATAGCAGATGTATCGTCGTTAAGCAATCTCGTCCGTATCATGTACATTGTAGAAGGAGTCGATTTGAAGAAAGTGATATATAAATATATCCATGTAGTGAAGCTATACAGACACAATCATTCGAATAGTTAGAGCCCACACGATAGGGGAGCGCAAAGCCAGCTCTCCCAAAAAGCTCCTGCACCTAGACAAGATAATGTATGCCTGATTTCGAAGGCACGGCCGAAGAGCATCTTGAATAATGGTCATTTAGGGAGAGCCCAATGGCTATAGTCGCGCCTATAAAGATGGCTCTAATTCGATGGCAATAGAGGTACGGGGATTTCCGTGATTCCCCTACGGGCCCTCCGTACGGCTCGTTTCCCCCAGGCTTTCCATAAATCTGTATGTTGATACAGCACTCGGTTGACTACCTAACTTTTCCCCTTTACTTCTGTGACTTGGATCTCAGGCCTGCTTGCATAATGCTTGACAATCATCCTAGACATAATTGCTATTATTTTAACAAGCACGCCAAGGCCGCAACAGACGACCGTGAACGCTGTTGAGGCTAGCACAAACATCAGTTGTGTAGGTATATATTCCACTCCTAGTTTCGCTTATATCCTACCACAGCTAATGGCAGCTTACACACAGCAACGATACCACCATTCCGCAACCCCCTGTGCCAACCGAACACTTCAATTTCGAGGCTCACCTTGCGCCTCTCTTCTACAATAGCCTAGACATCGATGGCTGACGACATAACACCCACCACTCTTACGCAGATCCTGACATGCGCGTGTAAGCAAGCTGCCGGCTCTGACCAGAGTGCCGAGACGTTCCTGCGCAATCCATTCGCCCAGCAGCTCCTGTGCACATGGATCCAACAGGACCGGGGCGGCAGCAGCGGCGCGCGTGAGCTGTTTCGGCGCGCGAGCCTTGAGACGAGAGAGCCGCATCCGGACTCGCAGAAGTGTCGGCACCTGGTGGTGCGCATTCTACAACTGTGGAAGGCCGAGCGGCAGCGTAAAGGCGACCGGCAAGGCCGCCGAGCAGAGTCGACCGAAAGTGAGAGCAGGGAGGTCCGGGTGATAGAAGAGAAGGGAAAATATGCGGAGGGGGCGGCGAACACTCAGGGCCGATCCTCCAATCCCTCCCTCGAACAATTCTACCGCTGGAATTACTCGACAGGACCGGCGCCGAGTAACCAAGCACAGGATACATATGGCTTCGGGTACCCATCACTAAGCAGCGGTGTCCCGGCACCACAGCTTATGAACGGCCCACGCTCGGAAGCAGACGTTTTCATTTCACGGGGAGAACGATGCCACCGCATGCGCTCCGTCGGCGCTTCACCCAACTCTGCAGCATCACCTCTACGACCGCTCCCACCATTCCTTCTCACGGGAACCCAACAGCCACGTTCATCCTCCCCAAGCCGATCTCTGGTTCTCCATACTCCAGTTCGGCCATCAACACCGGCCCAGCCCCCTGGTAGCTACCCAGCCTCGCCCTCGCCTGCAACACCTCCCTCGACGGGCAAGAACCGCGACTACAGCGACACCAGCGGTCGAGAAATTCATAGGCAGGGCAACAAATACCTGCACCCGCACCAGCGAGAGCAACAGCAACAGCACCAGAACCAAAGCGAGCACCAGAGCCAGAATCAGTACCAGGATGAGGACCAGGAGGATGCGGCGACGGCGGAGGCAGTGGCTCGCAACCGCCTCGACTTGGCTCGCCACACGCACTATGAGGCGCGGCTGGAGGCGCGGGCGGCGGACAAGGCGTTCCGGAGCGCCGTCGACACGCTCAATCGGCTCCGCGCGCGGAGGGGAGCATCAGCGGTGCCGGGCGAACAGGTGCTCGAGCAGGCAGATGTATGGAGGCGTCGTGATCGGGGTGGTGGTGGTGGCGGCGGCGGTGGTGGTGATATGGTAGATAGTCTGGTCACTTGATACAGCCCCGGGCCTTTCGTTCAGACAGAAGTATGTTGTTATTTCGGTAGCTTTCATGCTGCAGCACCGCTAACACGGAGTACCTCCCGTCTTGTAGCTCGCTTCTACTCGAGGGAATAAATCCAACTTCCCACGCACACGCGAGGATACTAAGCAAGACCAGCCGCCGGTATAACGTGTGATACATAACCTACCCCGGCATACAACAATTTCTGGGAGGTGGTGATTACCGGTATTTCCACGTGGCATGCCTAGAAACGGAAGTATACTGCGAGCTGACATAAGATCATGTCTCGGATTGGAGTCAGTGGCTGAATCAAGTGCCCAAAATAGACGATGGGCAGCCCAGACCAACTCACGAGTCTCAGTTCACGTCCGAGTCCGAGTCCTGAGTGACTTTAGCCCGAACAAGTAATTAGGTGAGAGATGGAATATTTCAGCGAGAAATCAGGCCTTCCCCTACTAAAGCTCATTATCAGTACTCTAGAAATCTGAAAATGAGGACAATAGAGATTTCCGGCGACCAAGGCGAGGAGGCTATGACGTTCGGGGTACCGCCTTCACGTACCGGCAGACCCGCTTTATGCAAACGGCCACCCGCCGGAAACAGACGCAACAGAGAATTCCAGCGGGAAAGGACATTTCATGGCATACCGAGGATTACTTCACATAAGCCCGACATATGCGAGTCAAAAACCACGAGGACTCGAGAAAGCGCTCCAGAGTGACCACTAAGATACGAATATGACCACTTTCATCCGAGCATGATCGCACTTGTCGAAGTATGCAGACTTTCACACAAACATGACAGATTGCATGCGAGCCCGCTATTTCCGACAACCAGACACCGTCCAAAATCAGGCTCCCCAACTCGTCATTAAACCAGAAAAATCGAATAAGTCTGGTCTTAAGAGACGATGAATATTCCCCCGGCCCCCGGGGTGCCCGGCCCCCCCGGCCCCCCAGGTATCCCCGGCCCCGCCGGCCCACCTGGTCCAGCTGGACCGCCCGGTCCCCCGGGGCCACCGGATTTCCACGGCATGATGGCCTTCCTAAAAGCTTCCATACGGTTGGCGATTCGCTCGATCCTCCCACGGCTCGGCGGCCTTCTTCCTGGACTGGCACCCCTGGCACCCCCAATACACTCGGCGGTCGCCTCGGCCATAGCGCTGTTCAGCTCACTCGCACACCTTTGCCTGGTTTCACTGCTGCTCGTGCACCGGGCGATAGGCTGGGTCCTGGACCAGATCAAGTCGGTGGTAGGGGCGAAGGTAGTGCGAAGCTTCCTCGTATTCAGCATCGCCTTGCGCACCACGGACCTGTGCGTCAACCTGGTGGCATACCAGCGCGGTGCACTCGTCCGAGGCCCCCACGGGAGGCCGCGCCTGGACGACCTGCCAGATTCAGTGAAGAGCGTTGGGCTGCCGGCGCTGACGCTGGACACGGTGGAGTCGCTCATGAAGGCCGATGGGGCGCTGTCTCGCGGCCTGAGGTCTCGCGAAGAGGGCGGATTCACGGGCGTGGCGGAGGAGGTCGTCAGGTCCTCCAAGCTGATGCTCGATTACATGGATGCGATCCAGGAGCCGCTGTGCTTCAATGCAACCGAGTTCATCCGGTACTCCGGCTCCATTCCGCCCCGCGTCTGGTACAGCGGCGGCGGCGGCGACAGCGACTATGGCAACTGGCGGGAACGAGTCGCGCCGGGGATCACCGCGAGGGGTGAAGGCGAGCTGGTCTGCATCCCCACTCTCACGGACAAGTTGCGGAAGGGACTCAAAGAGGAACCTGATGAGTTCAACTACCAGTTCTGGGGACCCGGCAAGGCGCATGTCACGGCTGCCTCGACGTGGAGAAATCTCCGGAATATCCAGCGGGCACTCGCGGACCTCGTGCCGGTCCCGGGCTCAGCCGCCACCGTGGGGCGTCTTGCGCGCGACGTGACATTCAAGGTCGTCGAGGTCTTCTTCGTGTCGCCGCGGACGCTGTTCTACCTTGGGGTCAATATCCACGACCGCTACATCCACTCGCCCTACATGGGCACGGAGCCGGAGACGACGTACTGGCAGTTTGCGCGGCGCTTCTGGACCGACTACCTGTACCAGTCGCAGACGTGGGCGGCGCTGACGAGGCAGTCCCCCGGGGTGGCGCGGCTCCGCGCGGCCTGGGTCCGGTTGGCGCAGGATGCGTGGGACCACATGGCCCTCAAGCAGGCCGTGGCCATCTGCTACTTCCGGTGGCTGGACGAGCTGTCCAAGACGGCGGGCATGACGGGCCGGGTGGCGGAGGCTCTGCACCACGACTACGAGCGGCAGAACGACACTGGGCTGCTGGACCTGACCCTGCCGGGCTTGCCCATCAACAGCTCACTCCCGTGGCCGTGGCTGCAGAGGGCGCGGTT
This sequence comes from Xylariaceae sp. FL0804, assembly GCA_022539325.1. Classification (NCBI taxonomy): domain Eukaryota; kingdom Fungi; phylum Ascomycota; class Sordariomycetes; order Xylariales; family Xylariaceae; species Xylariaceae sp. FL0804. The sequence goes on along the minus strand of JAJKLG010000018.1, from coordinate 308,191 downwards.
GCTGAGCTTGCTCGCGAGCGGCATGACACCCAGCTGGCTCTATGACGTGGAGAAGTTCGAGTTCCACCTGATGCTGTTCAAGGAGATGTACAGCCAGTGGAAGTACGACGAGTGGTTACGGCAGCATCAGCACGAGCTCAAGATGCAACGGAAGGCTGTCGCTTGCAGACTATCTCTCGGACTGGCAGAAGGATGCGCGGCGCCGGCAGGTGTCCCACCGCCGGGCCCGGACGACGTGCAGCTCGGCGAGGACTGGCCTGAGGTGGCCTGGCAGAAATCCATGATCACGCAACTGAATTTCAACAACGCCGCCGACATCCGCGTGCGCGCGACCGAGAAGGAGACCATCCACGAGTGGCGGCGCACGATCCTCGACGCCGCGAACCGGGGGCTCTCGGCCGCGTACAAGCTCGAGCGCATGATGGGCCGGCCGTGGAACGACACCGACCCCGACTCCGACATCGACGACGACCCCTACGAGATCGGCGGCAGGGAGAAGAGGAGGAGGCGGCGGGAGAGGATGGAGGAGAGGAGGAGGAGGGAGAACGGCGGTCGCTACGACTTCTTTGACGCGGTCCTGGACATGGACGTCGGGGCTTTCCGTGCCTATCAGCTGCTGTCGGAGCCCGGCGCCGTGTCGACCGAGGTGGTCCTAGGGGGCCAGGAGCCTGCGGTGATGCTAGGTCTGGTGGAGGACCTGATGGTTCGGATCAAGTCTGTCAACTACACCAGATCGTGCGCCGGCCGCCGTTGTGAGCAGGAATAGATCAATACATTAGTCTGCCTCAGTCCTAGTTGTCTGTCAGGCTTGAATAACAAGTGCCGTAGGGGTACTTTGTCCGCTGCGCCCGCTTAACAAATGTGAACCTAGAGATATCTAGTCAGCTCGGATATGGAAGCGACTAAGCGCCTCTCGGGCCTCCTCCACCGCCGCCGCCGCCTCAGACTCGCCGTCCCTGGCCGCCAAAAGTCGAGCAGCAGCTCTTGTCGCCACTTCGAGGGCCTCTTTCTCCTGGGGGCCCGCTCCGCCACCCCACAATTCCCTCAGCTCGTCTCCTGACACGTGTGGCTGCAGCAGCTGTTGCTCCCGCCGGGGTTGTCGGCTGGTAGAATCCTCTGCGACACGTAGTCTAGGTTCCCCCTGAGCTTCCCCGCTCGTCACCCCGGGCTGCGGTTGGTGTTGCCGGCCGGCCGGGTACAACCGCTGAGGCGATCCGAGGCCGACGGCTCCAGGAGGCCGGCCGGGCAACGAGCTCACAGGAACCCCGCGACCGGGCGACGACGCTGAGGCGACGGGAGGAAATCCCAGCATCTCCAGCGGTTGGATGGCGTAGAGCCGGTAGGGTTCAGTGTGCTTTAGCCCCGTGGGCGAGGACGCGCGGCGGGCGCCTGGCTCGGCGGCTCGGGCAGACAGGACGGGAGGAGGCACATGAGGCTCGGATTGATCAGCTGGGACGGAGGACACACGAGGAGGGACTGCCGGGTCTGGCCATACGGCGTGGTTAGCTGGAGGTATCATCTGAGAGGCCGATCGGGCGTGAGCAGATGCGGTAGCTGGCCACACAGCTTGGTCCGCTGGAGGCATCATCTGAGAGACCGCACGGGCCCGGGGAGAACCGGTCGCGGGAGCGACAGCGGCGCGAGGGCCAGGACCGTCTTTGGCTTGGGCTCCATTGCCCATCTGCTGCGCCGAAGTCGAAGCGCCAACCTGCGCTCCGCTTCTAGTGACGGTGTGAATGTTGTCGACAGCGTCGGGTGGGCGTGGTCCGCGAAGTACCTCGAGGGACGATGGAGGAGGAGAATGGGCACGACGGCCACGATCGATACGCTGGGGCTTCTCGGGCATACCCAAGCCTGCCAGCACTTCCCAGGTCGGCCAGAGAGAGTCGGAGAGAAGCGGAGGTGTCTGCATCACGTTCGAGCGTCAGCTCTCCCCGGTGAAACCGGACGTTCTGACGGAGGAAGATGAGAAAAATGGAACATGACTCACGAAGTATGCCGAGGTGAGAAATGGAAAGAAGAGGATGGGCAGGGTGCTCGATACTTACCTGGAACGTCAGAGAAGGCTTCTTCCTCCTGCCATGATCATTCAGGGAGTCCAAGGCCGAAGTCCGAGCGTGAATCAAAAACTCGTAGATATGTCTCGCGCCGTCGTCTCGGCGAGCCCAGGCGCGCGTAAAGCCACGCCAGCGCAACTGCGGCGCCTCGCCGGCCTCATGGACGACGTGGCAGGCGCCCCAGGCGGTCATCTGGACGAGATCGCGCTGTAGCACAAGGCGAAACCAGGGGATGATGATATCGGCATAGACCCTGACTCGTCCGGCATTTCTTCCTGCTCTTCCTGCTCTTCCTCTCGCGTCCTCGTCGCTGTTGTGGTCGTCGGAGTCGTGGCCGACGAGGTTGATGTCTGTGTGAGACAGCAGAGCGGCGAAGGAGGAGTTGTCGAGCTGGTCGAGACGTGACGGGTCATCGGCGTCGGGGTCGGTCTGGAGCTGCAGCTGCAATAGAGATGACGGCTGCGTCGCGGCGAGGTACTGGAGGCGCGCGTACCTAGTTGGGAGATCTTGAGTGAGTGTGTTGGTAGACGAATACTCTGCGGCATGGGCGACGGGGGAGGAGAATAGGACTTGAAGCAGGAAGCAAAGAGCAGACGGGAGAAGGCGGAGTGAAGAGTGAAGAAGGCATGGTTCAGGGGGAGAGCTGCACAGCAGGATCTTGAGAATATGGACACAAGCAGCAGACATAGGCCAATAAACTTCATATTCCATCGTATCATAGAGTTTCTGGGCTGGTCTACATATAAAACATGTCTTCCCTCCACATAGTACAGCGTGGTACAGCGCGGTTTCGGTTCACTGGCTCAATGGGCAGGTGGTCGTTGGGCATGAAAGGGAAGTCTTCCAGCTTCGAAACCACAAAGAGGGGAGAGGAATGAGAAGCCCAGAAGATGAATGAAGAAAGTCATAAGCATACGTACCGATTCTGGGAGCAAAGCCGAAGATTCAAGTTGGAGAGGTCGACGTCTTGGGCGTTTGCGGCCAGGCCAAGCCAACGGACGTCCTGGCCGCAGAGCTCGGTGGCCGAATTGTCACGACACATGATGGACCGCAAGGGAGGAGGGGTCCCATGTGAGTCCAGGTCGGCAGGCTGGACTCTGATGGTGACTTGTTGGCCTCTCGACAAGTTGGACGTGTAAATGGCAGGAATTGACGAGGAAGCCTTCTCTTGGTTGCCTCGGGCCCCAACATATCACATCACGTATCTTGCCAAAAGGTACATCACATCACCGTCACGAATTGCCAAGTCATTGTTACCGATGGGCGTGGCACAGGTGCCTCAAGATCGTGGCTTACGCACAACTGGGTGTGGCGCAGGTGATGCCTGAGAAGCCGGCCGACAGTTGTCAGGGCCGATCGATGCTTTGGGGACATATTCGAAAAAGGTGTCCGGAGAGCTGGTTGAATAAGAAGGTGAAATCAGTCATCTGTCATGATCATGAGGAGAGATTACCTGATGATATACTTGGAACTGCGAGACTCTGTACCAGATTCGTAGTTGTGAAGGCTGCCCGACACGATCTCATAAGAGCCGGCACCGAAGAAAGACTCTGGCCAATTGGAGAGCTCTGGCTTCCGCGGAGAGTGATTTCGGGCGCGCTGCAACGGCTCGCGATCAATGAGGTCTTTCGTGGTTTTCATGATGCTCGTGACACTCGTGAATCAGGTGATTATTGGTGATTTGGGACATTCGTATTTGTGATGTGCCGCGAAGGCGATGCCTTGCACGGAGTAAGTTTGGTCAGGCCGCACAGGGACTTGAAGACTTCCAGGCACTCCGTCCTGGGGTGGGATTCGAAAACGCGACCGCGGCTCGCCCGGTCGCCAAAATCCCGGCGAAACAAATCTCCTTGAAACACTATGCCAGTGACAGCCGGACGGACAGGTGGGGTACCGACATGTACTGCAGTTGCAGGCATAAGTAAAAGCCCTGGTCACAGGTAGAGAATTGGGGCGCTTTACCAGATCAGTCTCAGTGGGCCTCGATCTCGGTATACAGTGCAGAAATCTCATTTGCTCGGGAAAAAAGAACGCTAATGCAATACCGGTCTAGGGGCCGCTTACTTACCCCTACCAGAGGGTATATTTTTCCCCCGCTATGGCGCTCTGCGACTGATGTGTACAGTAGTGACCCCTGTAATTGGATCTATAGTAAACCGGCAGTTTATATCCAACTAGTGGGCGTTATCCTCCTAGGGGGTACGCACGTAACCTATTAAGATATCGGCCCTATATAATAGTTATACTTAAATTTTACTGCGTTTATTATTAAATATTAAATTACTTAATTATTATTTAACCCTTTTTCGCAATAATATGGAAAACTTTATTATTACGGTTTTAATTATTAGTATATAAAGCTTATAATAACCTTTAAGGTTTTAAATCTTAGTGTTTTGCTTAGTTAACTGGCTAGCGGTTATTAATAACTTTAATAAGGCTTTTACTTATTTTAAGCTTAACGCTATTTACGCCTTAATTATCCGGTAACCTTTTAACCTTAGTAAGTAGCCAGGCGTAGCCTTAACTCTCCTAAGCCTTAGTAATAAAGAGTTATACTTCGGGTAAATAAAAAAAATTAGCTAACCTATTATTAAACCGTTTATATAAGCCGGGCACTTTATTAGGGTTATTATAATTAAGCTAAATAAACATTAAACTAAGGAGTAATACGGGGTTTTTAAGGTTTAAAAAAAGGGGATTAATCGTTATATTATTAATTCCTAAAGTTTTTAGCTAAAGTTTTTAAACTTTTTAATCTTTTTGGTTTTCCTGGATTTTCTGGATTTCCTGGTTTTCCTAATTAAACTATATATTTAAAGTAGTTTACCTAATAATAATAATAATAACAAAAATTAAATTCTTTTTTATTTTATATAATTAGGCAATATCCTCTTTTTTAAAACTCCTATGCTTAATAATTAAGTCTAATAACTATTATAAAGTAATAACTCCCTTAAAGGGAGTAATAGTATATTTAAAGTATATTAAGGATTTTCCCGGACCTTTTTAACGTTACGATAATCATCCTGGTTAAAATAAACCTTAATAATATCGTTTAATACCTCTTATATAATCCCAGGTTTTTTAGGTTTATACTCTTCGTTAACCGGATATAAAAACTCCTCCAGGATTACGGCGTTAATAATATTAATAATAGCTTACTAGTATAATTACTTTAGCTTTTTTTCCTCGTTCCCTGGGTTCTCCTTACGGCGCGGTACCTTATCTGGGTTTCCTAATATAGTAAACTTACGCCAGCAGTTTTAAATACTTACGTTAATAAGTATACGGAAATGATTATTAAAGAGTTATTTTATAGCTAACTTTAAGGTTATACCGCTAGTAAAATTCTTCTCGTTACCCGTCTCGAAGATTATAATAAAATACTTAAGATAAAACCGCTTATAATACTTTTTTATTAAGCTAATAATGCTTATATTATTAAGCTAAACCCGTAAGGTAATATTAAAAGGAAAGAATAAAACCGTAATATTTTTAAGGGGTAAAATAAGCGCTAAACCGGTATAATAAACTAAGAAGTAATTTAATAATAGAATAACGCGCTAGCCCGGCTTTTTACGCTTAATATGCTTATAAAATACATTATATTACTTTATTATAATATCCGTTATAAACCAGGCTTTATTATTATACCTTTAAATTAAGCCGAAAGCCGCTTAATTAAACCTGCGTAAAGTATAAAAGACTTAAGCTTTATTAATAACCTAAATGTTTATACGGTTATTATTAATATTATTAATATATAAAGCAAAGCTAACCCGGTTTTTTTTAAGCTTTTTATTAAGCCTGCTCCTCGTAACTAGGTTAAAAAAACCCGTACGGCGGTAATATAAAGCAAACTAGTTTATATTATACCGGTTATTAACGGGAGTTATTATAATAACCTTTTAAATATATTATATTTTTAACTTTATTTCCGGTAATTTTATAACTCGGTTTATAATAATGCGTTCGCCGTAAAAGGTATAAAACTTAATATTATACCGGCGCTTAAAAAAAGTATATTATTTACGGCCGAAATTAGGCATAACTTTAAGGGATTCGATATTGTTACGTGCTTATAAATAATTCGTTTAAATCTCTTTAGCCTTTTTTATAAGGGTTTTTTTAATATACTTAAGCTATATACTTTAAGCTTAACCTGCTAGCGGTATAATAATTACTTAAGTATTAGTTATTATACTTAAACCAGGCGCTTTAAATCCTTAAAAAGGTTATTAAGATTAAAGTCTTCGAGCTTCCGCGCTATAATAATCCTAAAAACTTAGGATTAACTAATTCGTTTATTATACTACTTAAATTATTATTTAATACACTCCTTATATATTAAAACAAATCACGTAACCTTATACTAATCGCGTAAAGTAATTTATTACTAAATAATTATTTAAGTTATAATATAAAGCGTAAAAAAGGGCGAAATCTGCTTTAAAAACGGGTTAAATACGGTTAAATTTCGCTTATATAAATAATTATTATATAATAGCCTAGTATTAACCGCCGGGTAAAACGTAAAATAACTATATATTATACTAAAAAAAACTCTTATTACTTCGAGGATAATATTAAGAAAATAATCTTATAATAACGTAATAAAACATTAAGCGGTTATAAATACAGGATAATTTAGTTTTTAAATAAGTTAACCGGGAAATTACTATAAAAGGAGTAATATTAAAGGTTTAGGAAAAGCTTAATTTAACTATACCGCGCACTTAAATAAGCTTTAATAAAACCGAGAAAACCTTATTAACTATAATAGCTTAAGGGCCCGCCTATCCCGTAAAAAAACTTTTTTCATTATACTAGAGTTTAACCCCTATAACCGGATAAATCTAAGAGGCCGTATCCAACTTGCAATTAATCAATTAGGGGTGATTTCCTCACCAAAACGATAGCGGGCTCTCGAAATCTATCCTATTAGCCCACTATATCCTCTTAGAGGGTCATCTAATTACAGGGGTCACTACTGTACACAAAGTACCTGTCCTTTCCTCTCTATCTTTGCACAGTCCAACATTTCTCACAGCCTCGCAGAGTCCTTCCGACTGGTCATGAAGTCCGATGGTCACTGAATTGAATTATCCCGACGACTTCTAGGCGAGCAGGCGAGCGAAGCCATCGCCACCCTGTTGCTTCTGAGCTTGCCAGCCATGCCACTTCGACACCTGGTTACGTGGCAGCTGTCAACAGCACCAGGCACCCTTCTACAGAATGAAGCGTGTCCAAGGTCAGAAGCAGTCGGAAGCAGAGCCGTGATTGTTAATAGGGGTACACGTGTTGGCGGTAACAAATCACATGGGCAGCTCAGTGTCTCCCCTGCTCCGGCTGTACCACCGGCTTCAAAAGCGGGGACCCCGGACACGGCCCCGGTCCTCGTCCGGGCTGACTTCGCCCTTGGACTACAAGCGGGCGGCCCGGACCTTGACCAACCTCCAGTCGGGCACTTCTGGACGACTTCAGGACGTGGCAAGTAGGTGGAACATGGAATTACACGGCGAGAAACCGGAATACCTGAATCGGCTCTGCGAGTGGTACTTGTTTCATATTCAGGCACCCGAGACCATCACCCGCCCTTCTCACCTCACGAAATCATCACAAGTGTCGGTACCTCATGTCTCTCAGTCGTACTACACCATGGCATCACGGCAGAGCGCCACCTGCATCTGCACTTGATGGCAATCTCGGCCACCATAACCATCAATTCCGTCACCAGCTTCCTGCCCCTTTCCCTTGTCCTTTCCCGCGTCCTCCTCCTCTTCCTCTCCTCCTCCACACGCTCTGTCCATCTGCTCCAGCGCGCGCTTCACGGCCGTGGCCCAATCCCACCAGGCCCGCCACTGCTCCCGCAGCACCTTCAGCTGCGCCTCGACCGCGACGCCCGACGTCGGGTCCCGGTCCGTCGGCTCCCCCATTCGCTGCGCGTTCGAGATGTGGCGCATGAGACGGCACCACTTACTGCTGTCATCGATGTCGTCGTCGTCGTCGTTGTTGTTATCGTTGATTGTGCATGGTGCGAGCGCGACGGAGCGGATGAGGGAGGATTGGAAGAATGGGGACGAGTAGAATGACGACGAGGAGGTGAATGAGGAGAGTTGCCTGTCGATCAGGTTGAGGTCTCGCTTCAGTGCGATCAAAGCCTCGACGGCTTTTTGGATCGCCGGCTGAGCGGTGATGCGGTAGTAGTCGCGCAGCTGTGTGATGGCAGCTGCGGCCTTGTGAGCTTCGACGCAGTCTGGGCCTGCATGTGGACGGTTGCTGGCATCGTCGGGGCGGTTGCAGTCGTGGACGTGGTCGTGGCCGTGGTCGTGGCCGTGGTCGTGGCCGTGGCCGTGACCGTGCTGGTTGTAAGTATTCTGCCCTGGAGAACGTCCCCTGCTGCTACTGCTGACACCCACGATCCCATCTCCAGGCTCTCCCTTGGAATGCGGCTTGGTAACGGAGAATGAGAAGTTGCCGGCTTTGGAAAGACAAGCAGCGCGCACTCGAAAAGCCATGCCATGCAGCCCGCAGACGGCCCTGTGACAGCGAATGCGCCACGCTGCAGTTTCGACATCACCGTCCCTGTGGCGCTGTGGGTGACTCGATCCTCTTTCCCCAGATGGGGGTGCTGCTGTCGACTGGGCCTGGTCCCGGTCACCTGTGTCTCCATCAACCCCGAGGGGAAACAGACGCTTGACGGCGTCCTTGACATAGCTGACATATATGCGACGGGCGCGATCCAGCTGGTACGAGGCCTTGGTGAGTGACTCGGAGCTAGGCTTTTGTGCTGCTTGACCCTGTTGTGACACCGACACCTCTTCCGATATTCCATCTTGTGCGACCTTTGGCTGTACATCTGGTACGTACAGGTACAGGGCATTCAGTTCGAAGTTGGGAAGAGGCTCCAGCGGCGTCGGGATGATCTTGACCCGCCAGTGTGCTTGCTTGGCCTTGTTGGTGTTGGATGGGCTGCGAGCTTGTTTAGCCTCATTCGTATCGTACCGAGAACAGTCGCAGTCGCAGAGATCTGACGGGACCACGAAGTCGATCAGGAAGACCAACGCGGGGATGCAGAGGAGTAGGAGGAGGAGGAGGACCACGCAGACGAGACGAACGATTCCTTTCTTCTCATTATTCTCCTTCTTCTCCCTGTGGGCGACCCGCCGATCCTGTACCGCTGCAGCTGCAGAAGCGCCAACACCAGCCGAGCCCCGGGTTTGACCGTGCGCGGTGTGTCTTGCCGAGGTGTTTTCCAGGGGTATGCTGAAGGAGACACTTCTTCCTCTCCCTCTCCGTGGTGTTTCTTCTCCTTCGCCTCCCCGTCCGCTGACACTCCGGCTGCGTAGGATCGGTCGCGGGGGGAATCTGTCGGAAGAGACTGGCCCGCCTGGTCGCCGTGGCTCGAGAAGATCTTCTGGTCGGCTTGTAGGACTTGGTCGGCGAGATCCCTGATTGGCAGGCTGGTCCTGCTCTAGATCCACCCGTCAGTCGCTGTCCATCGAGCAAGGCTGTCCCCCTAGCCCCATCCAGGGAAGAAAGGCCACCGGGAAGAAGAACAGCCTGATCAGGGTAAACTGGGAGCAAGCGCCAGGGAGGAGAACCAGACCGCGAAGGACTACTCAACTGGGGCAGGGCGTGACGTGACGAGTTCACTCACCATTCGACCACGAGCGAAACTCGTCGAGAAGCGAACCGAGGTCGCCATTGTTCGGATCTCCGTTTCCGACTTGCGCCATGATGGCTGCTGCCTGTCATATGCTCGCGGCCCGGTCACCCGACCGCGGGCTTTCTGTATTGGCAACCACAGGGGGAAATTGGAAGTGCCGTCGAGATCTGGACCTAGAGCGCCAAAGAAGAGGCGATGCCGGGCCCCGGAGATTTCAACGCCGACGACGTCCTTTTCCAGCGGCTACCTGCAGGTTCCCGATGGGAGGGGCGGAGGTGAGCACTGAAGAGCCGCCCATGGCCATCTATAGGTGCCTTACCATCTGCCAGCTGCCCTGGAAAAAATCTTATCGCATTGTCGGGTCCTCTGTTTCCCAGAGTCCAACTCAACTGAATGGTGTGGCCTTGGGTGATGAGTCGGGCTACTGGCCACCAGGCACCCAGGGCTTTGAGGACGTTTGCCTCTATTGTCTGCCCTCCAATCCGACCAACGACATACCCTTTGATCCCTCTGCCTCGTGCTCCGGCCTTCGGGATTCCGCCCGACCGCGCGTTCTTCCCACCCAGCGAATGCTCCTACGACTTCCCAACCAGCGAACACTGCTCCGACTTTCCAACGAGACCCTACCTCTCCGTCCCCAACCATGGAGCACCTCGGATTCGATCCCGTATCCCGGTTTCTGCGCGGCCTAGACTGGCCAGTCTTCGCCCGCATGGTCATCGATGGCCTCTGGACCATCATCCAGCCTCACAGCAACGAGCACCCCCTCAACGCGTATTCCGGGGCCTCGTGGGGCCGCCTCTGCTTCGCCTGCCTCCTCACAAGCCTGATACTCGACCGGGTGGTTTCGTTCCTGCGGCAGCAGGGCGGACCGGGCTGCATTGCCGTGCTGTTCGCATGCTGGCTGGCTGCTCGCAAGATCCAGGCCTACAACCGGGCCGCGGCTGGAGGGCGGAGGCTGGGAGAGGACCCGAGGCAGTGGAAGCACAAACAGGTGGCTGCTTGCGTCGGCGTTCTCGTCGCGGCCTTCGCGGCCGTGTCGTCACAGCCGTCGACGCGTACATATCGGAGGGTGAGGGATGTCGTTACCATCGATCCACAAGGTACGTGTACCCTTCTATGGTTCGCTGATGTGTTGTTGCTTGTCCGACTGCCTACCTAGTCTTTGCCCTTCGAGCTCCCGTGTATCTCGACAACCTCACCGTCATGACACCGAGCCCAGTCAGTGTCGTACATGAAGGTCAGGCTGACAGTGCGTGCAACTCCAGATCTCTACGTCAAAGACATCGTCCAGGCCGTCAGAGCACACGAGCGCAAATACGGCGCCTCCGAGTCCACCCCAATTTGTTTCGCCGCCTATTCGACCTCCTCGCCGTCCTCCTGCTCCCACAACCCACCCGACTGCTGTGATCCCGAGCCCCTATACACCGACACGACCTCGACACTACACAGCCAAGAGCTCGAAGCCTGCCTGCGCTTCCTCGGCATCCCCATCGGTCGACAGGAGAGGCAACAAGAACAGGGTCGGGATCAGGGGCGTGAACAGAGCACCATGGTCTTCAGTCCCCCCCGGGACGTCGTCGCCAGTGCCTGGAACGCCGGGCTTGCAAAATGGGCGGATGCGGCTATGTTTGGGGATGCCGAGGCCGAGTCGGCGATGGCTTTGGTGCCCATGTGCGCCGAGGCCTTGCTGAACGATCCGGGTGCCGCGAGGGTCTGATGGGTTGAGTACTGGATGCAGATGGTCTGAATCGCGACGAGTCTGGAGAGATCGGAAGGCTGGGTGGTTGAGAACTTGAACGATTCGAGCCACGTTACCTTGAGGCGCCATTGTAGCCTTCGTCACTGTTTTTCTCGTCGAGACTAGGTCGTGGGCAAATACACCTTATGCGAGTTACTCAATCCTTTCGCCAGGAACTACTTGAAACTTGTGCTTGTGCCGAATAATAGCCCTCGCCCTGTGAACACTGGAAGATGTCGCAAGCCATGCCTGAGGTAAGGAGTTATCCAGGCAATCCACTGATCCCGCAACCTGCCTGCTCCCCCCTTCCAGCTTGCCCCTTTCTGCCCTCCGGAGCGCTCGCGACTTGTTATTCCGCGCCCCGTCCCCCACCACACGGCGTTGAAAGACTACCGGAATTCCAAGCCCTCCCCCCTTTCCCACGTCGGCGAGACAAGCTGCTCCACCAGGGCCTGCGAGTAGATCTCGAGGGCCTCCAGTCGCTGCCCCGCCACCTGCAGCTGCGCCTTGAGCGCGTCGATTAGCCGCTGGTGCCGTCGCTGTTGTGGGCTCGTCGTCCGACCGGACGTCGTCGGGGTCCCATAGTACCAGGACCTCGCGTCCCCTGCCGACAGTGACTCTGGAGGCAGTGAGGGCGGCCAGCTGTCGTGGCCTTGCAGCTGGTCGTACAGTGACTCGTACCGGTAGTCTTGGACGGTACTTTCTGCTGTTGTGGTTTCCCACCTTACGGTCAGCCTCGGCGCGGTGGACCTTGGGAAAGTAGATACAGGTGTAAGATGAGTTACACACCTCCTGTGCTTTCGACAGCGGACAGTGTGTCTTCGGACCTCGTCTCCGCCTCCACCTCTTCCGCCACCTCCGCCCCCGCCTCCACTTCCTCCTCTCCCAGTACACCATCGACATAACCCATGATGCCCGTCTGGAACCAGGCGCGCCCATCCCAAACCTCGTGTTTGTGCAGTCTCTCCTCCAGAAGGGTGCAGCGTACGTTGGCGGCCTGTAGGGCTTCCTCGGTAGCGAGGCAGTGCTGTTGCGCGACGCCCAGCTGGTCCTGCTCCCGGCGCAGCCGGCTCTCGAACTGGGACTTCTCGGAGCGTAGCTGCTTTCGAAGAGCTTCGGCATCGTCCTTGAGCTCATTCTCCAGCTCCTCGAGAGCGGTATCATGCTCGCGTGCCGTGGTCCGCTGTGTGGCCTGGGCTTCCTTGAGGGTGTCTTCGAGGCTGTCGATGCGCTTGTATGCCGCTTCGAGCGCTTCTTCGGTGCGTAGACAGTCGCTTTGGGCTTGTCCGAGCTGCTCTTCCCTGTGCTGAACTTTTCTTTCTAGTTGTGCATTGGCTCCCAACGCGTCCCGGAGCTTACGCGTGAGCTCGTCTCTTTCAGAGCGCAACGCCGCCACAACCTGATCCTCCTCCTGACTCGATAAATCTGGCGAGCCACGCCCAGGATTTGCATGTGGGCGAGGAGGTCGATTCATTGCAGGACATCTGGGAGGGTTGGGATGGGGACTATGGGAATTACACAGGGAGAGTTAGTTACTGGTTTTTATTCTTTATTCAAGAACCCCTAAGGCACATATTCCTCATCAACGCCGTACCACTCGTGATCTTTGAGTAGGTTCAAGAGTCAATTCAAGGACTGGGCTCTTCCTTTCCATATTGACTCTCGAGTAGGCCGTATGCGGTGACCGGTAGCCCAATTCTGGTGTCATACCCCGATGTCGACCAAACAAAGTGCGATTGGTTCCATGACGATAGACTCACTCATTTAGAATGATTTGGCGCCGTGTCACTGGCGGCATTGCAGAAATTGAAAGGCACAGAGCAACGTGACAGATAACGAATTGAATATGCTTGCAGGACTCCTACTTCCAGAAGCTGACCCTTGGAGAGCCAGAACCGGATCACGTCCGAATAGGTCCCGAAGGAGGTTATATACTTGTGAAAAAACTTGCTAGGCCAGGTGCCAGTAGATAGGGCTAGGCCAGCTACTGACCTGCCCTGGCATGGCGGCGAAGGTGGTACCCGTAGCCCAACCGGAAATATTATCGAAGGCAACAGGTCAATGAGCCGGTGTGATTGACCTCATTTGACCCGGCAGATGCAAAGTCAGTCTTACAATCAGAAGCAGGGGATGGAAATATGCCATCAACCACTTAGACTTATCGAACAGAGTGCGACAGGCGACATGGCGATGGCTTCGTTCTGTGGGAGTGGCTTGCCCGCTGCGTGGGGAAGTGGGGGTCGGGCAAAGCGGGGGAGGGGCACTGTGGGGTAGAGCGCCGACGAACCACAAGGGTATTTTGGATAAGGCGAGCTGGGTAGCATCGTCATGGCTTCGTTTGCAAGTGGCTGCCACGGTATAGCCATGCGTATTACAAGCGGCAACTCAGCAAGTCCACAAGTCACTCTGCCATGTCAAGAATCCCAAGAACGTACGTTGTATGCCATGCTATTCTCGACTGAGAAGCTATTATTCATTGTAGTCATTGCTGGGCATCGCCTCCCCCTTTGCTACTGACATCAAATATTCACACACGAAGTAGAGGCCAAGCAAGAACTCGACCATCAGCACTGCCGTATCCGCAAGGCATCCTCGATGCCCATCGTCCCCTTCTCCATCAGAACAAGTATTCAGATACGATGTAGAGGGCGAGGAGGAGCTCGCATAGCAGCACCGTTGTGTCCGGCAAGGAATCATCGACGATAGCTCTCTGTTGAGGCGCAGGGGCCTGCCGGCCAGCCTGCTGACCATCTCCCACCAGACCTGGCCGAGGTTGCTGCTGCTGCTGCTGCAAAACCTGCGCCCACGGAACACGGTCCTCCAGGCCCTGCTGTTGTTGTTCTTCTCTTGGCTCACAAGCTTGCTGTCTATCTCCGTCCAAGTTCGGCTGTTGTTGTTGTGGTTGTAGTTGTTCTTGTTGCTGTTCTTGTTGTCGGGGCTCCCAAGCCAGCTCTTCCGCTCCCCCCACGCCCGGCTCTTGTTGCTGCTCCCGGGGCATGCCCAGCACAAGGCGAGTCCCCTCGTTCACGATCTGCAGACGTAGATATGTGGTCTGGACGCCGGAGAAGCGCCGTTGGTTGCGCATAAGCGGGACGAGCACGCCTCGTTCGTGTCCATGCTTGTTGTTGTTGTCGTCATCGCACCAGATGCTGGCCCGGTCGACGTCACGGTCGTCGCAGGCCTCCACGAGGGTCATCATGGCACGCGCGAGACCGTCACTGACTTTGTTGGGAGCGAAGTGGCGCGGAATGAATCGCTGGGCGCCGGCGCGGCGGTCGATGTCGATGTCGGGGACCAGCCCCATGGTGTTCAGCCGGTCGATCAGTTGCTCGCGGCTCAGCTTGTCAGCGCCGGGGCGGACCGAGGACACGGAGCGGGAGCGAGGAGGCATGTCGGAGCGATTGTAGGAAAGATGGGTGTCGGTCAGTGGACATTTTCCAGGGAGAAGAAGCTCGCCGCCGTGTTTGCCGACAGAGGGCAAGCTGGTGATGCTAACTTGGGAGATGGCTCCGGAAGTGAGACTCCACGTTTTCCTAGGCATGTGAAAACAACTAGGCCGAGTTTGGTAGAGGCAGCAATGAGACAAAGAGTTTTGCTGCCCGAGGAATGTTTCCCAGAAATGTTTCCCAGGAATGTGAGGCGTTGCATGTACTTGTTTGCTCGCCGGAAGTAGAATCGGGCCAGGATGCGACCGCGAAGAACAATGACATTACTAGCCACAAACAAGTGCAGCTCTCTAGACGCATAACCTAGAGGAAAGGGAACAGAAGGTTAAGCAGAATCCCCAGCTCGAATAGCCGCGCCATCTACGTATACTACCTAGGTACGCATGGTTGGAGTGTAGCCTCCCCACTGCGCATCTGGCGAGGTATTGCTATCTTGTCGGCTGCCTGCATTACTTATCTAGGGACTAGTGAGAAGAGCACTTGACACGATAAGAAAAGAGAATAAAGTATAGTGATTCTGGAGTTTACGCTTTGATATGCTCCTCGTTTCTTGTTTTCCTTCGCGTGAGACTTCGTTTTTGGCCTCGTCGTCGTAAGCCGTGGCGTGGCAATGCTTGAAGCTTGTGGTATCTATTAGAAATCAAACGGGTAGAGACGCCATCGGGCTGCTGTGTGTACATGATATTAGAAAGACTAAGAACGGAGATCCAACTTGGTAACTTGTCCTGTAGTAGGTTACGTAGACAACACATTGCGAAGGCGGCTCCATGACAGAAGCAAATGTCACCTGCTGGCATCAGCATGAGTAACTTACCCATGTTGAATAAAGGGTTTCCGTCGTGTTGGAGTGCTGGAGTAAATTAAGCATCCTATATCATAAAAACCTGCAAGGTAATAGGGACTCGGTCCCAGTGTCGTGATGACGGCTGAACACCTGCGTCCTACAGGAGACTGTTCGTTGGGCGCATCATGAAAGTTTCCTGCGCTGCAGCACACTGTACGATGGGGTCACCTCCCAAGGTGTGGCTTGGGTGACACATAGACATGGCTGTTGCTCTGGGACGGGGACTTGCGCCACAGGCCAGCCCCTTCTCCTGGGTGAGGCACTCCTTATTCACGACTGTGCCCTCCTGGTTCATGACCGTATGTGATTTTTCCTTCTTCACCTCGATGTTTTTATACGATCGTGACCAAAAGCTTCGACATCGTGCCATCCTCGATGGTGAGGACTGTGGCAAGCGGTTATTACAACACATTGTGGAATCTATCTATTCATACATTTCAGTCCACTTTTAGCCAGAACTGATGTAGGGGTACAAACGGGCGTCAGTCGCCTTGTACTGGTACTTGAAGTTGATCACATTCGCCTCCTCTCCTCAACCAGAACCGCTTCCTGGTCCAAGGCGACTCGACCTAGTATGGATTCGATGAATCCATCAAGGTCCCTGCTCCCCTTGTCCCGACTCCCATAGCAGGCCCTCAACCTCCGTAACCCACTCCCTAACCACGGCCTCGACCTCGCGGAGCTCACTCTCCAGCCCCATGACACGCGCCAGGTCCGCATCAACAGCATCTCCTCCCCGTCTCTCCCTTTCGGCTTGAGTCACCGTCTGGACCCGTGTCGAAGAAGAGCTGGAGGCGCCTCCCACCTCCTGCGCGAGACACTGCGCCAGCACGCGTCTCTCCCGCCGGCCTCCCGTCGCGGCGCTCATCCGGGTCCGCACCGCAGTGACCTCGGCAAGACTCTGAGCCAGAACACGCGCGTGGGCGCTCCAGAGGGGGAGTTGCGGTCGGGAGGAAGAAGCCGGTGGGGACGGCTGCTGGGCCTGAATCCGAAGCTGGATCTCAGCTCGCGCTTCCTCGGCCTCGGCTTCCAAGTCGCGCAGGATGGCGCGGATGAGGCCAGGCTTTTGCTGCTGCTGAGACTGCGGTTGGCCGAGACCGAGCGAGTCGTGAAGCTGTCGTAGGCGGGCTAGGGGCGCCGTGGGTGGGATCGTCGCGTTGGAGGTTCCCGGACGGCCTTCGTGCAGGGTCAGCTTGGTGGCCATGGCGTTGGCGAGGGTGTTGGCGGGAGTGTGGGCAACTTCTTGTCGCATAGTCTGTGGGTTTAGAGTCGAGGTGAGTTTGCTTTGGTTGTGGTCTGGCGGTGGAGTGGCCGGCAATGACTTGCTTTGCTGTGCCCGCGCCAGCCCGTCCTGGTATTCTCTGCCTCGGTCCTGGTCGACGCCACAATCGGCGCGTGCGTTCCCACCACCTACTCCTCCGGAGGCAGACAGGGGGCGATGTGTCGTTCCGCGGCCGCGAGGCCGATATCGTCGTCTGTTGCTGCCATAGGGCCGCTGGTCAGAGAAATCCAGAGCCGTGTCTTCGTCCTCATCCTCGTCTACCTGATGATGAGCGCAAGCGGCGGTGTTGTGAAGTGTGCCAGGTAGACCGCGTGAGACGTCAGGGGGCCGGAGTACAGTGCTCGCGACCTCATAGTCATAGTTGTCAAGCTCGTCTTCCTCTGCAAATCGGTTAGCAGAGGGGAAGGAGGTCCGGTAAACCAAATCTCCGGACGTCAATTTGGCAGGTGGCATAAGAGCGGTGTTGTGAGATACGATAGAGCCGGCGCCGAATGCACTTCGGCCATCGTCATCGTCATCGTGTAGCGACACGGGAGGCCGTAGAGTGGAGTTTACTGTTCCGGCATCAGAGGGCACAATGGGAGAATTGCCCCTATAGTGCTCTTGTTGTGCCATGCTCCTCAGCCCACGCAGGTCGGATAGCCAAGTGGTCACTAGAGACTGGTCGTGGGGGGCACGATCATGACGCCCCACCTCCTTACCCCTGGGAGACTGGATCGTGGTGTTGAGACTTCTGACAGGGCTGGCAGGACCTGGATCCCCCAGCTTCTGGCTACCAGTTGTGTTGATGCTACCTCCTGCGCCAGCTAGATCATGACCTGTTTGGTGATAGCCCGGTGGGTGGATTGTCGTGGCCGGTCCGGCGTGGCCTTGACCCGCCTGCTGGTTGTCCGGAGGCCGGATCGCCGTGTTGAGACTTCCAACCGTACTAGCAGAATCATAGAATTGCGGCTGAAGCGGCGTGGTGAGGTGTGGGACGCGAGTGGCCGCTACAAGTCTGGCGGTCGGGATAGCCGCTGGTGCAGCTGCCGGTGCAGCTACCGGTCTTGCAGTCCTTGCAGCCGTCGGTCCAGAGGCCGGTACAGTCGCCGGTCTAACGGGCGGTTTAGCATCCGTTCCACGGACTGCCCCAGATGCCGACTGAGGGGCCGGGCTGGGGATCCCGTGGACGCCGCCTTGCTCGCCCATCCTGATCATGTGCGCGGCGTAGACGGTACGAACGGAGCCATCTACGTTGCTGACCTCGTTGCGGGCGTGGCCCAGCTCGAGCAGCTTCTTCAGCCTGCGGGCGGCGAAGGCCTCGACGCGCGGATGAACCAGGCGCGCGTACTGCTCGCCGTGGCCGATGTGGTTGCCCAGGGCGAGCAGCTCAGCAAACGCGGGCTGGGCGCGGATGTCGGCGGGCGAGCGGCCGGTGCGCGCCAGCCACGCGTCCGTGATCAGCTCCATGCGTCCGCAGAACTTCACCACGACGTGCTTCTGCTCGAGGCGGATGAGCGGGATGCCCTCGCAGTTCTGCGTTGTGCATCAGCAGGCCTGTTGTGGTCCACCAGTACCGGGTTGGCAAACGGCCCCCCGTATGTCTCCGGCGAGGCTCTCCGTAGCAACGTGGTAGGTACTTGTGCAACTCACCGTGCTGTTGTTTCCCTGGCACATTTTGTCGGCTGCCTCAGCTCGAAGCCGATCTCGGAAGTAAAAGCATGCGATTGTGGACGTGAGTGGTGGTCACCTGGCATGTTCCAACGCAGTTGTTGGATATTGCCGAGCATCAAACGGCGAGAAGGGGGCCTGCATAGTCTATACGCTCTGCTTAGGCGCTGATAACACCTCCAAAGCTTTTTTCTTTCAGCATAATGGCATTGTTCGATGCTATTACAATGGCTAGTGTGGTAGATGAATGAAGACTCGCAGCCCAACTTCATCTTCGGGCATCAAGTCTATATTGTAGTAAGCTCCAAAAATCCCACCATTTAGGCCACACTCGCGCATAAAGGGTAACTCGGTGTGTATCAGAGCCCAGAATAACGACTATCACAACATATGAGAGCTGGCCTAACTCAAACACCACCCGAGGTTAAGTTGAGGTCAAGGCAACCACTGAAGAAAGCCGTGTCTCGCTCTCTCCGTACAGCAGGGTACTACGTCGGTCGCTTCATCTACCTTACATGGTAGATATAGCAATAGAATCGCAACGAGGAAATAACTAGATACCTAGGTAGGTATATGCCTTAGAACAGGCTGCTGCCACCTTGTCTCCGGCGCACCATCACCTTGGTCCAAGGCCAGGTGAAGAGGACCTCATGCACCATAATGTTCCCCGGTCTGCCTGTGCCGGGCAGGAACCTGAAGTTGTACTCTGTAAGCCGCTTGACCAATAACATCTTCGGTTTCAGGCTCGCAAAGAACCTACCGGGACAGGCTGCCTTTCCGTACCCGAAGTTGAGACTCGTCGGCGTGAGAGAGATGAATCGGATGTTTCGGTTGGCACTTACTGTGATGCCGGCGGCTCCTCGCTGCTGCTGCTGCTGCTTGATCATGGAGAGATAGTACTATCGAAGGCCGTCAAAAGTTTCTGGGGACGGTGTCTTGGCCGGGTCATTCTCGATATAATAGATGGGCAAGCACACATAAGTGCCCCTGGCGACCTGGAGTCCATTTCGGAAAGTGTATGGTTGCTGGAAGAGTCTTTTGAGGCCCGTGGTTGTCGGTGGAGAGTAACCCCATCGAGTACCAGCCGCGAC
Organism: Xylariaceae sp. FL0804; assembly: GCA_022539325.1. Lineage (NCBI taxonomy): Eukaryota > Fungi > Ascomycota > Sordariomycetes > Xylariales > Xylariaceae > Xylariaceae sp. FL0804. The sequence goes on along the minus strand of JAJKLG010000018.1, from coordinate 288,408 downwards.
ACTGCCTATCTCAGCTCGGAGCTCGTCCAGGAGACCCAAACTCACGGTTATATCGTACAGTACGTTCACTACTCTGAGCAATACCGTATGGACGGACCATAATGCGAGGATCACCATGACGTGAGCCAGTGTGTCGGGATTCCTGTCCTTGCCCTTGACCAAATCGACCAGCCAACTGTTGATATTCATATCCTCCTCATTGGTATCTTTGGGGCTCCAATGGCCAGCATCATTGGCTTTCAAGAGCTCTTGGACGTTCGGTCCGGGAAGATCCTTTGCGGTGCGGACGTAGCCGTTGCAAAGCTAATATGATGGAACGAGGAAACTCGCAGCGGGTCGTAGCCAAGCTGGAAACAGACCAAGCACGGGGATTTTCGCGAATACTAATATAAAGGAGGTCAGAACGTGTAGGTAGTGGAGTCACGAGTCAATGGCTGACAGTTCTCGACATATTCAACCTCGAAGTCCAACCAGGTCTAGTTATGGCAAAACTCTGGCTTGGTAATTGTATCAGCGGATAGCCTTTGCGGATAGTTTCCGAAACCTGTAGTATGGCCTGAACTCGGTCCAATCCTCAGAGGCGGGAAGATAATCTGCGAGTGCAGAGCTGAGCTTTTTTTCTAGACCAGGCGTTTTCAGGTTGAGGCGCGGTGTTAGCTTGCGCTGTGTAATCGTGTGGTAGAGCATGTTGTTTAGCATAAAGTCCAGACCAGTGTAAGGGCCAATGAGGTCGGTTTCCAATCACCCGTGGGGACTAGCGATAGAAGACGCGAGGGCACAAAGTTCTTGTAGAGGATCGTGGGGCAACAAGAACGTTTTTGTTATTCCGAATGAGCTGAAAGGCACTGGTTTTGAACTAGACCGACCCTGACTAGCATTCACTCTCGTTAGAGTGGAAGATAGACGGTCTGCCCTGGACGTGACTCTGCCTCAGTCTCACGTACCTTGTGGTAGCCTTTCTCCAGGAAGCCTGCAGCGTCCCAAGCAAAGCGGGAGTTGAGCACGAACCAAGGGGCTAGGAGCTACGGACTACCGATCGGGGGGGTCTCAGTGCGCTTGCAGAGCTCTGTACGAGCTTGAAAGTTGGCATTGAGGACGTAGCAAAGATGAAGAGCTAGCAGAAGGGTCCAGTGCGACTGCGAGAAGGAGATCTCCTTCATCTTTCACAGGAGAGAAGAAGAGCACGGTATTCAATACGACGCCCGCATAGGCAAACTGGTCGGACCTCAGTGGCATTCTTAAGCCAAGGAAAAGGAATCTTGTTGCTTAACAGACCCTAGTGTGGTATATATAAGTAGGTAGGTACTCTCGACAGGCATAACTCCCGAGAGGCTGGATTCAAGCTCCCACTTTCAATGCTCACCACCACTCCCTTACTTCGTGCCGCAATGTACGCCTGACTAGCCAACTCAGCAGCCGTGCGGTGCCAGGGTATCTCCGAGTCTGGATGTTGCCACCTCCCCCCCCTCCCCCTGCGTCCCCCAAGCCCAGAGAACCTGGTACGTTTTCCATCGACCTCGATATACTTTCTCCCCTTCCCCATGACCAGACCAGTTGGCAAGTAAGTAGAGGCTCGCGAGTTGCTACATCGAGATTATCTGCAAGCTACTGACGTGAGAATACAGCACCGGGGCCGAACCGCTGGAAGGTCAGTCGCAGTTGCTGGCGTCATCTGGACGCTCGCGCCATTTGGACGTTGTTGGTACTTGCTGACCTTCCCGATCTACGCCTTTTTAGGTCCTTCTTGTTCTCGAAGAGCTCAAGGCATCGTACGCCGTAGAGTCGTTCAAGTTTGGACACACCAAGAAAATGTTCGTTGACCTCACTCCAAACGGCCGTGCTCCTCGCAAGTCGTTTTAACGCTTGGTAGCTCTCTGTTCCTCATCAAATTTGGGCTGACTACATGCACCCATGTTTCAGCAATCGAGGATCCGAACACCGACATGATCCTCCGGGAAAGTGCCGCCATCATTAACTATCTGATAGAGCAGTACGACACGTCTCACCTTATCATTTACGACAGGCTTGAGGAGGAAACATCTTTGCAACCAATAGCGTAGGAACACCCCAGAACCCTCTTACTGGTATAATGGAGGCGATAGCATGCCGATATTAAGCGGATATTAAGTCGAACGGCCTTAACGTTATTCCCCTACTACAGTATATACCCTTATAAATATATACTTACTAGGAGTATAATATAGCATAGGTGTATTAAAGGTTATAAAACGGCTTATTTTATATAAAAGCTTATTCTTATAAGCGTATAATATAAGTTATATTAAATTTTACTAGGATTATATACTTATAAGAATAAACCTTAATAAAAAAAGAATTAAAATTAAGCTTTAATTAGCTAAAGCCTTATAAATTTAACCGGTTATATACTTTTATTACCGTATATACGCATATTTATAATAGCCGTATACTTTTAATTAGCTAATCGGTTTTAATAACCGATTTTAATTATTATAATAAAGTTTTTTATATTATCTCGAGAAAGGGTTAAAATATAATTAAGTAATTTAATATTAGGTAATAAACGCGGTAAAATTTAAGTATAAACATTATTTAAAGCCGAAAATAAAAAAACTACGTGCTTTTTATTAAAAGCATTAAATAAGTTAATTATATTAAAAGTTATAAAATAATAAATATATAAATATAAGTGTATTTATTATACTCGTTAAGGCTATAAGCGCTTTTCGATTAAAAGTTAATCGGGGTATTTTACTTTTAATCGGGATTATTAATTAAATAAAAAACGGTTAATTCGATAAATATTATCGGTATTTAAATTTATATAAGCAATACTCGTAAATTTAAATAGCTTTATAAACTTATAAATTTCCATTTTTATTAATACTTATATTTGCTAGCATTGCTTATATAAGTTTAAATACCGATACTTTTTATTAAATTAACCGTCTTTTATCTAATTAACTGCCTGGGCTTTAAGTGGGGCACCCCGACTAACTTTAAGCCCGAGCTGCCTTTAAGCTGGGCGAGTATACCCTGCTCTTAACGGCTTAAGACTACTATCTGCTGTGGGACTGTGCACTTTCAGATGAGCGGACAAGGTCCATACCTTGGGTAAGCGGGCTGGTTCACTGTACCGCCGGCGATCGTGCTACCAGGGTGAGATGCCCCGAATCCACGGGGTGCTCGACGTCCAGCCGCAGAGCCGACAGTAGCTTATTGGCGGTAAGATCACGTACGTGGACCTGGCTTTCGTGACCTGGAACGATCGGTCGGACACCGTTCTGGAGTGTACCCCCGAGAACAAGTTCCTGGGTTTCCCCAGCGTGCGGGCATGGCACGAGCGCATAATGGGCCGCCCTTCGTGGAAGGCGGCCGTAGAGTCGCGCGCGAGGCTCATAAGCAAGCAGGGACTAGCGTGGTCGGGGATACCGGAGGGTATTAACTGTCACGGAATCCCGCGCCCGGCCTCTCGCACTGACCGTTGCCAAGGCCGCTGTGACGCCGCTGGGATTCGGGTGGGCTCAGGTAAAGACCACCCGAGAGGCCTCCGGCCAGGGTATAATATATATGCCTTATAAGGGCTCACCGCCGGTGTAAGGGCCGGCGTAGGGGTTTTTTTTTAAAACCCCCCTTTTTATTATATATATAGGGAGGAACTCCTCTAAGTTTTTTTAAAGTTTTTTTAATTCTTAAATCGAGTTATAAATACGTATAATAAAATACGGTATTAATCATTATTATATTACTTAAGCATTCTTTTTTTAATAATTATAAGCCCGGTTTTTTACGATTAATGCTTTTAATATTTATTACGCATTTTAATACTTAATTTATTCTTTTTTTTTCTCTTTTTTTTACCCTTTTTATAACTTCTTTCTAGCGCTCGGTAACCTAGTATTTAACCTCCGACTAATTCCCTCCGATAAGTTCCTTTTAACCGTTCCCTCGCCTATTATATTATCCGAAAACCTTATCCTAAAGAGTTTTATAAATCGCTCCGGTTAAAATCCTTTAAGGATTACCCTAAATAGTTTTAATATATCCACTTTTAAGGTATAGCCTTAGGAATTTAGCTATATATCGATTTAAATTTAGCTAAGAATTACCCGAGTTATTTAATCCTTTTAATACTACCGATAATGGAAATAATAAAATATAATAGCTAAGAGTAATAAAAGAAAGTATATAAAAACGTATATTATTAATAATAACTTTATTAGCTAAATACACTGGTTTTAAAACCTATAATAAAGCAGCTTATTAAACTTAACCTTTTTTAATAAAGGCTTAACGTTTTGCTAAGCGAATATAACTAAACAGTTAAGGATTTTACGCATTTTTACCCTTGCTTTAAGGCGATTTTTAAAGTTATTAATAAGACTATATCCGATTCGATTATAACTCGAGTATTTTAGCGAATTTTTTAAAGGATTATTTTAAAATAAGGGATGCTTTTTAAAATAATCCTTTAAATAATCCGGGATATAGTAGTATTAACGGGCATAATAATCCTATCCTAGGTAATAAAAACCTATAACGCTATTCTTAATCGAGTTAAGGCTAAAGGTATAAACCCTTACGATTAATACGAGTAATAGGATTTAGCCTTTACCTAGGCCTCGGTTTATAATATCTATTAAATCTAAAGAACCCTAGCTAAAAAGGTATTTCTTAAGGTAATTAAGCCTTATATTAAGCTTAATTAAGCTCGCCGGGAGTTAAAGGATTTAATCCAGAAAAACCGTTTTAATTAACCGATTATTTTATTTCGTAACCTCGGCTTTACTTTATAAGCCCTATTAAAAACAAATATAATGTATATAGTTAAAGGCTAATATAATATTAAAATAGGATAACCTTTTCCTAATACCCTTAAAAAAAACTTTAAAAAAACAGGTTATTAAAGCTATAACTACCTATGCCTTTAATACCTAAAGTTAACTTACTTTTAATAACCAGTTAGTTATAAAACTCTTTATTAGGTAAATACCGGTAACCGTTTAAAAAAAAACCGTTAATACTCACCTAAATAGTTTAAAAAGATTAAAATATATTAAAGGCTTTTTTAATAAAATAGTTTACGCCGTTAAATTAACTTTAAAGGCTAGAACTTTAATAAGCCTAAGGGTAAAAACCGTATAATATAAAAAGTAAAGCGTAATAACGAAAATACTAGGTAGCCACACAGATCCTTTTAGCTATAGGCTGGTTAGACCTAGATAGCCGCACTTACCAGCCTAGCCGGTAGGCTGCACTCCTACCTAATACATCCCTTTACTACTCTTTAACTTTAACCCCTAACCGTCCCGCGTTAGTAAATTTCCCGGTTATTAGAAAAAGCACCCGGGTATTACGTAATTCACTCTATAATAAGCACGGAAATTATATCGTAAACTTAATTTTATTTAATATAAACGTTATAAGGGGGTTTTATATAAATATTATTTTTCAGGTAAAGTTATTTAGGGCGGGGATTTAATATAATAAATTAAATTATACGTTAAAGCTAAGCACGGTTAAAAAGCATTAAATTATTAAAAAGCTAGAAAAGTATTATAACCTGGTTTTTTTCGAATATAAGCCTTTTTTATTTACTCGATTAACTTTAATACTTATTTTATAAACCCTTTAATAATTATTAAATAAAGTAAAACCGGTATTATAATAATAATTCTAATAAAGAGAATATAATATACTTAAAGGTTATTACAGGATATTTTTAAGGAAAAAAAGGATTTATAAGATTTATAGTATTTACGAGCCGGTTATTTAAGCCTGGAAGCTTTTAAACTTATAATTATTTATACTAAAGGCGTGAAAACTAACGGTATAAAGCGTATTAATTATAAATTATATATTTAAGCTTACGCGAAACGTATTATTTTATACCGGATTTTAAAAAACTAAGCCTTATATTCCTTTTAATAAATCCTTTTAAATCTTTTCGATTATACCTAAGAATAAAACGGAAATATATAACTAATAATTATTAAGAATAAATAAAATAATATATTTTACTCCTTTCCGTATAAGAATAAAAACGGCTTATTAATAATTTAATAATTCCGGGAATTTAAAGCCTACGTTAATAGGAAATATACGGTTACGGTTAGTATTATAAGAAATAATAATAATACCTTTATTATTAATACTAACGGTTTTATTACGTTTTAATATTAGATTTAAGCTAATAAAATCGAGCTTAAACTCTTACCGGCTTATATTAAGAAACTAGTAAAAGGCAGTAAGCGAGCCGGAGAGGAGATTATTCCTAAAGCACTGGTTATAATTATTTAAGCTAATTTATTACCGGAGTTATAGCCAGAAATAACCTAAGCGGTTATAAAGTTATATAATATAAGCCCGATTACGTTAGGGAATTATTATAGCTTAAATAAAAAGATTTATAACTGGTTTCGATAATGGTTTTAATAATATACTTTTAAGCAGCTTTGCGTATTAATAGCGGATATCCGATTTAATTAAACGAATATTTAGGCTTATAAATATAAAGCTTATTTAATTAAATCGGATAGTTTAATAAGCATAAAAAAAGGGTATTTAAGATTAAGCCGCGGGTATATATTAAATACCTAATAAGATATAAAGCTTATAACCTATTTAGGGTATAAATCCCGCGGCTCCGATATATAATTGTTTTATAAGATATAAAATTTAAGGAAGATATTTTTTATATGCTTAAAAACGCTCGCCTAATACTAAATATCTCTTATAAGGAGGTAAATAAGCTTTTTATATATATTTTAAAAATAAAAATAATACCTTTTTATTAGTATATTTATATTACGGAATCTCCGGATATAATAATATCGGATTTTACCCTAGTAAAAGCGCTTTTAAGGGAAATTATTAACCCTAACCAGCTAATATAAACCCTAGCGGAGTAAAAATCGGGGATAAAAATAAATAATAAGCTTTAAAAAATATTTAAGCTTATTACGTATTTATTAAATAAACTTTTAACTCCCCGGTAAATATTAAAACTAGTTAAGGAGTTAATAAAGGTTAAGATTAAGGAAAACCCTTTATAAAATACTATAAGCGCGCATTATAATAAAAAAAGCACGGAAAACGTATATAATATAATTATAATCGTATTACCTCCGATACCTAGCTAAGTAAAAGCATAGCCGTAGCCTAGAGATATAAAAAAACCCTTTAAGCAAAGCTTAGGGGTAATAAAGGTAAACAAGGAGATTTTATAATAAATAATAAAGGTTCCCGAGCGCGCTTTAAGGATATTAAGTAAAAATAAACTAATAAAAAAATAATTTATTAGGACTAGTATACGGTAACGCGGAAAAGGTTCCGAATTAATAATAAACCTACTTATTAAAACCAGGAAATACTATAAAAATAACCCTAGTATTAAAAATAAAAGGAGATTTAATATATTTTTTACGGCTCCCTTTTTATATAAAGATATAAATTTAAAATCGTAATTAACGGTTAATACTTAGTTAATATCCCGTTTTATTAACTTAAAAAGATTTAAATTCCTAATAACCGCTTATAAGCCTTTTTTATAAATACCTTTTTACTTAATTAGCTCGAAGTTATTTAAGAGGAAAACTGCGAGTATTATATTATATATATAGCGTTTTTAGCGGTTATTTAATATAAAAATAATAATAATTAAATGGGATTATTCTCCGAATATAATAAACTATACGTTAAAAATCTAATATAATTAACTCTTAAAAACTGGAACGAGTTAATTAATTACCCCTACGGGGATTTTTTTAAATAAAATACTCGTTAAGAGATTTAAGCCTGCATCCGAATAAGCGTATACTAGGTTATTAACCGCGTTAAGGTTAAATATAAGCTATTACCGTTAAAATAAGTATTCGTTTATAAGCTAAGTATAAACGGCTTTATTAAAACCTATAAAGTACGGTTAATAGTATACGGTAATCTTTAAAACCCAAATATATTATAAAACACTTATACTATTACCCTAACGGTATAAACCTTTAAGTTAATAATACTGATTACTTACTTTAATTTAAAATATAAGTAATTTAATATAAAAAACGCGTTCCTTAACGTATTCCGGGAAAATAGCTTATTAATTACCTACGAACGTTTTAATAATTTTAAGGAAGATAAAAAATATATTAAACTCTAAAAAGCTATATATAAGCTTAAGGATTTATTACTTTTTTAATATTTAAAGTTTTTAAGCATGCTTTAAATACTCGGGTTCGTTTCTTTATTAAAAAAACCATATTTATTTTATATAAAGAATAAAACGGTTTATATAATGTTTTATATTAATAACTTCTTAATATTTTATTATTATAAGTATATAAAAAAGGTAAAAAAGCTCCGGAACCTAATATATTCGGCCTACTTTTCTACGGATAGCGAAAACATAAAATAATTCCTTAAAATTAAAATAATACGGGATTAAAAAGGCTATATTATTACACTTTTTTATAATAAATATATCGAGATAATTACCTTTAGGTTCGATTTTAATAATAAAAGTTAAACTTAGGTAACCTTTTTCCCCTAAAAAAAACTAATAAAGTTTAAAGGAAAGGCGTTTAAGCCAGATATTAAGAAATATTAAAAGCTTATCGGCTTAATTCTTTATACTGCGGTTATATTAAAACCTAATATAACATTCGCAGCCTTATAATTTTTTAATTCCTTACGAACCCTGCCCACGAGCACTTTAAAATTATATAATAAACTCTTAAATACCTTTAATATACCCGGTATTTAAGGATTAAGTTTAAGAATATAAGCTTATTAATATAAGCTTTTTTTATTGCTAAAAATACCTCCTTCGCAAACGATAAAAAAACCCATTACTTTTTATAAGGATAAATAAAATTTATTATAAGGGAGTAATCGATTAAAAAGCTATTAAATAAAGCATTATTTTTATATTAATAATTAAGGTAAAATTACGAGTATTTAAGCAGATTAATAAGGAGATAATAACGTTATAATACTTGTTTTATAATTTTATTTATAACCTTAATAAGGGGTTTTTAATATACTCGGATAATTAATAAGTAATTCGCTTAATAATAGGAGAAAATTAACGAATTATAACTTAATTATATTATATTAATATTTAAAACCTTTAATTATAATAAGAGTATAACCGGGGAATATTCGAAATAATTTACCTGCTTATTAACGAGATATTAAGTAATAATTTAATAAAGAATTTCCTAAAAGGCTAGTTTAAGTATTTTAAATAATTACTTAACCTTTACGAAATACGTTTTAGTTAAAACTCGGATTATATTATAAATAAAGGAGAAAATATATTATAATATTATAAAAAACCTTTTTTTATTTATAAGTATATTAGCCTATTATATACCGAGTTTTAATTAGCACGCTAGCTTATAATAAGTAACCACGGGTATAAAGCCCGGGCTTAATATACTAATAGCTTAATAAGCTCCAAAAAACCGGCGTAATATATTAAAATACGCTAAGATATTTTTAGCCTAAGCGGCCTTTAAACCGCTACCTTTAATATTATTATAATTATTACGCCGGCGGGGGAATTTATTATAATGGTCCGGGAACCGACCTAAGTTAAAAAACCCTTTTCACTTTTTTTCCTGCTCCTTATCCTCCTCCTTAGCGTTAACGGTAGCATTAAAGCCGGCGGCTTTATTAATAATCTTTAATATACCGTATATAACGGGTTATTATTTATTAATAAACTAATTCTAATAAGCCTTTAAATAATACCCGAAACGATTATAGAATACTTACCTTATAATTATTACGGTATAAGGCTATAATTAATTTAACCGCCGGCATAATAGCGAATAAAGTATTAACTCAGGTTAATCGATTAGCGCTATAATAAAATAAAAAAAACTTATAACGGGGGGTAAAAATGCTTATTAGCGTATTATTAATAGTATAAAAACCTTACCGCGTTAAAATAAATATTATTATTAAACTTATATAAGGCCGAGTTAATATACCGGTAATAAGGAATCTTATATTATTAGCCGGCCGTAAATCGGATACGAATATAAGGTAATAATAATATAAGCTCGGTAGGAGCAGTAATAATAGTGCCCGCGGGTATAAACGGAGTAATTAAAATAATAATAACCGCGGCGGGAATAAGCAAAACGGCGATAGCATAAATAATAAATACGGTAACGGCCGTAATAATATTAAATAAAGCAATAATAAGAGTAATAAGTTTTTTTATATAAATTATAACTAAGTCCACTTTTTTTTCCTTTTCTTTTTCCTTTCCTTTATTATTATTACCGAAATCGTTAAAGCTCACGAGAAAGCTCGAGAATAATAATAATAATAAGGGTATTTATTACTCTAAGTATAGTTTATTAAAATCCGCTTACGTTAAAAAGCGCTATACTTTTTTTATAAAAGCGGATTCTTTTAACGGCGGCGGTTATATTCGGGTATAAAGTCACAACCAACGCAGACATCACCAGTGAGGCTGGTGGTAATAAGTGGTTATATGAGAAGGTGGTGGAGCATAGCGGTGTGGAACCGACCGGTTACCCCACTGCAGACTAGTAGCTAGCAAGCTAGCCGAGCAGGTTAGAACGGTAAACCCACCGCATACTATTATATTTATACCAGATTTAATTAATCTATTATTTACTTTTGTTTTTTTTCCTTATGTAGTTTATTATATAAAAATACCAGGTATTTAGATTATTACGCCCTTAACCAGTAATACGCCCGTAATAATAAACTACGTACTTAACCGTTTAGGAAGACTTTAAACATCTTAACCTAATTAAAAGCAACCTAACCTCGCCGGTAACCCTATAAGCGCCCGGTAATCAACCCCGATTTAAAATAAGGCCCCGAAAGCCTTAACGGAACTTCCCGATAAAGATCCTTATATTATACGCTACATGGTATTATTATTAAAATAAGTGGAGAGACTAGCGGCTAGGGCTTTCCCGGTTATAACCAGGGCCCCTTAACCCCCCGGGTTCTTTTAAAGGCCTTTATTTCGAAAGCTAATAAAAAAACTACTATTAAATAAGCAGTCCTCGAAACCGCTTATAACCCCGATAATTACCGAAAAAACTTCCCTCGAGTTCGGGGCCTTAATATCGAGAGCGATCTTAACCATTAATCCGTTACGGCCCTTAGTAACCGGGTCCCTCGATACGAAACCACCCGAACGGTTACCATTAACGAAAAGGGTATTAAAATAAAAAAGTTGGCTTTACCGGACCCTTACGAGTTTTTCTCCTTTGGAGCCAAAAATAAAATCGAGTAATATTAGTATAATATCGACGGTATAAAGAACTTTTATAATAAAAACCTTACGAAGCGTATTATGGCTTTTATTAAGCACTTTATAAGTAAGCGGGCTAAGCCCTATATATCTTTTAAAGCACTCTCTAGGGAGATAAAAAACTATTATCCTAACTGGGATAAACTCCTGGATAAAGAGTAGTTCCAGAAAATAATAACGGAGCACCCTAAGGCCGTTTAAAAGGAGTTTAAGCTCCGTTTAATTCTTATAATAGGAACCCAGTAACAGGTCGATTATATTACCTGCCTAGTTTAAAAAATAAGTTATAATATCAATATACTAGGAGAATAGGGCCGTGGACTCGCGGATTAGGCTATTTTCCATTAAGGAAATTACGCGGAGGTAAATAAGCTTCTCGCTAATATTAACTAATAAATTATTAATATAATGGTTAATAAATAGGCCATTAACAGTAATAGTGGTAATAACCCCTCGGGAGCTTTCGATACCCAACCCGTTAAGGCTAAACGGGATAAATGGGCTTAAATGGTTATAGAAAAAGATAAGATTATCGCCGCCCTTAAAGAGAAGATTATTAATATGGCTGGCACCACCGATTAATAAGATTAAACCCCGGGCTCTATAATTACCGAAGGCGGTATCCGCTAATTAACTAAGTAATAAAACCCCCCGGTCTTTATATCGAAGAAATCGGAGAAAGGCGATCCAGAGATTAAATTTAATATCTGGTTAATGCTTATAAAAAAGAAGCTTAAGAGTAATATTAACCACTTCCCTACTAAGGGTTAAAAAATCAGTTATATTATAACACGTCTGGGTGGTAAGGCTTCGGATAACCTTTACTTATTCGTCGATAACGAGCTCGGAGAGCCTGAATTTATAACTTACTCCTAGGTATTAAAGCACTTTTATAAATAATATAGTAATCCTAACGCTTATAATAAGGCCCGGGTTACCTTCCGCGATTTTATTATGGGATAGCATAAACACTTTATACCCTTTAAAGTCGAATTCGTAAAGTAAGCCGGCCTCGCCCGTATTACTAAAACCGATTATAAGCGCGAAATATATAATAAGCTACCCTTCCGATTTAATAATAAGGTAATCAATTAATACTATAATACTAATGTTAGCTTTACGAAATACTATAAATATGTGCAGCGATATAATTATTAATACTGGAAGAATAATATAACCCGTTAAAAGGAGAAGAATATTAATAAGCTTACGGGTATTACCGATACCGGTAAGAATAGCATTAACGGGACTAAGAGTAATAACCGCACCCTAACCACTACTGCTTAGCCCGTCCGCATTAGCGGGGCTGATTACTTCGGCGTTACGGTTCTTAATACCTTATCTATTAGTAAAAGACTCTTCGCTGCCCCGAACCTGGAGTAGTCTAAGCAGATAATCCCTTTAGGAATATGCTTTATCTGCTATAAAAAGGGTTATTACAGCCCAGAATACAGTTATAAGGCGGAGTATAATAAGCTTAAGGAGGCTTAAATTAACGCTATTATCTCTCGAGTTATGGCCTTTAGCGAATTAGCCTTTAATAAGGAGAAGCTGGTATAATTAAACTCCGATTCGGTAAAAAAATAATCCTGGGCTAATAAAACTCCTTTCCTAGGGGAATAATAATAACGCTGGATATAAATATATATAACATGGTTTTAATAAACCTTTTATTAAGGATATTAGGCGGTAACCCTTTTCTTCTTAATTATACTATAATATATAATAAACTCTTTTTTTATACGTAAGCGCTTTATAATATAGGAGTAAATAAATATATTCTGGTGAGCGTAAAGTTTACCCGTAAGATAATTAAGTGGCTGGATATAAAGAAAACCAGCGATTTCGAACCGGGTTAAATAGCTGGATTTAATAATAAAGCCTTTTAAGTGGTTAATATAACCGTTTTCGTATATCTCTAGCTATAAGGATATACCGTAAAAAACGCCCCTTTTTTAGTCCTCGATATAAAGCATGATATTATTATTAATAAGAAATTTTATAATTATTACGATATTAATATTAATATACGATAACGAAGACTCCTCTTTCCTAAGGAATGGGAGCCTACCTTACTAAACCTTTACCGCGGCGAATTAAATATAGATTAGGCAGGTTAACTCTACCGAAACCCTTCCTATTAAGCCGATGCCAACCGGCGGGAATACTTAATGGTTATTAATAAGAGGAGATATAGGAATGGGCGCCGTGGGAAAAAAAGGGAGAAAAAGGCGATTTTTTAAGTTTATTACCCGCCGACCTGCGAGGACCACCCTAACCCCCTTAACCGGTCGAACCGGGTGGGATATAAGATTCTGCTTAAGGACTTAAAGCCCTGCTTTAAGCATTTAATAATATAACGGATATAAGAGCTAAAGGAGGCCGCTTAAAAAACCTAGGCACCGTAAGCGTATATACTAACCTGCTAATTACCTGGCCAGCTTAAGGTGGTTTTAAAAAACCTTACCCGCGAGGCTTGCGGCTAATAAGTAATATAAAGGGTCCTGGAAGGACGAGTTTTTTTATAACACGATTATTATAAGACGCCGGAGCCTTTGGCATCCAAAAGGGGTATATTAAAATCCTGACTAGATATTACGGTTATAAGAGTTATTAGATTCGAACTACTAGCCCACCGGGAGAAGCTAAATATTAATATAACCACTCTAATAAAGATTAAACGAGTTATTAACGAAAAACGAGAATTACAATTCGAAAACCTCCTACCGGATAACGAAAAAGCCCTATGGGAAGCCGCCGTAAAGCTGGTTCCTTATTAGCACTATTAATACTTTAATGTTTTTAATAAAGCCTTATCTAACGAATTATTATTATATCGCCCTAGCATTAACCACGAGATTTAATTAAAGGATAACGCTAATAAGATCGGATATACCCCCTTATATAAACTAATACTCGAGGAGTTAAAGGCTTATAAAGAATATATTACCGATAACTTAAAAAAAGGTTTTATTAAGCCGTTAGCGGTTTTATAGGCTTTACCGATCCTTTTTACTCGTAAGGCTAATAAAGGCCTATAATTCTATATAAATTATTAAAAACTAAATACTATTATATATAAAAACCGGTACTTATTACCTTTAATTAACGAAATATTGTTTAGGATTTTTTACGCTAAGTGTTTTTTTAAGATTAATATCTGATAAGCTTTTTATAAAATACGAATAATACCCGGTTACGAGAACCTTACCACTTTTTAAACGCGGTACGGGTTTTATTATTTGCGGGTATTACCTTTTAGCTTAATTAACGGCCTTACGACCTTTTAACGATATATTAATAATACCCTGTAAGGGTACCTTAATAAGTTTTATATAGCTTATATTAACGATATTTTAATCTTCTTAGCGAGCCCCGAAAAGTATAAAAAACATATTAACCAGGTCTTATAGCGGTTGCGGTCGGTAGGCCTTTAGGCCGATATTAAGAAGTGCGAATTCTATATAACTAAAACTAAATTCTTAGGGTTCGTTATAGGCACGGAAGGGGTTAAAGTCGACCCTAATAAAATTAAAGTTATTAAACACTGGTAAGAATTATAGGAGAACGGCCGGGCTGTGGTAAGAGGTATTCGCTCGTTCCTGGGATTTTATAACTTTTACCGTAAGTTTATTAAAGGCTTCGGCCAAATTACTATACCGTTAAATGCCCTAACGCGTACTAAAGCCGACTTAAAGTGGATAGAGGAGTATTAACTGGTATTCGAACGCTTAAAGGAATCCCTAACCTTAGCACCGTTATTAGTATACTTCTCCTATAATAAGGAGACGATAATAGAGATAAACGCTTTTAATAGAGTTACCTCCGGCGTTTTTTCCCAGCGAGAAAAAGCAAAAGAATTATAGTATTTAATGGCCTTTTATTCCGAAACCATATATAATACTAAGCTTAATTACGGGATCCACGATAAAGAGCTTTTAGCGGTGATTAAAGGGCTATATTGCTGGCGACCAGAGTTAATAAGGCTTTAATATTACCGACTTTTTTTAATCCTTACCGATTATAAGGTATTAGAGTTTTTTAGTATAAAGAGAGTTTTTAACCTTCGATAGGCCGGATAATTAGAGTTAATATCCTATTATAACTTTATAATTATTTACCGCCCCGGCTCGAAGAATATTATGGCTAATATCCTCTCGCGGCCGATTAATAACGTCTGCACCCAGAAGGAGAAAAAAAACGCCTAGAGAATTATAACCTTATTCCAGTTAATTAACCAGGTGATTAGCGAAAGCGTTATTTATTCCCTGGAGGAGCTAATATGCCTTAAAACACTGGTAACCGAGATTTACGCATTAACCGATAAAGTACCCGAATACTTAGGCGTGGAGCTAGTTAACCTCCTATTAATTAAAAATAAAACCGACCCCGATTTTAACCCTTACCGCGAAAAGGCTCGGGATCCGAGCGAGTTAAACTGGTTTATACTAGGAGACCTCGTTACCTATAAAGGGAGATTAGTGGTGCCCGAATCCGATAACCTATATACTAGGGTGGTAGAAAAGGCTTATACGAAATTAATTATTATATATCCCGGTAAGGAAAAAACCAGATACTTAGTAGCCTAGCGTTATTAGTGGCCGGGATTATACGGTTATATCTCGTAATATATATCTAATTGCCTTTACCGAGTAGTTAAAATGCCCTGGGATAAAACCCCCGGTTTATTAACTCCGCTACTAGTATTAAAAATCCTGTAAAGAGATCTGGTAATCGATTTTAAGAGTATACCGCGAGATAAAAAAGGATATAATAATGTTTTCGTGATTATCGACCGGCTTTTAAAACTATTATAAACCGTCCCTTATAAAAATACCGTTACGGTACCGCTAGCCGCCTAAATATACTATAAAAAACCATACCGGTGAATAAGCTAGCTAAATACTATTATTAGCGATTAAGGCTCCTAATTCATTAGCGATTTTATTAACGAGTTATTACGAATCCACGGTATTAAGCTGACTTTTAATACCCCCGGTTATAAAAAAACCACTAAGTAAGTGGAAATTATAAATAAATATATCGATTAACGCCTTTAACCCTTTATTAGCCATTTTTAAAATAACTGGTTTTAAGCCTTACCAGCCTTAAACATTATATAAGCAGCCTTACTGTACTCCTCTCTTAACGGGATTTCCCCTAAAAAGATTTTTACGGGGTAGCTTATAAAAATGCCGTTTAATTAAGAATTACGATTAAAAAACCTCTCTCGACTCCTAAAACCCAAACGCGTATTATGATAAAAAGCCTAATAAATAGCCTTACGTATATAAGACTTTATAAAACGAGCCCGAGATATTATTAATAAGGCTTAAAAGCGGATATATTATTAGGCGAATCGTTATCGCCGCGAATTAGACTTCGATATCGGTAACCGTATATATATTATTAAGAAAAAAGAAACCGTAATTAATTAACCCAGTAATAAGCTTAATTACCCGATAACCCGCGAATATTACGAAATTATCGAGAAAAGGCCCGGATATACTTATAAGCTCCGCCTAAGTAACCGCTAAAGGGGGTTCCGGTGGTTTTACGCTAACCGCTTAAGAAAATATTTAAATAACCCCGTACCGGGCCAAGGACTTATAAACCCCGAGGGAAAGATTATTAATCCTGATTTAGGTAAAAAGGAGTGGGAATATAAGGGGATTTTATTATTACGATTTTATTATTAAAAGCTATAGTATAAGGCTAAATAAACCGGTTAGGATATAAAACCCGTTTGGGAACCGGCTAGTAATTTTAAGAATACGGTAATACTTTTATAGCGGTATTATAACGAAAATCCCACCGAAGCGGGATTACCGGCACGATTTATAGAGTGGCTTAAAGCGGCCAAAAATAATGAATTCAACCCTTTTTATCCAAATAATAACCGTTTAGCCCGGCTAAGAATTAACCGACCCGGGAGGAGGTAATACTAATGCCTTTAAAAGCTAACCTATTAAAAATTTTAGCTAATTGGTTATGTAACGTAATAGTAAAGTGCTAGGGATTAAAGGCCCTAATATACGGACCCGAAATTAATCTAAGGGTACCCCTCCTTTGCTTAAAAAGCAGTTAATTAAACGCTCCGGCTTTAACCTATACCCCGACGGTTCGAATCCCAGGCGTAATAATAATTTCGGGTCGAGATTTTTTTTAGGGGGGGGGGGTAATTATAACCAACGCAGATATTACTAGTAAGGCTGGTGGTAATAAGTGGTTATATAAGAAGGTAATGGAGCATAGCGGTATAAAACCGACCGGTTACCCTATTGTAGACTAGCAGCTAGTAAGCTAGCCGAGCAGGTTAAAACGGCAGACCCACCGCATATTACTGTATTTATACCAGATCTAATTGATTTGTTATTTACTTTTGTTCTTTTTTCCTTACGCAGTTTATTATACAGAAACACCAGGTATTTAGACCATCGCGCCCTTAGCCAGTAATACGCCCGTGATATATAATCGCTTTATTTATAACTATATATTAAAAAATTTTATATTAATAAGTAATATAGGATATTTACGGTATCGCGGCGGCGTTAATAATTTAAAAGCTATTTATATACGTTAGCTAATAACCTGCTTAATAAAGGATTTAGGCTATTATTACCTAGGAATATTATAAGGATTAACTAGTATTAAGGGTAATAATTTACACGAATTTAACGGCGGCGGTTATAATAAGGTATAATTTTACTTAGGAAACGGTTAGCTTAACTCGAATTATAATAAGTATACCTTATATATACGCATTAAAATCCCGTAATAACCGAGAAAGAAAAAAAATAAATCGCTAAATATACCAGCGATTAAAATATTTACCTACCTACTAGGATTATAAAGCTTTTACCGCGCACGCGTTCGAACGTATTAACTAGTATTTATTAATATATAATACGCATTCCTTCCTTTAACTTAATTAATACTAAATATTTCTTTTATTATAATATTTATACTCGGGGGATTTTATTACTCTTATAAATTCCTCCGGATATCTTTTTTAAGCCCGGAACAGCGCCGGGTAAAATAAGGGATATATTATAAAATCCCGCGCCCGGCCTTTTATACTAACCGTTATTAAGGCCGCTATAATACTACTAAGACTCGGGTAGGCTTAAGTAAAAACCACTTAAAAAGCCTCCGGCCAGGATATAATATATATACCTTATTAAGGCTTACCGCCGGCGTAAAGGCTAGCGTAAAGGGTTTTTTCGGAACCCCCCTTTTTATTATATATATAGGAAGGAACTCCTTTAAGTTTTCTTAAAGTTCTTTTAGTTCTTAAGTCGAGTTATAAATGCGTATAATAAAATACGGCACTGATTACCACTGCATTACTTAAGCATTCTTCCTCTAATATTAACTCTATAGCGGAGTACTAAAAGGGCACATAAAAGCTAACGAGTAGCGGCTCCAAAAGAATTTGCCATGGCTGAATGTCGTGATAGGTTAGGTACGCAGTATGAGTCGAAGTAGACGGTGAAGGCCAGGTTTGGTTGGAGCTGTCATTGGGAGGTACCGGTAGAGGGCCTTCCTTACCTAAGTATCTATATGAACGTGGCGGACACGTTATGCTAGCGACAGTCCATCGAGCCCTTTCCAGCAGCAAAAGTTTACGCCCTGGTAATACCGAAATGATATGCAAAGGGAGATTGCCGATACCTTCATGACGCGGAGACTTGCTGTTAACAAACGTCCATGCGTCCGGTATCACGGCGGGAGGGAATTCAACACCACCCCTGCTATCCGTCTGGGCTACAGGCGCCCTTCGACTAGAAGTTGGTCGGGGTAACCAACTTCGAGCCCGAGGTGCCTTGAACCTCGGTGAGTAGGGGAGACGCCCACGACAGCTTATGGTTATTCAAGCAGTCATCGTGGGTTCGACAACAATTTACAAGTGTCCACTCTTTCTAGTGCCGTGGGAGAGGAGAGAACCAAGAGCGAGCTCATCTGGATAGCCGAGTTTAAGCGCCGTGGGCTATAACGGCGATGGCTCAACTTGAGCGGGAACAGGTGGCGGCGAGGGTGATGAGTGGTGCACAGATGCTCTGAAGTTGTTTGGTGATGTCACGGATCTCTATAGACTGGTTTATATGAACAAAGACATCACTCCTAAGGTAAGTCATGATGGCGACTATTCGTACTTAGCTACAGGTAAAGTTACCAACCTACCTACTCGGGTACGGATAGCTTCCCCATTTCTTGATGTATCTTACCAGATGCAAGTCAAAGTCTGACCTGGATGCTTCCCGTGAAATTTCGTATCCAAGGCTGAGCTGGGGAACGCTGAGCAACGACCAAAGCGCCCTGCCTCCAGATCTCATGCGAGACATCTGCCGCGACCAAGCCTCATGGCAATGAGAGAGAGTCCTGAGATGCTTCAACCGAGTCCATGGGCCTCTGCCAAAGATCACTGCAGAGCGCCGCCATCAAGAGCCATAATTGGCCCCTGCACCTACGGGCGCGGGCACTCGACCATGGCACGCACCTATAACTCGGCGCACGCGCGCATGGTCATGGGCCAGCAGCAGTGAGGCTGGCCTGGATATGGCGCGTGAACCTGCCGCCCGCCGCACGCTGGCTTCTCAGCGTTGCATCCACGTTGCCGGCACCAAGGGCAAGGGCTCCGTGTGTCCGTACTTAACCAGACGCGGTGTACGTTGTTGACTGGAGCCTCGGGGATATCTCGCCTCGCAAACTGCAGTATGAGAGACAAGACGGACTGGCGCGGGCGCAGCAACGAGCGCTCGACCGAATTCTTGTCACGTCCTGTCGGAGGTCTCGGATGGTCCAGATGTCTGTTGAAGGTCAGCAGGATATGAGAAGGAAAAGGTTCCTCCATCTCGACACGTTAGGATTGGAAAATCTTAAGGCCCCGGCTAGGGAGGTAGACCAGGCCCGCGAGGAGGCCAGCAGCAGTATCCGGCACGCCGAGATGCCCGTCGGCACCAGCCTCGGCATCTCGTCGCCTAGCATCACCGTCCGCACCGCGCTATGCATCCCGTCCGCGCCCACCACCAGGGCCGCCGAGAGCGTTTACCCGCCGTGAGCGTTGACATGCCGGCGGTGTATCGACGGCCACGATGGGCGCAGTAATGCGCACTTCGACCGGCGGGCCCGGGAGCCGACCACTCGCACCGCCACCGCCTCCGCCATTATCGTCGCCATTGTTCTGCTTGTTCTCGTTCTCGGAGGCCTCGGCGGCGGCGCACAAGCCCGCGTGCAGGTCCTGGCGGTGGTAGACGATTCGGTCGGCGTCAAAGCGCCCCGTGGGGTCGAGGCGCACCTCGCGCTGCAGGCGGCTGTCAGCGTTGAAGAGGTCAAAGTTGCGGTCGGCAACGGGCTCGGCGGCCGCAAGGAACCCATTGAGACACCAGCGCGTAGACACAATGCGCGACGCATTGGGCTGCAGGCGCAAGGAGCGGTATTGGTGAACTGGGAGGCCGGTCTCTGCACTACCCGGGAAAATCGCGGTAAAGCGGAGGAGGATCGACTGTCGGGTGGCGCGCACGAGAGTCAGAGACGGAAGCGGGAGACGGACGTCGGACAGCACTGGTAGAATACCTAGATCCGTGTGTGGGCGGTGGGCGATGGCTGGAAAGGAAGACATATGGTGAAGAGAAGGGAAGCGGGAGGCTGGAGTTCAAATCAGGAGGTGAAGTCGCCCGTAGTGCGGGGCAGAAGTGCGGGGCAGAAGTGCGGGGGAGCGAGGCCTCCTCCTGATCCGTGCACGGCTTGTGGATTACCTAAAAGACTGGGGCAGTGCCGGGCGCAAGACGCGACGAAATGACTTCGCGCGACGAAATGACTTCGCGCCAACACCAAAACAAGGACACGCCGGCCTGGGACAACAAGTAATAACACAGCATCACCACTTTTACTTCCGTGACTTTTACTTCCGTAACCAAGCCGCCCCACTGCCGCCGTCATCATTATCATGCCGACAAAGCGCAAGCGCCCAGGTCAAGGCGGTCAGCAGCATCGTCGGCCAGATGAAGTGGATCGACATCAAGGTCTCGCATCGGCATCTCATCACAACCAAGACCGACAACGAGTTGAGCCGTTGTTCTCTGAGAGGATGGACCTCGTCGTCGCCGCCGCCGCCGCCGCTGCCGCAGCTGCTCCGGATCCTGCTCCTGCTCCTGCTCCTGCTCCCGCCGCCGCCGTCGCCGCCAAGCCTCGCAAAAACAAGCGCCCTGACCGCGCCGCCCAGCGCTCCGTTCCCTGCCGCGCCTGCGTCAACAGCGCCCTTCGTGGCATGACCGACGGGGTGTGCTACGACGCGGTAAGGTGGGAGCGCTGTTGGCGGTGCGCTGTTGGCAGGCGTGCCTGCCTCCCCCTCCCTGATGCTGCGGTGGCGCCGGCCAAGCGCCTCCTGGAGGCCCTACGCCTCGACGACAAAAAGGAGACCGCATTTTGGCACACAGTTACGAAGGGGATGCTGCGGGCGTGCAGCCCTCCGCCGCCCACTATGCAGAAGCCGGGGCATACGCGAAAGCGGCAGCAGGAGGAGGACGAGGAGGACGAGGAGGACGAGGAAGACGAGGAAGACGAGGAGAAAGAGGAGAACGAGGAAGACGAAGAGAACGAGGAGGACGAGGAGGACGAGGAGGACGAGGCCCCTCCGCCGCCCACTATGCAGAAGCGGGGGCGGACGCAAAAGCGGCAGCAGGATGAGGACGAGGGGGACGAGGAGGACGAGGAGGACGAGGCCCCTCCGCCGCCCACTATGCGGAAGCGGGGGCGGACACGAAAGCGGCTGCAGGATGAGGACGAGGAGGACGAGGAGGACGAGGAGGACGAGGAGGACGAGGAGGACGAGGAGGACGGGGGCAGTCAAGACCTGGTTTTGACCTCAAACCGTCCTCGGAAATCTCCTGGTCGTCGTGAAGGTAACGACGACGACGACGACGACAACGCAAGAGGCGGTCCGGGTCCTGCCCAGGTTAGGGATGCCCTCGAGCTTCTCAATGTGGCTCGGCGGCTCCTCGGAGGCAAGTGAGCTTGTTGCGTGCCGTGTGTCACGGAATCCGGTGCTGTGACCGGGTGACCGGGTGTGTGGAGATAGCCCATCATGCCCCGACTCTAGCGGCATATATGGGATTCCTCCGAGACTAGGGAGCCTCTCAGGGGCTCGGATAAGTGCCGCATTTTCCCAGGAACTTCTCCCGACCTTTCATACAGGTATGCGTCCATGTTCCCTTATTTAGAGAACCACTTCAACAGGTAACTTATAAGTAGACATGGCACCGACTATCTACTGCACCCCTAATCACCGCGCGAGATTAATATGTTCAGTAACCGGCTCCTAGTGCACAACATGCGATCGAAATATAGCCAAGTCTCACCCGTAGTGGAGCTTTAAGCAGCCTCAAGCATGAAACTCGGGGGAAGAGGAGCACTGGAGGCTGCCGCACTCACTGTCCTGTTCATCTAGCGGGAACCTCATCGCACGAAGACGAAGGACGTCCCCGTAAGCCTCTCTCCAAAGAAAAGGTCTGCAACTTGCCGAGTCGAGGACCGGGGTGTTTGAGTAAGACGGAGACTCGCCCTGGCCTTTCATTACTATTTGGCATTCTTCATAATGACGTGCGCCCAAACGTAGTTACTGCTTTCCGCGGTGGCCGTGAAGGATTAGTTAGACTCATACAGAGGCCTAATAAGTTCCATGCTGGGACTACCACGTATCATTGATAGGTCTCTCTATTCTGGTTCCTAGCATCCACTAATATCTCGTTATCTCCTACGGCTACTACTATCGCGCTTCCGCGTGGCTACCCAGCGCTCGGTCCGAGCCTTCTAGCATCCCGGGTAGCTCATCCCCGGTACTTAACGGAGAAGGCATCCGGATGTCATTACTCGAGCGGCCCTGCCGCCCGCATGGATCCAATATCGTAATAATAGGTACTCGAGGCTTAAGAACTGGGATAACTTTAACCCGCACAAGACCGGACGAGCATTGCCTTGCGACTTGTGTCCCTCCGTCTCCTCTGTAACCATTGGTAGGCTGCTTCCCACCAAGCACTTTTATTATTCTACATTCTCGGTAGTCGTGGCTCTACTTTCCAAAAAGACCAATGCTACTCTTTCTTCCATTCGAAAGACACCCTAAGTCCGCTAAGTCACTGCGCATCGTCACTGCAGGTTAGGACTTCTGGGTGTTAGCCTATTCTCAAGCACAGTAATGTTCTCACCCAGTAATCCACTGGGCTGTTATTGCCATCATGGATAACGAGGAGCAGGGACCCGATCGTCCGAGATACGAACTCGAGTGCCACTCTACCAGTGTTCACGATGATGGTTATGATGCCCGCTTCGGCGTTCGCAAATATAGCCAGACGTTTTATATCAACGTTACCCTGTCGAATTTCGCCAGCTTGCCTGCGAAGATATATGAGTACCTGTTAATCCGGGAGGTCCTTAAGTCGAATAACGAAAGGGTCGGCTACACTTTCGAGGACGAGGCTATTGCCTAAGTCCTTACACGATTCGTGCCACTTTTCATCAATCTCGACTCCCGACCGGCATTGCTAGACGGCTGCCCGGTCACCCTACAAGTTTAAAACTACCCAAACTACTTGGCTTTCGAATTGGTGACCGTGAATAAAGAGTTGCAGCCGCGCCGGATCTAGAGGAAAACATCAGCCCGAGCTCCGCGAGGCTTCTAGCACTAATACCGTGTTCTCGACGAAGTCGGGACGTGGCGACTATACCCTCGACGACTCCCAGGATGCGCTATTCGAGCCCCTTGGAAAGGTACTTATCAACGACGGTGAGACAATATGCTTCTTCAAGCGCTGTTACTCCCCAGTCGAGATCACCAACGAGCTTGAGGCGTACAAAAAGATGAACTATGTTAACCTGAACCCGCTGCTCGGCATTTGCCGCTATCATGGGTTCATATTCAAAGAATCAGCCCCAAAGAAAGCACGATAGCGGCGTCAGCTAGACGCCGCCGTGGCCGGACCTCATAAGGCGGACAGTATTCAGAGAAACATGGAGCCAGAAGACATCCTCATTGACCAAGGACAACCAGTAGAGGGTAGTAATAAGCGCGGGTGTATCGGTGCTATCTGGCTCGACTGAACGATGTTGGTCCGTTTTGCTACTTGGCTGTTGCTGGCCAATATACCGGACTAGTAGTATCGCTGTAAAGCAAGATATGCACAGGTCTGAAATAGGCATATGTGACCGCATTCCGACCCATCATATGCTATATGTGAATTATGCATCTTGTTCAGACGAGGGTCGCCAAGTTTTGAATGGGAATGACGGCAAAATGTAGCCCTCGTATATCACACCATAACTACAGATGGCCCGCGTGGGTCATGAATTCAAAACAAGCTCCAGGATCGGGCGCCCAAGTTGCTGGCTCTAGTCATCCATCAATTTGGCTTCCATTCGGCTACCACTAGCCACAGGTTTGCGCCGGCGGGCTGTTTACCCCCCTGAAACTCAAAGCGAGGGTCGGCGAGCTTGAAAAGCTTGGCCCAGGCGTCTAGCTCTCTCTCGTGGGAATTCTGAAGCTCGGTCATGGTGAGATCCATAGAACTAGGAAGCCACTTATATCAGGAGACGTGGGAATAGCGCATGAGGGGGGGTGGGACGTAGTGTGTGACGTACCGGAGGCGCTCTTCCTGCCACTTAGACAAGACTCCTGGCTTAGGCAGGACATTATCATTCAATACGACCTTGGCCCCTGGTTTCAGCGCAGGAATGAGGTTCTGTAAAATCTTGATACAGTACTTGTCTGACCAGTTGTGCAAAATCCATCGAAAGAAGTAGACGTCAGCTCCTTTGATGGGCTGCTCAGTGAGAAAATCATGTACCATGTACTTGATACGTGGAGCCAGCTCAGAGGGGACTTGCTCCTCGGCACCCACGATGACGGCCTCCAGATCTTGAACCACAAACGACAGGGAGGGAAACTTGAGGGCAATAGCCACGCAAGCAAAGCCCTGCGAGCCACCAACCTAACTGTAATGTCAGGAGGTCCTTCACATGCGAATGTCCATAAAGAAGGAGCGCAGAAATGATCAGGTAGAGGGACGGGGTGATTCAAGGGGGAATGCTTACGTCCACGACCACTCCGTCCTGGAGCTCTCCCCATGGAAAGTTGTCCACGACATGACTCAGCTCGAAACCGGTGCCCTCTGTGAACGAGCGCATGGCATTCCCAAACCTGCGTGCGCGGCTTGGGAACTGGGAGAAGACCTCGAAGACATTCTTATCTGTCTGGTTGGCGAGTGCAAAGCCCTAATTTACAGGATAGGATGTTAGCGTTTATGACGAAGGTGACTCCGTTCCACTCATTGCGTCCTGGTATGCAACATACCGTTTCGTTGCTTTCCTGCGAGCCGGGAAACTTCTCCAGTGCGTTGCATGTCTGAGCAGCAGCCTGCCACTGTTATGACTCGGGTCAGCATTTGATCACCATAGATTTCTTCTCACATAACAGGGGGAAGAGCTCCTAGTGTGTGTCACAGTGTTCTGCTGCAGACAAGCCCCAGGTATTGCCTACCAGATCATCTGTACTCGCGCCAACCCAGTCGTGGATGGCTTGATCTTCGGCGAGCAAGCGGGACACTGCATTGTGAGCAATAACGCCGGGACGTGGCTCGACAAAGATGTCCTTTATGATGGCGTGACGAATGAGTTGTTGCACATTGGTCTCGTTGAGCCCGGAGGCCGCAGCCATGTCCGAGAAGGAAGCCTCGCTCCCGACGGCGAAAGCATGAGCGAGGCCGAATCGCGTGATTGCTTGTTGACTGATAAGCTCATCGTGCTGAAATGCAGTCAGGGATACGGTCGCCATGTATCTAAGGCCAAGTTGGATGGAGACTGACTTGATAGCTCATAAGGTACTCTCGAGGTCCAAGGACCAGGCGCCTCAGCTCCTGCGTGTCGTCGATGATGGCCACACGGGCTGCTTCGATCTCAAGCTCGTTCTTCGGGATCAAAGTGTCCGAAGGTCCATCTACGTCAAATGAAGGCGAAGGCAAGCCATTCGCCACTAGATATTCGTGAAGCTTCGACGTGTTTGCTGCGATGTTGTCGGCTAATTCAGCGATACGAGAAGTCGACATCATGGAGAAGCGGGGACGGGACCGGCGGACTCAGCAGATGGGCTTAGACAGAATCGCTTGACTCAAGTGTTATCCGAGGTCCAACCTACAGAATGATAACGACAAAGGTCGATCAGAGCAACGAATGAGGGTTTAATGAAAGCTGATAGTATGATGGAAGTGACAACAGGAAAAAGCGTAGATGGAACGAAAACCCCGAAGCTCGCGAGGGAGGAAGTGAGGTCAAAGGCGACGAATGAGAGACGGGTTAAGAGTGAAAAGGCGGCACTGTAACGCCAAGCAGCCTACCTACCCGATGTGAACAAGATCTAGCACATTCCCATGGTACGGTAGGCGAAGAACAAAGTGACCTCAGGCAGATTAGGTACCCAGAGTACCAACACATCTGCCACTTACCAACCGTGGAAGATGATAGGCGGAATTTGCTTCTTGGCGTAGGCAACTTGTACCAACAACATGCATCCAGGATGAAAATGCGAAGCCAACCATTTCAATGCAAATCCATAGGTCGCCTGGATTTTCCAAGCTGCAGGGAGATGGATGGACAGAGTACGAATGAGCAGAACCGCCCCGTGCTCATCTGTACCGGTAAGTTACCCGTCTGGTCACCGAGATATCCATAGAGTAACTTACAGCTGCAATGAAATACTGATCAAAGTCTTGATTCTCACGTCTATACCTTACAGATGGGTGAGCTCACACTTGGCCCGATGCTGATGATCTAATCCTGTGAGTTCATTGCGGCCAACTGGATAGCGCCGTGAACCTACCAGGCTGGGCAACATAAGGTAGTTGTCAACAGAGGCCCGCTGTCCACATAACTAATTTATCGAACCCGCCCAGAACCGGAGCAAAACTGCGAATACAGTCAAGATCAAGGACACGACGGAGACGATGATGATGTTGGGTGCCAGGACCATCGACGCCATCGTACATAAAGGTTGCCTTTATACCGATATACTCTCGCTGAATCTCCTTGGAGCCACATGAATGTTAACTTAGGTACTTTAGGATATCACTTGGAGGGCATGGCTGGGGCTATCTCCTCATACGGACTATACGGTTACAGATGTTCCCCCAGAGAAAACATGGGAGTCTGGAGAGCCTCGTTCTCTTTACTCCAAGTTCCGTGAAGATACGGTAGGTCAGCAGACATCAAAGTCGGACGCAAGTTTCGCGACCCTGTAGCTTGGATCTCACACGAACTGACAAGAACTGCTTGCTTGTACTCTCTCGCCTGCCGCGCCTGCCGAGAGTACGTACTGTGATGTGGCAGCGGCATCCGAATGTGAGTTCTTGTGACGAGTAAATTACTTCAGTGTCGTGGTTATCAGAGGGGGCAATGTCGGCTCCTCGGCGGCGACCACGGCCGCGCAGGCCGGGGCCCGCGTGTGGCTGGTAGAGAAAGCGCCGTTCGCAGATGCTGGAAGAAACACGTATTGCACCGCGGCTGGGTAAGTTATGGCGCACCCACGCGAGGACCAGGCTTGCAGTATCGTGAATCCTCGCTCGCACATACGCACACATCCATACACACATCTATACGCACGTACGTGCTGACCTTTCCTAACAGGTATCGAACGTGCTTTGACGGCCTGCAGGATCTCCTGCCCTTCATTTACCAAGCCGACGGCACCATGGTACTGCCCCAGAATCTGATCGACAAGATCGAGATGAAACCTTACACTAAGGCAGACTTCCACGCAGTAGGACTCCCTAGAGCCCTCGCAAGACGGACGAATCGTATTGGCGACACGTTAAGGACATTAACGGGGTGACCAAGGGCCGAGCAGACCCCGCGCTGGCAGAGGTTCTCGTGGACAACTCGCGAGAGGCGGTCCAATGACTGGTCGACAACGGAGCGCGCTTCGTACTGTCCTTCCACCGGCAGGCTTTCCTCGTCGACGGCAAATACAAGTTCCAGGGCGGCATGGTGATGAACATGATTGGCAACCTACGACGACGAAGCCTCGATCGGCAACAGGTCACTCGATTCGATGGGTGCTGACACAAGAGAACAGGGCAGGGCCAAGAACTTTTCAGTGGCATATGGATTTGGCGAGAAAGAGTGGCGTCGATGTCCAATTTGGCTGGCCCGCGGTCGAGCTAGTCGCCGACTATGAGACGAACGAGGTCATCGGTGTCAAGGTCTTCGATACCGGTAGCTGGAAATTGAAGACTTATGCCGCGTCTGGGGGCGTGATCATGGCTTGTGGAGGGTTCCGCCTCCCCGGCCCTTCGAACCAGATATCTCGCTCCTGGTTGGGACCCGGCGCACGTCAGAGGTACGTACGGTGGTGGTGAAAGACGAGCCGAGCCTCATTTCCCAGCTTCATGGGGTAGCCTTGTGAATGGGATAGCTTACGCCACCAGTAGCTGTGCAGGCAATGTCCTGCGCTGCTTTCTCCCGGTAGGCAGGGGAAGGGGGGATCATGACTGACTTTGTGCAGGCAACAAGTATTCTACAGGCGACGGTCTCAGGATGGCCGAGAAGCTGGGAGCCATGCTAGAAGGCAACTTCTCCGGCTGCCATTCAGTCGCCTGGGACGGCAACTCTCCCCGCGCCTCAGGGGATCGCCATCTAACCAACCGATACACGAAGTCGGGATACCCGCTGGGAATTATGCTGAATACCGAAGGGAGGCGTTTCGTCGACGACGGATTCGACGTCCGGAATCTCATGTACGCCATCTTTGGGAGGGAGATCCTCAAGCAGCCGCAGGGGATCGCCTTCCAGGTCTGAGACGCCGACGGGTCCAAGTGGCTGCGCAGCGGGGAGTACGCCGACGACGTGACGACGAATCTGCGGGCAGATACCATCGAGGGGCTCGCGGACATTCTGGTGACGAAAGGTCTGAAGAACAAGCCGCAGTTACTGTCGACTATCAGCGACTTCAACGAGGCTTGTTACAGCTTCCGGAGAGAAAGACCAGCAAAGGCCTTCGACTCGTCTGTGAAGGATGGCATGTCGACCCAAGGGACAGAACGATCGCTCGCCATCGGCAAGGACAACTGGGTCATGCCGATCGAGAGGGGGCCGTTCCAAGCTATCGAGGTGACCTGCGGCATATTCTTCACCTTTAGAGGGTTGGGTGCGACTTCGGGGTCAGAGGTGCTAAGTGCGGCAACCCGAAGGCCCGTCGGTGGTCTCTGGGGCGCTAGCGAGGTCATGAGCGGCCTTTTCTGGGACAACTATGAGTGGCCTTTCCTGAGACAATTACCCCGGGGAAAGTGGTCTCACCATCGGGACTGCCATAGGCAGGATAGCAGGGAAGGCAGCTGCCGAACGATCATGGGAGTATCACGATAAGTCCCTATGAGGTCAGTGTAAACTGGATCGAAACCTCGCCATAGCATGCTTCTTCCTTCTTATACTTACCTTCTGCTCAGCTTCAAGTAGTCTTTCACTTCCACGTCGTTCCCCCACTGGTTGAGTTGCATATGTTGATGTCTCTACTCCGGGTCTCTTCTTATCTACGCCTGCTTCAGCCCACTATTCAGGGGCATTCGGAAGATGGGGTAAAAGGTGGAGGCAGTGGTAGTCACTTACGGGAGTCAGTCAACACAGTCAATCGAGAGAGTCCACAACGTATATACCACTCTTTTACACACCAACAGGCTTTTGAACGAACTTGAACTAGTTGTCCTCGACGTGGACCTAGAGCGGGCCCCGGACGCCTTACACCGGCCACCCTGCCGCCCACCCTGTTGCCCCGGAAGAACAAGTTGGCACTCTGTACGCTGGGATATGGTGTACGCCGTCCGCACATCGTGGCCTCAGCTGGCCTCAGCTGGCTGGCGACTGGCTTACTGAGGTAGATTAACCTAGCTGTGCGTAGCGTCCAGCATGTAAGTTATGCATTCCCACAGACCAAAACCCTCATCGAATCACCTACCCCCTTGACCCTGAGCGCGTCGAAATTCCTCGGCCCAGGGAAAGTTCTCAGGCCTCGTCCCATCGGGGTGCAACTGCACCGTCGACGGGACAAAGAGACCATTCAGCAGCCAGAGCGGGTGTTCGGCCGGCATCGGATCCTTCCTGTGTCTCAGGGGCGACATGCCATAGGTCGCGACCTCCAGCCGGCCCGTCTCGCGGTACAGCTTCATGGTATCGGCCAAGAAACCCCGTCGATCCGCGTACCACTTCTCGTGAGTCAGGAAGTCCTCCCACTGCGCGTACGGCATCGGGCTCCGGATCGCCGCGTTGAGGACCTGGATGACGGTGGTGTCGGCCGGCAAGCCGTACTTGGCGCGGTAGTGGCCCGAGACCACGCGGCTCCGGTGCGCGTCCCAGAGCCAGACCAGCGAGAACTCAGTGGCGAGGAACTTCTGGTCCGGGCGAATGCGGGCGAGCGCGTAGTCCAGCATGGCCCGGTGGCCGTCGAGCTGCTTGATGTGCAGGTGCAGGTCGACGCCGTCGAGCTCGGGCCGGCCGGCGATGTAGGCCAGCATGCGCTCGATGGCGGGGGTGCGGTTGGCGGGCAGGTCGAGGCGCACGAACGCGCCCATGTACAGGCGCGTGCGGGCCATGGCGTCCTCCTCGCCGCCGCCGCCGGCCCGACGACGGAAGTCGAAGACGGCCTGCGCCATGGACTCGTAGAAGTCGTTGAAGCGGGGCGGGAGGTCGCAACGGCGCGTGCGGGACTCGATGGTGGGCTCATTCCCGATGACGAGTATGTCGGCCCGGCCCATGACGACGGGGAGCAGACGACGGAGGCGGTGCAGCTCCTCGTCGTGCTCGGGCGTGCCCTCGCTCGGCCAGTCCCGCTCGTGGTAGTCCCATTTGAGGCTCACGATGATCTTGAAGCCGGCGTCCGCGGCCCCCAGCAGAGCCTTGATGTTGGGTCCCTGGAGGGGGTTGACGTGGTTGAAGTGGTGCATGTCGATGAAACCGCGGACCCATGCGGAGCCGATCTTGCGGAGCTCATCGTGGTCGAGCCAGGTCAGGTTGGCGTTGTAGTTGGCACCCAGTGCTCCGAGAGCCGAGGCCTGCGGTGGCATCTTCGTAGCTGAGGGATACGATATCTCTTGTCAGTAGTCACACGGAGTGGCCGATGGAGATGTATCCTCACTGACGGTATGCGGTAGAGGCTGAGATGAAGATGAACAACTGACGTGCGGGAAGTGCGGGGCAATTTCGTTCGAGAGAGTCATGAAACACGAAACACGGCTACCGGTAAAGTCCCTTTTCCGACTCCCTAGCGAATCTCTTCCTCTTGCCCTGGGTCTGCCCGCCCGTTCGAGGCTGAGCAGATGACTTCGAATCCCATGGCTTGGAGGTTATGGCTTCAAACAAAGCAGTGGTCGTACGGGTGGCGATATGGCTCACTAGGCTGCAGTAGTGCTTTCGCAGTACTGGTAGACAGTACTGGTAGATGCTGTCACGTCTGCTGCTGTTCTGGGGCCATTTCATTCAATGCCATCCACAGAGTCGCCAGCGAACAGAATGCGAGAAAGTCAAGGTAACTTCCGCAACGATACCCTCTAAATAGCTAGACACCGTTGTCATCTGCACCTGATTTCCGCAGGCCCAGGCGGCGGCCCTGGAGAGCGGACAGCATTCGTGTGCCGCCACCATCGGGCCGGCCTGGGACAGCTTTTCAATCAATCCATAGAGTGCATATCTACCTTACGTGTGCGTTTCCGGCCATGTTCAGGGCCGCTGGCTAGTTCACCAGGAAACAACTGACTGCGCTGACGTGCGACCGACGACAAGCCCAGCGACAGGCGACTGTGGATTGAGAAGGCGGCTGTGGCTGTGGACGGACAAGAAAGGTACATGTCCTGGCTGAAGTGCAAGCTAATATCCAGAGGGGGCGTCAATGCGGAGTAGGTACCTGCACCGACACAGTCAAATTAGTAGCCACTGCCTCGACTGCCCCTGAGCTGGACAGCGCCGATATCCTGGCCCGTGGCTGGCGTACTGGTGTGGCTGAACTGCTTGTGTGGCTCGACTACTGACTTGCCTCTGCCATGCCCACGCCGACAACTGCTGACTCACTTGCCTGTGCTGATAAAAGTCAATGAGTGACACAGCTGGAGACCATGTCTGTCAACTTAGGACCTACCTAGCCGCTGGTCCTCAGTGCCATTGAGAATAAAACCAGCAGCATGGCAGTCTGGGAGCCATGGCAGCCGGTCCACTTGGGCCCGCGCCCAGCGGGACCACAGCGGGACGCCGCGACAGAACACGCGCCAATGTGATCCAGCCGACAAGACGTATTGGGCATCAGTGTTTAGGGGAGATAGCGGTGGCCGCCGGCCAGTACGTCCACTGCCATAACGGCAGATGACCGCGTCCCGACCCTGCCAATGGTGAGCAATGCTGGGGCCGCTTGGCGCTTCATCCTGGCCGTATACGCCGAGGGTCGCCAGCTCCTAGTCGTTCGGGACCTTAAGATCCCGGACACAGCGAGCCACCTGGCTATCGACATGCCGCGCGCCAACTCACAATTGATGCTCGACTGGGCCGCCCGGCGGGCAGTACCGCGCGTGGTGACTCCAGGACACGGGTCAAAGGGTGATTCTACTCGGTGTGGACACCTCGATTCAGCGTCTCCCGCCATCTGCGCACGATAGACATTGGTCGCATGGACTCGATCCGCGCCGTTGGGGCGTTGTTCAGCGAAGGCCGTCCATCTGCCAGCCGATCTGGCAGTCGAGCTGGACGGTGCAACGGCTGAACTCAACTGTCCGCGTAGGCGACTTCAAGGCTACCTATCAATGTCAGTGTCGACGACAGTTCCGGAAGCGACGATGGTGGTGGGGAAGCAAGCAGAAGAAAAGCCATCAGCACCATGGTCTTCGCCATGGACGCTATGGACGCCATGGGGAAAATACGGGCTCGTAGCAACTGACGCGTACGGCCCAGATAGACCCGGCCGTCAACAGACATGCTGTCCTCAGTAGCCTTTTGGTCGCCGCATCTCTTCTGCACCGAGCGCAGGT
This sequence comes from Xylariaceae sp. FL0804, assembly GCA_022539325.1. Lineage (NCBI taxonomy): Eukaryota > Fungi > Ascomycota > Sordariomycetes > Xylariales > Xylariaceae > Xylariaceae sp. FL0804. Next base: position 255,081 of record JAJKLG010000018.1, on the reverse strand, counting down.
GAATAGAGCAATCGACCTGGGACAGATAGATCTCTCGTCGTCATGATCGATACCGCTAAAACCACCGCAGTACGATAGTAGGCCCACTGCTGCTACGGTCACTGGTAGAAGGATGAGAACTATTGCGCTGACGCTGGAGATATCCAGCAGCCAGACAGCTAGTGGGCCAAATTATGAGCTCAACGCATCCGCCGGTCCAGTGAAAAGTGGCGGCAACGAAGATCCCGCCGGGCAATGACAGCTTCGGCGGCCGCTATCACCACAGAGCAACAACGGCACGGGGGCTGCGTTGGTAGAGCTCCGAAGCTCTGGCGAGCCCCGGTCACTCACAGCGACAGTGTGGGCGACCGAGATAACCACAAGCCCGTAGCGTTCCTCGACGGAAGGTCCAACGAAAAGAAGGCGGGCGAACCGGTATGGCATGGCAGACCGTGTTTGGTCTAGGCTGCGGTCGCGGCCAGCGGCGAAGGACAAGCGCGCCCATGGACTGCAGAAGGCGGCACAGGCAGAGCGCAAGGTTGCCCTGGGCCAGCACCGAGGGCAGCCTGGTGTGGGTGCACGGGGCCACGACGCCGAGCCACGGCGCCGAGCGCGGCCTCGAGCTCGGCGCGCTGGGGTCCGGTGCGGCGGCGGACGACGGTGCCGTCTCGACTTGCTGACGGCTCGGCATCGGTTCGGGCGCTTCACTCAGCAGAACTTTGGGCAGCGAGCATGGCACTCGAACATTGGCGACCACCGGGTGCTGTGATCGACGCGGCGGTCGCGCATCGGCGCCTTGAGCACGGCGCCGGCCGCGGGCCACCCGGCGATGTAGTCGACGTTGATGGATGCGCAGTGCCCGCAGTTGGCCGTCGGCGCAAGGAGGCCGCGTCGACAGGTGCGCCTTGTTGTCGGGAAGACCAATGACTCAGCCAGTCCACGACGAGATACGGCCCAGGAGCGCCAAGTCAAGCCCTCGCCCCTCCTCTTCCTCTTCCTCTCTTTGCGTACGCGTGTGCTCTTTGCACCGGAATAGACATCATCCCAGCTTGTGTGTGAAGCCCCGCGGTCCTCGGATCTGGCGTCAACAGCGTCGGCACACAAACTATACACTGTGCCGAGTGCCTATCCTGTGAAGAGACGACTTACACCTGAGTCGGCGTGCAGCTCATCCTTGCGTCCGGCATCATGGAAAGAAGAAGGAGTGGGCGGTGGGCTGTCCCGCGGGAAGCCCAGTTGGACTGTGCCACGAGTGACAAATTCGCAAACTTCCAGCAAACTCCAGGGGGGAGGCGCATGCCTGGAGAGGGCAGAGATGCAGAGAAAGGCGAGACGCGACTTGCGCACCGGCAGTGGCGAAGTGCTTCGTGGCGTGCCTCATAGATGCGATCACAGTATGCCCATGCCCTCTTCAATGAAGTTGTCGAAGGGTTGCTGCCCGGTGGGGATGTTCGAGAGACGGAGAGCGTGGTTCAGGTGATGCCAGCATAGATCGGCAGCCACGACAATAGTAGCACCAGCAGCGACAGCGGTAGCGGCAGAAATATGGCAGCAGCTGTGGATAGACCATCCAGGATGTGATAAATCAGTTACGCATTCGTGGTGCCCTTTTGCGTCAAGGCCGTCGCAGCGATAGGGGTCGGCGCGGCTCGCCCGGGCCTCATTCTCTTGTTGCCTTACCGTGGGCTGAACGAAGGTAGACTGGGTTTGGAAGGTTATGTACTCGGCCACTGCTTTCGAGGTCGTAAGTCCCGTCCTCTTGGCCAGTGCTCGTCCAATGGATTCGTTGTGAACCTAACCAGGCAGCTCCCCCATGTGGTCAGGAGAGGCGGCAGCTCTCACCTACTCCCATGGTACCCATCATCCCCCCTGAGCCGGCAAAGACCGTCGCCATCATCGTCACTGTGGAACTATGATCGGGAAAGCGAGGAGGGGGAGGGAGAGATAGAGGGAGGGAGAGATAGCAAAGTCGCAACGGCACTTGAAGTGGCAGGCGATGTCACAGATATACGTGCTCATCACGGCAGGACCCCTAACCTAACGAAGAAGAGTCGAGTCGAGTATATCAGACCGATGTAGATGGGAGTCGACGAGTCGGTCAGCACTTCAGATTGATGTCGACTACCGGATCCTGTACCCTGGCGATTCAATTGAACTTGCAGCCAAAGTGAAGTCAAGAGACAACCTGGCGATGCTGGGCTAGGGAGTGGTGTCTTGAGTGTTGGTGGCTGGAGGGTGCCAGATTGGCTCGAGAGTGTGCCATCTTCATGAGAGCGCCAGCTATGACCAGCTTAGAATTGCAGTCTGAGAGTGACAGTGGGAGGGGTAGCGGAGTGACAGTGAGAGGGGGTGGTAGCCAGGAGTTGGTAGCCAAGGAGTGGAAAAGGCGGAACTCGCTGCCAGAAGACATGAACCTAGGAGACCTCGCAACTGCTGACAAGCAGCAGCGACGACGACAAACCAATGACAGCGCCTTCGACAGCCGCAGTCACACAGCCAGTCTCAGCCACAGACAGCCAGTCCCAGCCACACACAGCCACAGCCAGCCAGAGTGAAGTTCTCACGATGTCCAACGAATGCCAAAACGTGCGTCTTGCACCACGTCAGCACCACGACCTGAATCAAGGAGTTATCTGGATGACTGGTGTCGCGATGAGGTGCGGAATGCATCAGAAGTCTTTTCGAAGGCCAATATGGCACTGACGATGCTGAATGTCATTTTCGTGCATGACCCCCCAGTGTCACACTGTGCCTCCACCGTAGGACTCTGTGACGTGCACCGACTGTGTCGGCCACAGCACCAGCAAAACTTTCGAAATCAGCGTGGAATTGAATGTTCTCCATGGTTTCAGGGGTGCAGTTTGTCGTGTCAGTTTTTAGAAAGCTGTCGAGCTCCTGCCGGCGCATGAAGTGCACAGTGCAAGAGTAAAATGTAACTTTTGTGCCAATTTTCTGACACAAAAGTGACATAAACGGCTAGATCTCGACGACGGCGCAACGGAGCGGGAAAAGAAGAATTGTTTCGGATACCTCTCGAGCTCCTAATATAAGCCATCATTTCAAATGGTCTCAAAGTGGCGTAACGGGTGCATGAAAGGCGGGCTAAGTTTGTATGGGGAAGAACCTGCTCGAGGCCAATTGTGGAACGGCCAGAGGGATTCGAGAGAAACGGACTACACCGCTGGGTGCGCCATGAAGAATAGAAGCCCCAACATGTGTTGAAGAAGTGAACCGGAAAGGTTGATATTTGGTGATGTGGTGGCGGTTGGTCGAGCTGGCGGAGTCTCCGCGGGGCTTCAGATCCGAGCGGAGCCGAGCGGAGCCACACAGCGACGCACAGCAACACGCGGAAGGCTGGTTACAGACGGTATGGCTGTACGACGGCACGGCTGCAGGATGAATGCGCCTGAGCGGTATCGCCATGCAGGATGATCAGATGTTCAGATCACAGGGCTAAGGCTCAGGTCAGAACTCGGTAAAAACAGGGTCGAGGTAGACTCGTCAATCGCATGGGCCTCGCATAACACACCTCGAGCTGAGAAAGCAACAGTAGCGAGGGTGAAGAGAATGGCATGTGGCTTGAGCAATGGCAGCTATCGTCGATTATGTGGTTGTGGTGTCGCCAGCCGGTGCGCCTCGCGCTCCTCCCGGTACGTGGCGCGCGCGTGCGTCCGGAGCGCGTGTCCGTCGCAAACGACCAGGTCGAAGCGCACGCGAGCTCGAGCCGCCGCGGCAGCAAGAAGCCGTCACGGTCGAGGTTCTCGACCGGGGCCACGCCGAGATCAGTCGCGAGCATGGCGACGTCGAGAGCCTCGAGCTGGACATCCGGGAGGTCGGGCATGAGCCCGTAGGTGAGCATGGCGTATCCGTCGGGCAGGCTGGACCCCGTAGCCCGCGCGCCGCGGTTCAGCCGCAGGATGGTCTCGAGGAACCCGCCGTGTGCCACGCACAGGCGCATGCTCGACTGCCTCAGCGACGAGGAACCCTACGTGCTGCTGCCGACGAGGGCGCATGGACAGCGGGCACGGAGGGCGGGCGACGCGGGGGCCAGAGGTGTTGGGCGGTCCAACATGTCGATGTCCCGTGGCGTTGGGCGCTCCAACATGTCGATGTCCCGTGGTACTTGCACTTAGGCGCACCTGTGACTCGTGAGTGGCGGGCGCTGGTGGTCGAGGAACAAGTCTCAATCGCAAGAGCATTCAGACGTGCCGCGACCTCGCAATGTGATTGCTCATCGCTCGCATGGGACATGGCCCATGGCGGGTGGTGTGGTGCGTGGGGGTCAAGAAGCCAGAGGATGAAGGATGAGGATGAAATGCAGACAGGACAGTGCAAAAAGTCGAGGCCACTCAGGCGGAACAGGTCCCCCGCTGTGGAGAAGCACGGGCCATGCAGCCCCAGCGGAGTGGATTGACCCCGCCAGTACCTGACCCCGCAGCCGGTACCCACCACAGACAGCCAGCCACAAACAATCAGCCACACACAACACCACACACAACAAGCCACACCACCAACTTCATCTTGCAACTTCACAGCCAATCCAGCCTCTGCCACGGCAAGTTCCAACACGGCTTGAGCAGACTCTGCTGCGCAGTTCGTGCCTCTATGAGACTATGAGTTCACCACTGGAACCCTGCGGCGCAACTCTCAGCGAGGAAACATGGCTTGCGTACAGAAAGGCAGAATGAGACAAGCACGTCAGCATCATCAGACGAGCTGCTGCTGGTCTCTCAGTCTCTTGTCGTCTGTAGCCGACAGCTGACGCCAGAAGCCCCCTTCCCCCTGGACCGAACACGTAGACGGCTGTCGTCCACAATCCATTGGTCAAGTGCCGCCCGCGCGGCAGACCGGTTCTGGTCAGAAGGGTCACGCTTCCTCTCCGTCTTCGTTGTCGTCGTCGCCGCCGGGCTGTGGGCGTGCCGCGCGCCGTCTTCCTCGCCGGCTCGAGGTGGGCAGGCGCACGCGTGGTCGGCCGTCGGGAAAATCGGTCTGGTGATGGCTGGCGTGTCTGGGAGGGGGCCTGGCGCCGACACTCAGGCTGGGGAAGCTGGCCAAACCCCCCCACTCCCCTCTTCCTTATGAGCCTCGCGAGAGGTTTGCTAAGTAGAAGCGGAAGAAATCAGCAAGGCGCACGCGAGTGCGACCTTCGTCGGCCGACTCTCGCATCTCAGCTCTGTACCTGCGATGCCTTTGTCCTGGATATGGAGCCATGCTTGTCGCGTATCGGTATGCTATTTCCTAATATTGGCTGACTTTAAGATTGTGGCAGAAGCGAAGTCTTCTCGGAGCTGTCTGTGATCTCGACGCAAACATCATCTTCCGTCTTCTTAGTCTGTTTCTGCTCTTTTTCTCCATCCCCTGGTCGGCTTTGCCTCCGCCTGTGGGCAATCTTCCCACTTCTGATTCTGTCGCAAGCCGCTGCCTCTTCCACTACGGCGGCTCCGCTACACCTACATGTGAACTGGGGATTTTTGGGTCAATTCAGAAAGTGTCCAACTACGGAGACTGATCTGGGCAGTGTGCTCAGTCAGACCTGTGATCAGTCGGCCGCGGTCTAAGCCTGTGCTTTCAAGTTCGGAGACTCCAAACACCCAGTTCTTCGTATCCTCGCTCCGACTTCCAGGGGACCTCGTGGTCCAGTGTTTGGAGTGACATGGCCATTAATCCCACGATATCTACTCGAAATACAGAAGTATGGAAGTAGTCATACTGGATTCAGCAACAGAGAATGATCTCGTTGGTCTGAAAGATTGCCAGTACCTTGTGTGGAAAAACTTAGCAGGTACCGGCCAATGATGCTCCGCCTTCTGCCTCGACGACTCAGAATCGAATTGCAGTATATATGCTAGTACATCAGAAAATACAGCCATCCAGGCAAAGTCACTAATGCTCGAGTGTAATCGTAGCTTCTCTGGTCTTCTACGGACCAATTATTCACCTCTTCCAACCAATCTTCCACCCACCCACCCCGTTTCTACCACTTCCAACCCTCTACAACCTCTTCCCACCCCCTTCTACCACTTCCACCTCCCTTCCAACTCCACCTCTCTTCCATTTCTTCTGTTAACTTTATAACCAGGACATACCACACTTCGACGCCAGCATCAAGGTGTACACGATGGTACCGGCCGAGGATTCTTCAACATGGCAGACGCGACGGATCGAAGATATCCATCACTCAATGCCCTCACTCGCAGCTGGTCTTGGCTGATGCAAGTTGAAAAGGCCAGTCATACCATAAGATCAAGCCTAGTCCTCCGCCTCTTCCCATCTACTCATCATTCCTCAATCGTCTGCCGCCATCCTCATCAGAGACTTGTCGACGTTGACACGAAAGCAGAACGCCCTCAACAGTCCATCTTCATGCGACTAAGCACTGCCTCCTAGGAGGGTACCGGTAAGGTCTTCCTCGGCTATGGTCCCCCACCACAGACGTCAACGGTGGCCGGCCCCCAGAATCTCAACAAATCCTGGATCACAAGATCAACCGAGAAGCAACAGGATAGGGCTCTACCAATTTGGGGCTAGTAATCATGGACCCCTTTGCTCTGATGAGGTGCCACTCGTTGATTAAAAGCCGCTCTTGGACTGATCTGTACCTTCCAGTTACATTCTTATCAACCAGCGTTATATTAACGTCGACTACGCGAATGCTATGCAGCAGCACTATAGGTCTTTCCTCCAGGTACATATCGAAACCTCCACCATTAAGTGCCTTGGGCTCGAGGGTGAAGAGTTGGTGGGTACAGCAATCCAATCTTCGGCCTCCATCAAGGCCTTCTGCAATTCCCTCATCGCCGCGGCGGATGCTAAATTACTGCTGCCCCGAAGACGAAACCAGGAAAATCACTCAGCGATAATGACGAAGCGTCCCACAAACCTTTCAGGGGCCCTTGACGGCCTTTCTCTCACATCAGCAACCAGGTTTGGCATAAGGGCGCGGGACACCTGCGCTTGTCGACCATTCCAGCCTCCAGAAAGTTCAAACCCTCTAGACAGATATGAATTTCGAACGCAATACACTATGGCTCTGCGCTGATACGTTTCCTCCAAGCCATTCAACAAGTCATCTTCCCCGCCCTCGTCGTTTGCTGTTCCCTTGGCTCTTTATGGGGCCTTACTAACTTATGCTCATGAAGTACAGTGACATCCTTATTACTGTCATTTGCAGCAATGAGGTTCAAAGCAGGCTCGTCACCAGCTTCACAATGCGTCAGAACAAGCTCCCATCCAAGGCCTCGAAGCCCTCCTTGTGGCAGTGGTTTTTACGCTTGTGCGTGTCACGCGTTCCGCCTAGCACGGAAATTGATGGTGAGTCACACGACAGATGTCATTTAGAACACGCAGCAGACGGAACGCGTCCGTGGAGACCTCACGCAGAAACAGTGCGGCTGTGTGGTCGTGGAGTGTCGAACAAGCCTCTCTTCAAAGTCATGCGTGATAATTCATCCGAGCAAAACGCCCCCCTTACTCCGATCGCAACCACGACGGAGCTGAACTGTAGCATTGAGAGCCAAAGCGATCTAACAAGCTAGTCAAAGGAGGCGAGGACGCAGCGGACGTGATAGAGGCAAATGTTACATTTGAATACGACGACGACGACAGCTTCCTGACTTCAAGTCCCCAATGCACGCCAGGAGTATTCACTCGAAGCGAGTTGGCTAGGTGCTAGCGGCAGGGGGCACAGGCAACTGACGAACTCCGCGAGCGGTCACCTCCCATTATACACCCGATACAATGGCAGGCTGGAAACGCGGCTTGGTGTGGCTCTCGGTCGGCAAGTCCGGGTTTGGCAACCGCATGGCCCCTCGGAGGAGGTTGTGTTCGACGATGGGGCATGGAGCGTGCCCAAAGCATACCTCCCTTGCTAGACACATTAAGGAGAAACACATCCGTGGTGGATCTTTAACCGCCTTTCCAGTATCCCCGGTGTCGTCGCATGGCCCTTCCTAGCTGGTCCATCACCAGTGCAATCGAGTGGAAGGACTACGTCGAACTGATGCACGGTACCAATCACATGACTGCGGTCAAGCCGAGCCCCGTGGACAGACCACTGCCTCCTCGTGCAAAGAGCCATACGCCTGTCCGCATCAGCCAGTCGCCAAGAAGGGGAAAGGGGCAAAGGAAGGCGACTTAAAAAGGTCTTTTCCTAGGCTTTAGATCTTGAGCTTTCTCAGGGGAGAAGCCATGAAAGGTGATTCGTCGGGATAAGTTTATCACTCCATCGCCAGGAAAGCCAGAAGACACACTATCTTTTCGCCTTGGACCGAACCGGGAGCTTGCCGCAAATGTAGTAGACGCCGAAGACTTGGCTGGGGCACCCCAGATCCAAGCCACCTCAGTGACGCCGGCATTCCCAGTTCGAACGGCGGTGACAGCTTCGATCCCTTTGCTCTCCGGTGCCTTCCGAGTGCACCGATCGACCGCTGGCGTCGCCCAGTGAACCGAGTAACTCATCGATGATGTCTCCGTCCCACGAGAGCAGAGAGGAGTCATGGCCTGGAATCATTAATAGTCGCCTGAAGGGACCCCAGCTCTATGGACAGAACGACAATGTCGCACGCCTCGAATCCGAACATTTCCACTGCCACGAGTTGGAATCACAGCGCCGACCGCTGATCCTCCCGCCCAACCGCTGTCATGTCTTCGAGGATGGACAGGAGCGGTCTTCCTATTCCATGAAGTCCCGGGTGTGTTTTGACCTGACTGGTCAAAGCTTCGGCTTGTGCCGTCTTGGAAGTTTTGTTCGCCTCGATATATCCGGGAATTTCAACGCACAGGACCATATGTTAACCAGTTGATTATGTTCACATAGCTAGAGTTGAGGTTTTGTTCCCTACACCGGTACATGGTTGTCTCTCCCATTCATATCCACATAGGAGATAACTTACCCTTCATAAGTCCAGCTTCCTTGCGCTATTGCTCGAATAGTGTGCTTTCTACCCGGCCAAGGCTCCTTCAAAACGCATTCTTATCCCGTGATCACACCCCAGGCATAACGCACCACGGCAAACTCGCCCTGCCCAAGCTTCCGCTTCTGGGGTATCGAGGTAGCCGCCTGCATGTCGGGTGTGCTCAACGTCCCCTGGGGAGCTTAGTCTTCGTGCAACCCCGGAGGCTAACATCGAGAAAGAGGCCTTCGGCAGCTGCAGTGCCTTGACAGAACCGGGCGAGGTTGTCGGGATAAGCCCGTAAGCATGTATCCTAGTTCAGCATCAGGAAGCTGAATTGGAGACCAGCTAGGGGCCATTGATTAGCTCCTTTCCCTTCACCAGGCCCGGTCCGCAAGAGCTCTGGTCGATTCCGTGTCCTTACCCTCCTTGAGAGTTTTGCGGAGGAGGGGAGGATGCGGCGTTGGCTGCCTGGATGTGCATATCAGATGAGGCTCGTCTCCATGCGTATTCTCTTCTCCTGGTCCCTCCGTTCTCACTCTAACTAATCAGCGGTTAAACTCGCTTAGCCCGGACAGAAAGTCATCTTGGCGCCGAGTAGACATCAAACAGGAGTCGATCTCTTCCTTTTACACTCAGCTATTAAGCCCCTGTAACCCTACGGTAATCTCCCCTCCCGTTGGGCAGAATGTACCCATATCGCTACTGAGACAGAGTCGGATTCAGTGGGGAGAGAAGGCGGCGTCAGTGCCAACGTGGTGGCGGAAGCAACTCCGGCTGGCCGAAGTTCCCTGCACCCCTAATCCTGTATCCTGCCATGGACACGCCACTAACAGCGTTTGCGCTGGACCGCATTAACCGAAAGGGCTGGTTTGTACCGATACGAGGACGTTACAGGACGGTCCATTTCCTATGGTACATAATCAGTGCGAAACACCAGCGGTACCTCTGCTTCCATGCAACCGAAACGCTTCCCGCCACCGCTCAGCAGTATAGCCTTCTAGAATACCGCCAGCAGGAATATCTAGACCACCGCCGGAAAGGGTGAAATTGTCCTGCACTCAAACGTGGACGTATACCTCGTTCCTGACAGGCTCATGGAGGCGCCGGCGAAAAGGGGTTCGGTCCCATATAGGGGTATTTCAAGAGGTAGGTACTAGTACGGCTGATCGTCGTCATTGCAAGGGCATTTGGAACGCTCGCTATGTCCACGTTATTTCCTCACGAGCGCAGATGGCTCGCGTCCATGGCGTCGCAGCACTCCGCTTCAAATACCAGTGCTGCAAGTGCAAGCGATCCGCTATCGACTGTGGCAAGCGAGGCGTCGTTTTCCCCCAAGTTTTATTTAGGTCTCCTACAGTAGCCCACGGGGTGGCTTAAGTTGAGCTGAGCAAAGGACTTCTAGGTTGTACGATAGATACTTACATTCAAAATGTCGTATAGAGCTTCCACCGTTGTGGCTGAGACTAGAAATATGGAGGCATGTAGCAACACGTTGACGGCCGTCCCGATGTCCGGCCAGAAAATGCAATATTCCAGACACGCCACGGTACACCTGTCCTCGTGGAGCCCGTTGTCACCCGTGTTCGTTAGTCTCCCGGTTTAAGTGCTGCCGCTTTTTGGACGGCCTCGTGAAAGACCATCGCGAACAAGCTGCGTACCACACCTCGTACAGCGGCGGTTAAGTATCATCCCTCCCGGTTCTTGACAGATGTAGACCGCCACTTAAGGGAAGCCTATGGGGATGGGGCGGTTCACGGTAAGTCTTTAAGACCTGGGGTATAAGAGAGCTTCAGCATGCCAGGGACCGCACTTCCTGTGCCCTCACCACCAAGTGGGCTCACCTACCGGACACAGTGCGAGCACGTCTGTGATTTACCACGCTCTGTTACCAGTCCTGTCTATATCACTGAGCCCCCTGGACCCTGTAGTCTCTGTTTACCATGTGACCACTTCCACCCTGCAGGAGTCTTCGTCCTTGACGACTCAGTGTCGTACTTGATGACCCAGTACGAGTTTCGGTCACAAGCTGTTAGTGACTGCTTGGCCGGGAACCGTCTAGGCTAGTCCAACTTCAGTAAAAGTTGTCGAGATGCGATGTTTGGCTCTCGATTCTCTCAGCTAGCTACCGTGTATGCATGCCAGGCACAGATTCTGCGCTGCGGTTGAAAAGTCCCGAGGACATCTGTGCGAAAAGTGATACGTACAAATGGGTGTCATTCAGGTATGGGGACACGAGTGCAGCTGGAATGCGCAGTAGGAGCGAGAAAGCTGTCGCGCGGCGGAGCTGTTCAATCATCCCCATCTCCTGCGATCTAATCTTATCTCTTGATCAGTGCCGCTTCAAGCTCCAGCTGTCACGTGGCTGTCAGCCCAATCAGGCATTCCGCCGGAGAGCCGATAATATCACCCTCCCTGCCAGTCTAAATGTACACCCCACTCCGCCAAAGTCAGTTCTCCACTCGAGGGGGTGGAGATGGCTGTACAGTGTGCACCAGACCAAGCTTGGTCAAGCTTTCCCGCTTCACGACTGTGTACCTGATCATCCTCAGATCTGGATCCACCATAGCTGGCAGCTCTGCTACCGTGTAAGTTCATATTCAATTACCTAGCAGAGGCGCGCTCGCCCGCCCAATTGCCTCCTCCATCTCTTCTCCAACCACACGCGCCCAACTCGCTGGTCCTCTTCTCAATTCCCTTCCTCCGTCCTCTCTCCTCCCGCACATGCCCGAGACACGTCTTCAGGCTCAGGCTCACCGCGGCGAGGCAGAGAGGGACCTCGAGACACTGACCCAGGCCCTGCAAGAGCTGACCGGCCTTGTCGACCCTTCCTCGCGCCGCCGCCGCCGCCTCGCGCCTATCTGGGACCGCATCCAGGCCTCGTACCGACGCCAACATCGGCAACGCCAGCTGGTCGACAGCGATTCCGTCGAACACCTCTTCCCTGTCTGGATATCACGGCGTCTCGACCACGAGCTGTTCGACGGCCACCTGCTGGCCTTCCTCCGCGCCGAGTATTTCTCCGACACGGACAGCAACAACGACGGCAACCACGGCAGCAACGATAGGCATGAGAGCCGATCCAACCTCCCCTCACTCAAGAAGCTCGCCGCGCTGATCAAGTCGCCGGACCCGTCGGTGCTGGGTCTCTTCTTCGGTCGCTGGTTCCTCTCTTCAAGAAGCGCCATCAGAAATTGCATCCGTCTCGTGTCTCACATCCAGTCACAGTCGCAGGCGCAGCCCAACGACCACGACCACGACCACGACCAAGACCACGATCACGACAATCTCGACGACACGGCTGTTGACATCTTCACGCTATACCGTCGTGTTGTGAGCAACCGCGAGAGGCGCATCCGCGCAATCTCCCGACTCAACCCTAAGATCAAGGACAGCTACATCGACACCTTCACTGGTACCGAGACGGCCAATCCGGCCACTGCCTACTGGTTCAAGAACGCCGACTTTCGCTGCCCAGACGCACAACCCGAGGATCACGAAGAAGAAGAGGACGAGCAGGCTGTGGAAGACGCCGGGGCGCGCGAAGAAGGAGAACAAGCAGAGGCAGAAGAGCACGGGGAGGAGGACACACAAGGAGAATCAGACCAGGATGAAGACGTGCATGACAGCGAAGTCGAAGAAGAGCGCAGAGCAACAACACAAGGCTCCTCGCGGGACACGAGTCTGATTGGCCGACAGCCCGTCCACAGCAGCGACGACGACGACGACGACGACGACGTCCACGATAACAGTGCAGAGGCACACGACGTATCATCCCCTGTCGACGCGACAGCCCAGATCCAACCCCCAGATTCCATCGATCGACGTAGCAACAGCAACAATCCGCCATCCTCGCCACTCCCCATTCTATCATCCTCACCCTCACCCGCGCTCTTTTCCTTTCCCTACCCCTCAGCTGAGTTGGACGGCGGCGAGGGGTCCTTCAACCTGCAGATACAGGACGACCATTCCTCCCCCGACAACCATCAAGACCTAGAGGAGCAGATGTCAGACGACAAACCCTCACCCCTTGACGGGGAGAAGCAACAAGACCCAGAGCGGCAGCGGCAGCAGCCAGATCGGGGGCCGGAACTACAAGACGACAAGCTGGCCTCTGTTTTCCCAGCCCTCGCCAGCAGCAGCAACAACACCAACACTCTGCCTCGGAGAAGCCGCTTGACCCGCACGTCTATGGCCTTTACCCTCGATGACTACCGTCGTGTCACCCAAAACCAGCAAATCAACGACAGCGTCGTCGACACCTTCATCGAGGCGTGTGTTGAGCCCGGCACGCCGCGCGCCCACAACGTCGCCTTCTGGCCCACCACCAAGCTCAAGTACGCCAAGATGCCGAGCGACCATTCCCTCGAGGTCAAGTCCCCGCGAGAAGTGACGTGGACAAGGACAAGGACAAGGGAGAGGACAAGCACGAGGGGGACTGCACAAGTGGACAAGATGCCAGAGCTGGCCCAGGTCGTGCCTGACACCACGGTGGTGCCGCCCGACTACGTGGCCACAGTCCAGCACCGCGACGGCCACTGGGTGCTCTACGTGGCCAGCCTGGATCGGGCGCAGCGTCAGGTCCGTGTCCTCGCCTGCGACTCTCTGGCACACGAGGCGGCCTGGCACGCACGTCCGTTCGAGACCCTGGTTTAGATGACCGCGGCTCTCATGACCAATGCAGATGCTGACGCCTCCTCTTCGCCGGGAGAGGAGACAGAGGCAGGGGCAGAGGGAGAAGCCGCAGATGGTGACGAACAAGACCAGCAGCATCAGCAGCATCAGCATCAGCAGATCGTGCAGGGCGGACTTATCCTGGCCGACAGCTGCCGACAGGACGACGCCATCAGCTGTGGACCCATCGCCTGCATGCTGCTGGCTCTGTTCGCCGCCGACCCGGATGCCTTCTGGCGCAACGGCGGCGCCCGCGCCTGCTACCGCTTCACACCGCACCAGGCCCGTCAGCTACTGGCACGCCAGCTGGGCGCCCATCTCAAGGTGCTCACCATCCACGACGCCGCGCTGCAGACCCAGGCCCGCGCCGCCCGCGCCGACTTTGTCGCCACCCTCCTGGGCGACGTCTACGTCAGGCCGCCGTCGTCGCAGCATCGCGACGAGGCAGCGACGGCGGAAGCAACCACTGGCGCTGCCACGTCGACCCGCGACGGCGGCGACCATGACGACGAAAGACACGCCCTCGAGCAGATCCTGCGCCGCCGCAAGCGCGCCTACGAGGCGGAGAGCGAGGACCTCGATCGCCGTGCTCGCCAGCGCAAGGCGGCCCACCGCCACCGCCGCGCCGCCGGCCTGCTCGACTTGGGCTTCGAGGTGGCGCGGGACGCGGCCGCGTCGGAGCGCGAGCTAGAGGAGGGGGTGGGGGAGTAGGTATCGTGCCGAGTGTGCTTGCATTTGTGATCATGCTTGAGTGTCTGTGTAAGAGGTACCTAATTGTGCGGAGTCAGGTACGTGGACGTATGCAAACGGCTGCACGAGTAGAAGTAGAAGTCCTCAAGGTACAGAGTAGATGTGCGTTACGAATTACGAAGTTGTAGGTGCGTAGGCACGTAAGTAAGTTCCTGGTCGGGCTCGCGCCGCCGCCGCCGTAGGCGGGCTTTGACTGTCATCTCTTCTCTTCTTCGCCTCTGCCCTTGTCCTGCTGTGGGTGTCTCTTGTGGTACATGTGTCTTCGTGTCAATATCATTCTTCTCTCTGTTCCTCCGTTTCTGATTGTGACTCTTTTTCTCTCTTTTGCGTCCGTATCCTCTCGTGTCGTGAATTCCCCACCCTCCCCCTTTCTTTTTCTTCCCTCCTCCTCCCCTTCTCCCCTCCCCCTCCCCTTCTTCCCTCCTCCTCCCGTCCTCCTCCCCCTGTCAGTTGTCCCAACTATTCGTCTATCCTCTCTTTCAGCCCTGTGCCTTTCTGATGACGTCCTCTCTCCTTTGCCTCACCCTGTCCCTGTGGCTGATGGATAAGGTATAGCCACCCGTCGGCCACTTCGTGCTCTTCGGCCCGCCTGTGACTCGCCGCCTTGGACGTAACAGATGGGCCTCTGCGAAAGGCGGCGGGCTGAACAGGGTCGTGCGGCGGTAAGCACCATACAGGGCTCCAGTCGTTCTGTCCGGGACCAGGCCTAGAGAGGACCGGAACCGGCACGGGCGAGACCCGCAATCTTCGCCGGATGGTCGAGCGGGTCGCTGAGCTACGCTTCGGGCCCTGACTACCCGTACCTCGGATTTGGGCGGAAGGGCGGACAAGGAAGACCGAGAGGGGAGATCAGGTTCTGGAATTCATAGGTAAGTATTTGGCATCTTCCCGTGTCTGTCAGTCTTGGCCAGCACCATGGCACCACTATGACATCAAGGAGTGTAGCATGCGGTACCGGCACGTCCGTACAGTGGTGGGATTCTGCAAGGCCACTCGTGCAATTGACAATGTCGGTCGCTTGTACGAAATCCAACTCTGCCGCTTGGGTCTTTGGCCCTTGAAAGGCGCCGGATCACAAGAGTCCAGTGTATTACTCCGTACAGTAGAAGCATTGTGGCATTCAGACAGTGAGGTCGCCAGCGGTGGTGACTTGGTCCCTGTTACGGTCACAGTAGCAGCGTGGCTGGCTGATGTGGCCGGCTGGTGTGGCTGAGCTGCGGTACTTCGTGTGGCTGCTTGTTGCCAGGCACAGCTGTGGGTCATGTTTACTTCACGTCGCGAGAACACGACCAGGTACTTCTCTGGATGGCCTGTTCTGTGACTACGACTGTCATGGTCGCGCCACTTGGAATCATATTTCCAGACGGCCACGCCTAGTTCCGCCATCCTGGCTTCTCTGAGCCCCCCAATACTGTGTTCGAACTATTGCGCCTTGACCTGTCTGGGCCGCGACTTGCCTGAGCCTTGACAATCCCATCCAGACCGTCACCCTCATGACTCAACAACTACAATCACCGGTGCCTACCTCACCGCCCCCCTTGGGACGGCCACATGGCGGCGCGCATATGGAGGCAGCCCTTGTCGCCTGCTAGATTGTGGCCAATGATGCCTTTTATGGCCACCTCTCGCTCGACCGCCACGGCACGATACCACAGGTACCCGTCATTGATCCAGTCCTTACAGTCCCGCGTCCCACTACTACTTCATTGACCCATCACTGACGAGATCTATGCCGCTGTGCGCGGCTTCCAGGACCCGACCGTTCCACACGATAATTATCCCAGAATGCTGGCGCTCAGCCGACGAGCAGCGGGCCGAGCTCCACCCATGCCCGGCTCTCGCGTCGCCGCCCGGGGAGTTTATGGATTCCCTGGGACCGCACTCGAGCGCGGGCGTCGAGAGGTGCACCGTCTCCAACACGCCGTGTGACCCCCGACCGGTTGGAAGCCATGTCGTGCCGCGGAATCAGGTTCCCTGGCTCGGCTGCGACGGCATGGCTAGCAACCGGTCGACGGCCTGCCTCAGCATCACGACCCCGCCCCGCCTGATCGCCCTGCGCAGGGACATCCACACGGCCTTCGACGCCTTCGCCTTTGCCGTGGTCCTCCCTCCACCAAGCGCTCGCACCATGTCGTCCGGGTTGCTGCAGCTAGGCAGCTTCTGGACCGCATCCGCCGCCCTCTGAGTCACCTACTACAACGTTACTTTCCGCTCCGCTGCGTCGTCAGCCCCGAGTACCTCGTCGCGCGCTTCGCTAGCGCTGTCTCTTTGCTGCTGGAGCTGTTCGTCGCCAACTCGTGGACACGACGGCGCAGCGCGCACTACCTGCCCTGTCGCGGGGAGTAGGAGGCGGGCAGATAGAGGAATGGGGCAGAGCGAGGGAGGTACCGCGTTCGCAAACTGAACCGAATCGATGAGCGCCAGAGACCGGTCTGAGAGGTACGGTGGCGGCATATCTGGGAGCTCCGGCCCCGACGGGAGACAAGTACCCGAGGCGCTGGTGGTGGAATTGCTTGGGACAAGCTGTCCAGACAGCCAAAATAACGATGACAATACCGTGTGCGCTGACAGCGGGTTTCCAGATTACAGTGCTTTTGCGCTGGACTTTACCGGAAGCTTGCCTTTGCGCGGAAGGATTGGGGGGGGGAGGGAGATTGCTGCGAATACCGCTGACTGCCAGCACCCCCTGGACGGTCTATCCGAGGCAGAGGGCAGGGAGGGATATTCTAAGATGAAAGAAGAAAAGCCACAGGGATGACACCGTAAGCGAACTTCAAGCAAGCACAACGATAGCGGCGTAGAGACGTCCCGCCGGGAATGTAAGCGCCTCGGGTTCAGCGACTAGTACGCCAACATCAGTACACCGCCTCTTGTCGACCAATACTCCTTCGACTTCCGAACGCGATGTGCAGGCTATGCCCATGCCACCATGACATTCGAGGTAGCAGCAGTAGCACCATGTTCAGCAGCAATGAGCCCGGCCATTATCGTCACCGCCCTCAACTGATGCGGGCTCCAAGGGCTAGCAGCATGCCGGTGTTTGTCGCATCAAAGTGGAGGACACTGGCCAGACCTCTTGCTCAACAGCACGAGCTGTCCTACCTTCAATGTCGTGTGACATATCCGACGCATGGCGCAAATGCACCCCATAGATCAAGCTCAAGAGCAGCGCAGACGCACGAGGACGCACTTCATGTTGGACTCGGTACTTGATCCGGCGCGAGGGATTGAGACAGGAGGTAAGGAGGGGCCAGTCCACGTCTGCCGTGAGGGCAGCGGGTTGGAGCTGATGGAAGCGCAGAGAAATAGTCCCAGTACGCCGCTTATTGGCGTCAATTTTAGCGGGAACAGAAACATAAGAGCATCGGCTCGGAAGATGATGACGGACCGCAGTAAGGGACATATCTTGCTACTCCCCGTGGCTGCGAACATATTGCCGCGAGGCATCTAGTACAACTATAACACGGGCGATGTCCAGGGACACGTATGGGACGGGGGCCTGGAAGAGGAACGGGGGCCTGGAAGAGGAACGGGGGCCTGGAAGAGGAATACATAGAGGGAGGCGAGTAGGGTAGGTCTGGTTGAAGTTGAAGTTGCCACCTCAGGTAAGACATGAGCACCAGGCATTCAAATCCGAGTAGTGTAGTCGCATTGCAGTATGGCAGCCATCTTTGCCGCAAGCGGTCGAGGGCTTGATTCCCCCAGTGAGATGGACGACCGACCCCAGGGCCGGAGTCGGTGGATTTTACACGCGCATGCCTCTGGGATTGACCCGGCCTAAAGTCAGAAGCCTGCCTCGGCAGTCGACTGCGCTGCTCGCCGCGCTGACCAGTATTGTCTTGCATTTCGCTGTTTCAATTTTCCGTATTCTTGGTGAGTGCTATCGTTGTGAGCCAAAAGGGATTCTATGTGGTGTGGGGGCTTGCGCTGGACCAGCGGTGACTTGACCCTGAAGCCCTGGATAACAGGTTCGTAGATGTGTCGTAGACATTGGCTGTGCCCGGGGCGCCGTCGATCTGTATCTGGTCGATGGAGATGGTGGCCTTCCCGGGCACTTGACGGGCCTCGTTAGGGCGCCTGGTGGCGAGCGTCCCTGGAAAGTCGGTGATGGGACTCTCTGATGTTACCGAAGACCTCGGACGCGATGATGGCCAGACTCTTTAGGTTGGTCGGTTTGAAGGGTGTGCTGCAGCCATGGCCGCTGTAGGCAGTCATGTGGGTGCTGAATACAGGCGACTCGTCCATGATGGCGCCGGGCTCCCGGTCGCCGCCAAATCAACGGATATTGCTCTGCACTCTCACCAGTATCAGCCAATTGGTCCAAGAGGACGGTATCAAGCGTACCATCGGCGCACACCAAGGGGTCGCCAGGAACTCCCACAGTCACGAGGCGACGGTCAAGAGCGAGGCAGACGGGACCATTCTCTTGTTTGCAGTGGAACATCAGGTTGTTTATTGTCACTCTACGACATCTGTAGTGTACTCTGCCCATCCTGTGTGGATATGCCACTCTTACTCATCCATCCGTGCTCTCCTCCGAACTGGTGACGTGCACCAATGACTGTTCTTTCCCAGCCTATTTCTTGACGATCTTGGCTGGGGAGACAATGAAGATGGCGATCGCGATCAAGATGACGACGATCATGAGGAACATGGTACCGGTAGCCTTGAGAACGGTTAGATTGGCCACACAAGTTCTGGTGAAAGTGCTTGCTCACATTGCCCGACTCGGCCACACGCATCTTGAAGTCCTCCTAGGTTCTCTCCCAAGAATTCTCCGTGCGGGCGAGCAGGATTGCCTTCAGCTCCTTGATGTCCTGCATGATGGCCTTCGTCTCCTTGATATCCTGCATGACCGATGGCAGTTGGAGCTCCACAAAGTTGGCGACTGTGTTGTAGCGTTCGAGACGTCTGTGCAGCTTGTTGAGGGCATTCTCGAAGTTGAACTCGCTCTGAGCCTGGGAACCTAGTACAGACTTGTCCAGTCAGCAGACGAACTACCGAGTAAGCCGGACCTGAGACCTCGAGTATCCCCACAGGTACCAGTTATCAAGCTTCGAGACTTGTAGTGCCCCATTAGGCAATGCATGGGGAGGGTTACATCGACGCCCAGGAGAACCCCACCGGAGCCCCCCCCATTAGCGCAATCCACCTACTTCCGCCTGCGCAGGAGTGACGGAAGCCGGGCTACCCCAGTTACGGGAGCTCGAAACTTCTCTCGGGACCCAACCGCTCTCCACCAAAGCCCACTGTGGCTAGCTGGAGACGGGGACGGCCGACAGAAAGCCCACTCCGGTCTGCGCGGTATCGACTGAAGGGCAGCTGCCCCCAAACCAAAGTAGGAGGGTTGGTCGGCAAGTGACCAGCAGCCGCGCATGCCTCAGCACCGCGCAGGATCCGGAGCGGGCCCCGCACTTGTCGAGGCCTTTTCACGTAGTCCCGAGATGACGTGGGGAGAGATAGGAAGCAGATGTGGACATGGACTTACTCGAAGGGTGGCCGCGTCCTTGAAGGCATTGCGGACGTTGTCGCGGACCTCGTCGGGCCAAGACGCCATGCGGAACTCCAGGCCCAGGTCGAGTTGAGCCATGCGGAAAGCGTGGGCGAGTGCGTCGTGAGGCTCCATGTTGGCTCCGTTGTCTGCCATGTCGAGAGGGGGAGTGGCACCTGAGGGGATGGTGCTGGGTTTGTAAGCGAAGCACCGAAGTCGGGTGGAGGAATTGGCGGAGTGGCAGTTGGGTGGAGGAGGGCAGGGCACCACAGCGTGCTGGGTGGGAAATGCGACGCGTTGTGAGAGGAGATGCTCGTGCAGGAATGTGTGGGAACTGGGAAGGAGATGGAAGATGGGACGTGGAGGGAGATGATGCAGACACGGCTTGGATGTAGATGGGACAGAACTTCGGGAGGAGACGGCGGTGTATGGAATTGAGGAAGCCGACGGTGAGAGAACAGAAGGGGAGGGTGGTGGGATGGGCCGGTGTGAACAGAAAGGGAAGAGAGGAATCAAAGACGAAGAGGAGGATGGTTGATAGTAGAGGAAAGGAGTTGGGCTTACCTGAAGAGTTCGCGGTGGTGTGATGTAGTTGGGATGGAGGGAGAGGGTGAGGACGGGAGTGAAGGGCTCTTTAAATAGTTTTTGGGACGGGGGGCGGTGAAGCACAGGCTGGCACAATCAGCCGGCAGAATCACTCAGTAAATGGAGGAAGGAACTCGGATGCGTAGATACGCACTTACCTTCGCAGACGGCCGCATGGTTGGAAATAAGTTCACATCTCGTGGCGACCCCCGCCCCTGCTTTTGTACCTGGGTATCGATGCGGTACGTACCTGCATTCGTAATTGTACTTAGATCGTTCTTGCTCCATAAGGTCTGTGGTTATTGCAAGCCGCATGGAGGTCCCAATGGCTTTCTACACATCTCATGGAGCAGAGATATCTAGACAGCGATCATGCATGTCATCTAGTGCTGCTGGCAGGAAGCCGGTGGCACCTGCTTTTGACTACTGTTTCTGCCAGTACAGCGCTCCTCCATAGTCTAGTGATGATGAGCCGGTCCTACCCCAAAGCTGGCCTTCTATCTGCCACTTCACCATATCATACATGGTCTACGTCGGATTGAACCCGGCACCACCCGCCTACGGTAGCTCCATCCTCGACTGGACCCATGTTGCAAGAGCATTAGACGGCTGACTTGCTTAATCAATTGACCTATGTAAGAATTATATCGATGTGGGAGGATCTGCGGATACCCAAGTACTTGGATCTACTAGATGGTCGTCCAGCCAGACGTGATCCGTGGTGATACTTGACTAAGCAAAGACTGTCGTTGACTGGGTAAGGGGACTTTGGTAGTGGACTCGCCCATGCACAGACCAACTGCCCTTTTCGCGAGCAGAGATCTTGTTGATTGGATGTTGACCGAACCTTGTTTGCTAGTACTAATGTACCCTCGGCACGCTAGCAGGGGGGGGGCTTTTCAGCAACAATAGCCACACTGTACACAATAGCCCAGTGCAGTTGCCGACATCTGTCAGCTGCCCAAGCTTGCCAGCTGCGAGCACTAATTGGCAAGCAGATCAGCACGCTAAGCTAAATTGGTGACGTTGGAGCTCAGGGTGCATGGAGAAGCAAATTCTCTGATTCGCTCACGGAAAAAAAGACGCTAATGCAGAGCCAGACTAGTGGTCACTTCTTTTCCCCTGCCCCGGGATACGTCCGTAAGCCTCGGGTACCGGCAATCAGGAGGCAACCCCGCCAGAATTGGTGTACACTGTACCTTTGCTGGTTGCTGCCTGGACATAACCTCCACCCCCCGCATCGCAGGGCTCGTCGTCGTTACCTACCGGTAGCTGGTAGCAGCACTCCACGAGTCCTGCCCAGCCAGTTGCAGACCACGTGAAGCCTCACCTAGCCTCCACGTCGCCGCCCCCGCCGTCCCCGCCGCCGGCCCCGCGGCTGCCGGCTTAGTTCCGTCCAACCCTCCTGCTCCAGCGGCCTGCCTGGCATATTTGCAGCCATTTTGGTGCACCACGACGCCTTCGTGTCGGCTGACGTACGAACCTCGTGGCCAAGAAGAACGGCACAGTCCGAGGTCTCATTCTAGCCGGATTGTACGTAGAGTAAGCCGCAGGACAGTCAGAAGCGCTGGAATGGCCAGCAGTGCTCGAAGGGCCTCAGTAGTGCCAAAAATACCGTGGCATTATAAGAACTATATTCCTCAGTACCGGTAGATCTTTCCCGTCCCTATCAGCATGTGATTCTTTCGGGCCTCACATATCAGCGCTGAGGTATGGTAGTAGTCTTGGCATATTCCTCGAACGAAGACAGCTGGCCAGTCAACTTTCGCAGCTGCAAGTTCCACACCAGCAAGGCGACGTCGACACACAGCTCGAGATACGCAAGCCGCTTGCCGAAGCAGGCCTCCGTGCCCAGGCTGAATGGCATATTCGTGCCGGCTCGGGCATCGGAGGTCGTGTTGCGGTCGGCGTCGATCTTGAGCCATCCCTCTGGCTTGACGAGGTGGATATCGCTCGAGTCCCACAGCTGGCCCCAGTCCTTCTCTGGTGAGGGCCGGCACCGTATGCTGCCGACATTTCCTGCCGACATTTCCGGGCGCCTGGGGCAGCTTGTAATCAGCACCGTCGCATGGCATATACACCTGGGCGCCCGTAGGGATTATGTGGCCCAGCACAACCGTGTCGCTGCTGGGCTCGCCCTGCGTCAGGTACACGCCCGTCCACACGCGCAGCGACTCCTCGGTCACCTCGTCCAGCTAGGACGCGCTCGTCATGGCGCTCTGGGAAGCAGTGGGCTGGCGACCCTCGTCCACGGCCGCCGAGTAGGGTCTCTCGACCTCGGGGCGCAGCTTGGCCTGGTTACCAAGTTACTCGACCAGAAGCTTGCCAACCCACCCGAAAAAAGGAGGCCCTGGTTTCGTGGCCTGCAACAACGTATGCGAAGGTCTACGATGATCTGGGAGCTGATCCGAGCCGAAACCAGGTTGAGGCTGCATGCACCTCTACGGTGATGCAACTGGTAAAGAGCTCTGGCTGTCTGGCTTCTGTCTTCCTAGCCGATGCCTTCTCACGCTGTACCATATGGTCTACGGCCGACTTCGTCTCATAAACACTACGCTCTATGCCCGCTAGCAACCTGTTGATCTTGGCGATGACGAGGCTAACCTCTATGGTAATGTTCTCGCGCAGGTCGGGGATCTTGGGAATCTTCCAGTGGTGGAACCATATGGGGCCGAGGGCCTTGAACTTCTCGCCGGCATGTTGGCTGCAACCGTGGAAGAACTGTACCTAGCTCGTGGATCTCGGACAAATCGGTGAATTTGGCAAATCCGTCGAGTCGGACCGTCGCACTGGAGTCCGTCGAGGAGGCGGACTGGTCCAGCTGGTGCTTGACTGCACTGAGCTTGTCTTCCAGATCGAAAAGCGGCGGCCGTGATGGTGTCAGTGGCTGCATCGAAGATGTCGCGATCGGCGTCGACTGGCTTGTCACCCGTGTCCCGGATCTTGAGCGTCCAGGGGTTCACGAGTTGCTTCAAGCTGGCGTATATCCATGGGGCGGAGACGTCGTTCAAGAAGCCGGACGTTATACGTTCTTCATGAGGTCCCGGTTGACCTTGAAATGAGGTTCTGAGTCTGAGGTGGCGTAGCCGGTCTGGTAGGTCGACTGAGTGCCCCGGAAGCACTTATGAGTGTGGTCGCTGCGCGCTGACCCCTTGCCTCTGCGTACGAATATACTTTAACCCTCCCGGAAGTCGGTCGGGGCATGATCGAACCCGCTGCAGAGCGTACTGGGTGAGTGCCGAGTTGTGCTACATGGCACGCTGCGTGATACACGGCCACAGCCGACTTGTCTTCTGCATATAGCTATGTTGCCCCATTGCCCATTTTACCATTGATTCACCTCGCCGGGTCCGGGTTGAAGGCAATGCCCGGAATGGTATGAAAAGGAGACGTCGGCATGTCAGGTAGAGGGAGCCCCATAGCCATAGCGGTGATCGGGACAGAGAGACCTGGGGCAGCCGCCATACTCCATGCTTGCTCCTTAGGGCATTAGTGACAAATTGATGAAAGGCGGTAATGAGGCTGACCAAAGGAGAGAGCAGTCGCTTTTCACATACTGCAGCTCTTCCAGCCTCGACGCGAACAGCAGCGCATCGTCTCGTAGCGGGTCCATGCCGCATACCACGAACGCCGTGCGCGGCCCCGAAGCGCGAACTACGTCAGCGACGAGGACCGCGCGAGCAGTGCAAGTCAGTCTGCAGGGCTCTGATGCGAGGCAGTATGGATATAGGCGCCGTACTGCTCGTACCAGGCCGGGTCGAGGGCGAGGTCGTGGTGCCGGCCACGACGAGCTTGCACTCGAAGTCGGCGGCGGCGTCAAGCCAGCACCTCTGCTTGCCCAGGTCGGTCGAGCCACCCTTGTCTAGCTGTCTTATTCTCGAGCTGTCCATCTGGGCCCCGGCGGCTCCGGCTTCGATCGACGTCTAACAACGTCGTGGAATATCTCTGGCTATACCTAATAATAGGGGAAGACTTGTTGCTCAATCAACCTGCACCAGCCGCCTAACTTACGGAACGGAACACAACGCCGGTGCCAAGCCTAGAATCATCTTTCCAGACCGGTCGAGCACTTCACACAGTCGTAGTAGACGAACAGTAGGCAAGTCAAAGCTCAACCCAGAGACAACAGTTGTTCTAACAGCCAGTCACTTATGCTTTTCATCCGTATGATTGCCCGCTTGATGGAAGAGGGACACTCTTCCGAATCCTCTACTGGTAGGGTTGCCGAGAGTCCCATTTAGCACGCTGACCTTTTCTTTAGCGAACTCGGATGGCGGCTCTCTACCTCTCCCGGACTCCTCTACAGCCACAGCCCACGTCACGCGGCTGCACGGCCTACGGGTGAGTATGTCTGACCGGCTACCTTAGGTATGTAAACTGGCTGTGGTGACTGCTGAGCCACTGGAAAAAACTAGTTGGGCTACGCGAAGTGAATGAAGAGGAGTGAATTGGACTGCATTTAACCTGTATCTTACTTTCGAGCTTGGTTCATTCTCACGGACTTCCTTCGCCTAATATTTCAGATGAAGGACAAGAGAACAGTATAACCACCCTCTTGCGTCCGTCCCCCCTCACCCCCCATCCCCCCAACCGTAGGCAGCATGGCACATCAGTCAAGGCACCTTCGCGCCTCAACTTCATCCTAGTATCCGTCTGGGTACAAGGCCTCAGATCGGGATGTGCTGTTCGGGTCGAGATATGGTGCCTCTCCGATTCCAACGGCACGGTTGCCGAACCTTTCCCCCAGACCCTCGTAGTCGAACGTCGCGCTGTGGAAGGCGCTGCGGTTGTCCCAGATTGCTATGGCACCGTTAGAGAACCAACTCACCCTATGACTTATATGGACGTCTTGAGGCACTCACCGAGGTCGTTCGGGTTTCTCCACTTGAACCGGACTTGCAGATCGTGATTTTCGATGATCGTATTGCGAAACTCCTTCAACAGCGCGGCGGATTCTTCCTCGCTCAGCTCGTTGATGCGCTTGGGGAACGGCCCCAGCGCGTAGATGCTCTTCCATCCCGTCACGGGGTTGGTTCGCACCACCGGATGCACCGCTGAGAGCTCACCCCCTACGTTGGCAGGGTTGCCGCGGGCATTCTCGTAGATCCTGACCTTGTCGGGATTGGCCTCGGCCGCTTTGATGAACCCGTCGCCGACGAAGGTGGCCGTGAGTGTCTCGAAGAACTTCTGGTAGGTCTTGGAGAAGCGGTCGTAGATCTCGTAGCCCGAGGCCCAGAGCGTGTCGCCGCCCGAGCTGGGCAGCTGCGTCAGGCGCAGAGAAGTGTAGTCGGCCGGCACGGGCTCGAACTGAATGTCCGAGTGCCACTGGGCAGAGTCGTAGCGACGCTTGTTGGCCTGCGACTTGAAGATCTGCTTGCGCTGCACCGAGCTGATCGTGCTGATCTCGGCATCCCCCACCCCGAACTCGGACGTGTCGTTGAGGATGGGGTGGATGTGGAGGGTCGAGTCTGAGGGCTTGCCACTGAGCGTCCCTAGACGGTGCACGAGCTCCTTCTGCAGCTTGTCTGTCAAGTTGTCCTGGGCTCGGAAGAAGACCACGCCACGCTGCGAGACTGCGACATGGTGTCAGACGCGTGAGGGAGCCGCACTGTCGTTCTCAAGGTAGCATAACATACTCGAGATGGCGAGATCACGAAGCAGCTCGTCAGAGTTCTCAGCGTGCAGTAGGTCATCAACGATATTGATCGTCGGAAACTCACGGCCGATGGCCGGTGTGGTCTCTTCAAAGGAGAACCGCTCGAGAGCCCCAGAAGGCTTCAGGGGTTCTGGGTACGATTTGGTCCCCTTGGAGAGGGATGGGAGAGACTCCGCGACATCTTCCAGTGTGACAGCAGGCGCCATGATTAATTCTGGTATACAAGTCAGTACAGAAGAGGAGCTGCCAAGGTGGGTACTTGTCGGATGATATATAAGGTAAGGTAGGTATGTCAATCCGTATACTCCAAGCCGTCGTTACCCCGCCGCGCATCTCGCGCTTTGGCGAATAAAGATCACGCGATCGACCTGCCAAGCACGTAATGTCACGAAACGTTGACGTGTCTGCGCGAATGAATGAATATGTCCCTATCGGAGCAATTCTCTCTGGTCGCAAGTCTGATGGAGGTCCGGTTACGGCCGGAGGGTTTGCGGTCTGCTCACTTGTCCCTATACGACGTCCAAGCTTATCTCGACCACTGCCGGGACTCACGCCAAACTTCGCGACTTGTTCGTCAACACTATCTCTTGGCAGAGCTGGGTGCTTGGTATGGCCTTGTAAAGGAGACAGGGGCGTGCCAAAGATGTGGTAGACCCACGATATGGCGACTATCCTTCAACGGATCAGCATCATCGATTCAAAACTAGAAACTGAAGTAGATGGTGTTCAAGCCTACTTGATGCAGCTGTTTATAAACCTCGTCCCTTCTTTGCTCGTCCCAACACTCTTTAGTAGACGTTACCGATCCGGTATAAATCGCGACTCAGTTATAGGTAGATGTATGACTCGCATGAGTCTTGGATTGGGCAGCTGTATCAACTACGACAACTATAGTGTTCCAGATGACGAACAGGAATAGTCCATGGCGTTCGCTCTCTCTAGTTACCTATCGCACAAACCACGGTCAAGTTCCGATGATTACTGGTAAGCTCGAAAAGACTAGCCAGAGCTTTCGAAGACAGCATAACACATGTCGCCCCAGATTATGATGCATGATACAGATGCGCGTGGTAGAGGTGTATTCAGGATTTATAGCCTAGAAATTCTCTCCAGTCCACAGAAGTATAGAGTTTAGGCTTTTAGTTTCGGCGTATAACGCGTTATCCCCGCAAGTCTGCACCAGAGTTTCTAAGCTTATAGTTTACGGTCATGTAGACGTTTCCTTTTCCTAAAGCAATGAACACACCAGGAAACCTATGTTTTAGCAATATACGCGTGAGCAAAAGTAATAACTCAGTTCGTAGAAAAGCACAGTTTCTATACTTAAAAATAAACAACGACACTAACAGGACAAGGTTAATCATTAACACATACGGTCCACCCCAGGAGCTCTCGATAGAGATTCTCCTAAAGAAGCTTCTAGTTATGGTTGCCCAAGGTCTAGCCACCGTAGGAACTAATTATCTGCCCAACTATATCACGAATGAATCGAGGCATAGCCCGTGTTCGAAGGGCCGGTGTTTCGATAGCCAGGTGTATTGGAACAGCCAGCCGCATTTAAACGGCCGCCGGCGTTCGTTCAAACCCGTCTGCGTGACGTCCTCGGGCCGCTTATTCTACAATTGGCTTCCTGCAACGTAGGGCGATAGCTTCGACCCGCTTCTGCAACGGTTTCCAGCCGGACCAGCCCCGCCAGCTCAACGGCGCCATCGTAGTAAGGTTGGTCCTCTATTTCGACTACCGAGCTACTGGCAGCACCTTGGTGAAAAACAAGGGATATAGTCATGTCTGGACATGGAGCCCGTAGCTACTTTGAATAAAGCAAAAGGACAGGTGGGGCTGCAGCTGCGCCCTCCCAACTGAGACCACGAACCCCATGGGGTACATTGTACGCGCTAAATCTCCTACAACCGTAACGGCCCCGGAATGCGACCATGATGTCTCTCACCGTAGCGCTTGTAGGACTTATATGTGTGTGCCTTTGTCAGAAACGAGGAAATAGGGGAGAGGGGTGGGGAGGCGGAAGAAGCAACAAGAAGCTCGGGACCACGAACGGCGCGATAGCAGCGTCAGTGCGGTGCACGAATGACTGCGTGTAACGCGCTGCCCACGTGGGCAGCGCGGGGGGCGCGAGCCGATCGCTGACGACTTGTCGGTCGGGTGACTCGGGTCCGTACGGTACCACATAAATGGCGTTGGCGGAGCTCCCGGAGCGGGCGCCGAAGCCCTTGGCAGGGTGTCTTACGTCTGCTCCAAGGGCAGAACAAACATTCTTAACTATCATCCGACGGCCTCAACCTTCGGCCCCTGACGGATACCGTCTACGGTGTTGAAAGAGCAGCTCTCTCTAGGTAATTTTTACAACTCTTACGGTCCTACACAACTCTTACGGTCCTACACAACTCTTACGGCCTTACAGTTGACCGGTAAGTAAGTTCCAATGCCGAAGAAGAAGACAAGGATGTCGGCCTTGGCTTTCCTTCTCCACCTCTCTAGTCTCCTTATCTCCCTGTCTCCGGAGATTACCTGCCCCCTAGTGCTGTCTAAAAACAAGACCCGTCACCCCGGGTTCACAGGCTGCGCCACGGAGTAATGTACCTAACGGTCGTTTCCGCAATGTTATGCTAGTGCCGGTATCTATTCTCGTGGGATGCCATCACCAGTAGTCTCTCGACGTCACTCCCACCGCCGCATCTACGAAATACTGTCCGACAACAAGTCAGGGCCGCATTGCCGCTGCTCTCAGAACGAGATACCGTCCATTAGGAAATTTAGAGGATCACCAACGGGATTGTTCCGCAATGCCGGTAGTTCTCCCGAGGCTGTGGACCCGGATCCGCATACAGATACCGGTAATGAAAAGCATGTCACGACTGCCCACTTCAAGGGAAACGTAACGTAGGGGAAGGCCAATGCGGAGGACAGAGGGTGGATAAAGACTCGAGCGTGGTGGAAAACAACGCATCTTTGCTTTCAGCAGGATCTTGTTCCGACCATCGTCGCTCTTTTCTCCCTCTTCTTCGGTACCTCGTCACTCGTTCTCGCCTTTGGTCCGAACATCGTCACTCGTTTTTTCCTCTTGACCCCTCGAGTCAAGTCAAGATGGTCTCTGCAAGTCTGATCAGCGGCCTTGTGCTGCTGCTGCCGGCCTACGCCGTAGCCAGCTCGAACCCGCTGTGGGTGGACGAGGCGCCCGACCACATGCGGGCCTACGCCATCCAGCACTACAAGAACTCGCACGCCGTCACGGTCGACGACCAGCTGTTCCGCTTCATGGTGACGGGTCCGTCGTCCGACTACGCCTTCAGCCTGTTGGCCACCAACGCGCCCAAAAGCAGCGCGCTGGGGGTGCTGCCGCACATCCACCAGGAGCACTACGAGAATTTCTTCAACTACAAGGGCAGCTTCCAGCTATGGGCGCAGAAGGGCGACGGCGAGCAGCAGGCGCGCGCGCTAGGCCCCGGTGATTACGGCTCCGTCGTCCGTAATACGACGCACACGTTCCAGATCACCGACCCGGACACCGAGATGCTGGGCGTGATCGTGCCCGGAGGTTTCGAGTAAGTCCCGCAACCACCGGCTTCCGAGTAGGAGCTTTATAGATTCGCGGGGACGTATGACTGACCCATCATGTTCTGCTCTCCAGGGACCTCTTCTACGCCATCGGCGAGAACTTTACCTCGGGCACGAACACGGCCTATGTGCCCAAGAAGATCAACGGCACCTCCTCGGTCGACCCGTCTCTCATATCGTCGCTCGAGGCCTTCGACGTCTACGCGCAGCTGGATTTCGTTCCGACCCGCGACCTCGTCAACGGCTCGTCGCCGTCGGACGGCTCGTCCGTCTGGCACACGGGCGCCAACGCGCTCGGCGCAGCCGGCGAGCCCTACTTCGTCGCCAACGGCTACGGGCCCAAGTACCTCAACGCCCAGCACGGGTACTACCAGATCGTGCAGCCGCTCGTGACGCCCGAGCAGGCGCAGGATCTGGCCTACTCCCTGTCGACCATCAGCATCAACACGGCCGCCGCCAACGCCACCGTGCCGACCTACCGCCTCGACGGCGCCGCGGCCTTCGAGGTCCTCGAGGGGCGGCTGTCGATCCAGATCGGGCAGTACGAGACGGCCGAGCTGATCAGCGGCGACGTGGCCTTCATCCCTCCGCAAGTGGCGTTCCGGTACTGG
The DNA here is from genome assembly GCA_022539325.1 of Xylariaceae sp. FL0804. NCBI lineage: Eukaryota > Fungi > Ascomycota > Sordariomycetes > Xylariales > Xylariaceae > Xylariaceae sp. FL0804. Next base: position 224,871 of record JAJKLG010000018.1, on the reverse strand, counting down.
AGCGAGGTCGCGCTCACCAAGACGCTGTTCGTCGGTGCGGGCAACTCGTCGGTCGACACGCGGCTCATCGAGGGCGGCAGGTCGTGGGACTGGGTCGTGTTCCCGACACAGTGACGGGGTGTGTCTATGGTGGCAAGGTGATCGCAGCAACTGCATACCACGTGCGTGCGGGTCTGAGCCGCCAAGTCTTGGGTTAGCGATGATAAACTAATACTTAATATGACATAGAACTGTTCCGCATGAAAATATAACCAGTCGATACGGCTGGAATTTTGAATATAGTATGTCGATGTGATACTTCGGTTCTCCGCTACTTTATTTCAGGGGCCGGTAATTCGCTTTCGAGGATCACTGAGATGTGGGAGCGATATGGCTTTCGGGGTGTTGCCCGTAGTACGCCACCCATGTTAAACTGCAATTAAGACATCTTAGACATGGAGGCAACAATCAGAGGTATGTATGCCACTTTCTAAAAGACTCCTAGCCGATGTGTAAAAGCTGTTCTCGCACTGGCAGGCCTCGGCTGATACACTACGTGAAGGTGACTGCGAGACGACGCGTGGAAAGGTCTCTGAGACGAAAAGACTCGAAGAACGAACCTCCGATCAAGCGTCATGGCGCTTGGTCTCCTATCATCGCGGAAAAACCTCTGACTGCCGCGGACTGACTTAGAGATCCCAACTTCACCTCCCATCAGTTCACCACTGTCTTGCCACCATGCGTGGCCGGCTCCACCCTAAGCTTCATCTCTATCAGAGTCGTTCTCTCGAGAATGGCCCCGCTACCTAACGAGTTACATTACTATTAACGCATAATAATAATAACAATTACGAGGGAGGCTGATAAGGCTCTTCGTTAATCGCCGTTCCCTCATTTATGAGAACTTGGGCGTTGGTAAGTCGCGGCCAGACCTGAATAAGCCACAAGCTTCATACGAGCTGTGCGGTAAATTACTCCGGACTGCTTAGCCAGTCCAAGCTGGTGCGTATATGGGCAACTTAGCTCGGCGTTTTGCTACCACGCGTTCTGCACCTCCCTGAGAAACTTCAAGTTCCCGAGCTTTACATTTGTTCGGCCTCACCATGAAGCTGACCGCATTGTTGGCCGCCGGGCTTCTTTTCGCCACTGCCGTGGTCAGCCACTCGCACGTAGAGTCGCAGTCAGAGTTCAGCGCAGGTCGGACCTGTCTTAGACATGCTCTGCCGCCGCTGGCCAATTCACCCAGAGGAGGATGGAGGATGGCCAAGCGGAGTGCCGAGCGCGCTGTGGGGAACTGGAAACGCTCCGAGGGCAAGGGCAACAGAATCTTCGAGATCACCAGCGGGGGCCCCTACTACGACAGTCTTCAGAACAGCACTTGGGTTCAGACCCCAGAGCTAACGATGGGTCCCTAAGTTTGGCCTCAGTATGAGTTGCTCCGCCAAGATATAACGGAAGACCAGCCCGGTGAACCGCTTTGGCTGAATGTTATCGGTATGTGTTCTCCAGTCATGCATCGTCCACCTTGCCTTATTAACGCCGAACCTATACTAATCACTAACACAGTCCTTAGCATGTATTGTGAAGTAGAGTAAGTGTTACGGCTAATGGCAGGGCGTAGCCGATCACCACTTTATAAGAAGTAATCCTTGATTGTGAGATGCCGAGGGAAGGGATGGCTACGTACGGCTAAGCTATAAAAGCAGTGCAGATACAGTGGGTCGAAAAAAATAAACAATGATTTTAATTGCGATGCGCTAGTGCCGATGCGTTCCTTTTCTACCCTTTATCTTTAAAATATGCCTGGAATATTAGCTGGAATATTATAAGGACGTTGAATTGCTTTAAAAAGCACTGGAGTTGTTATAAACGCATTAAAATTATATCTTTTTATTCCGCTAAGCTAATAGTTAAGTCGATTGCTTATTATAAGGATATTTCGGTTAACGCGGTGTATAAAATCGCGCGTTAATATTAATATTAAATCTTTAGCTAGTTTTTACCCGGCCGCGGCCGGTACGAAAAGTTATTAAATCGGGATAAAAGGTATATTATAAAAGAAATATTATATAACCCTTTTATTAAGGTAAAAAATTAAGTGGTTAGGGTTTAATTACCGTATATATTATATACGGTAATTAACTAGCTTTAAAAAAAGGGTATATAATATATTATTATATTACGGCGGCTTATATTAACCCTAGATTAAGCTTAAAAGCGCTTAGCTTTTACTAAAGAGTATATAAATAAGCCGGCTTCCTTTTAAGAATATTGGATTTTAATAACGAAGTTATTATAATTAAGGGAAACGGTAATAAGCAGGCCTGGGTATTTTACCGCAGCGTGCGTTTACTTTTAAAATTATCCTTTAACTTTACTTATACGGATTTCAGCTAGTTTTAACTCCCAGGGCGAGAAATTAAAGCTAAAGAATATATAATTAAAAGAGAAGCTTATACGCTATTCTTAAATCTTTTAAAGCGTATTTAGTTTTATATTCCGGTTTACTTTTATCGACTTTTACGGCGACCTCGAATCGGTAAAAAGGGAAGTTTCCGGCCGGGTAGTTTAATTATTTTATAAAAAAGCCTTATTAATTATATGTTTTCCGGGTAATATTTTCGTTAAAGATAATGCTCCCACGTATATAGCTCGAGTGGTTTAAAATTAACTGCGCCCTTAAGCCGAAAAGAACGGGGTTATTTTAATCGGTTAGCCTTTTTACTCACCTGATTTAAACCTTATCGAAAACGTTTAAAAATTACCTAAAGAGTAAGTTTATAACCGTTTCCCTTACCTCTCGTTAATATTAAAGAACGCGAATATAATAAATTAATTAATAAAAGCCGTTATAAAATGCTGGGAGAATATAAGCAGGCAGGTATTATATTACTTAATAAAGATTATAAAAAACCGAATATAAGCAGATATTAAGGTAAAAAAGTGGTATATAAAATACTAGATATAATATAATTAATATTTACGAAAAGCTAATTTATAAGAGTATTTTCAATTTAAATTATATATAATTCCCTTAAGAATTTAATTTATAATAACTCGAAGAAGCTGGGTGGTGATATTAGTGGATAGCGGGGTTAGCGGAGCTTATATTAGAATCATTGTTTTTTGTTTTCTACCCACTGTAGCTAGTAGCCTACCGCAGTAAGTGAGCGTGAGCCATACCTAGCCACACCTCTCAGCCACACAGGTACAGCAGTGCCGTCACTCCAACCAACCACCTCAATCGTTCTGTACGGTTGTACTGGTAAGCTGTATCCGTACAACACAACGACTGGAATCTCCTAAAGACTCACGTGACATGTTCCATCTCCAGGCAGCAGCCATGGTAAGCTGACATCGAATAAGAGATGGTCTTGACCTCTCCTCAACAATCAAGCCAACGTGGTGACTCGTGAGTACCTCGACCCCTCTACCCCTCTTCCAAGCTGCCAACATTAGGTACGGTAATATTGGCGACAATATCATGTCGCTAGGCACCCTCCCCAATGAGATGTTCCATAACATCTGTGACCATCTGCAATCATGCCACCCCCATAGCCTCTACGAACTGTCCCTGGTGAACAGACACTGCCGCGTGAGGAGCTCCTGGTTGTTGTACCGCAACATCAAGATCAAGGTCTGCTCACGCGCCCAGCTGAGGTCTGATCTTTCCAGATGGACCCGCCTCCTCGACCAGAACAGCTGCTGGCAGGCCGTCAAGGAAGTTGACGTCCAAGGTTCTCTCCCGCCCGTCCAGCCGGGCCAGCCAGACGCCGACCAGGCTGAGACCTTCCTAGACCGCAACAGGGACTACTACCGCCAGCCGGAGATCTACGGCGAAACCGATTACGGCGTCTTTACGACCGATGAGCCGGTCTTGGCCGTCGAGGAAGAGGCGTGGGCACCCTTGGTCGCGATGCTGGAGAAATTCTCGGCCGTGGCCGACTTCTCCTTTTCCTGCCCGTCACAGTTCCCGAAAAACCTGCTCGACTGCCTGCATGCACGCCATCGCGGCTGCCGCTTGCACCTGAAGCAGTTCCGGCTGCGCAGCCTGGGGGACGAGCGCATCCACCCCCTGGAGTGGGCCATTGTGACCTCGCCCTGCCTGTACAGCGTCTGCCTTCGCTATGTGTGCCTAGACTCGGCTGCCAAGAGCGACCACAACCTCGAGGCGCTGCACAAGATGATCGGTGGCATATCGCCGAACCTGAAGAGAGTACGCGCCACACGTTGTCGACCGGCATCCTCTCCAGCCCTAGCCCGTCATTACCGCCAGAACATTCCTCGCCGGCTCTGGGTTGGTTTTCCCGAAGACGTGACACCAAGACGAGCAGCTCTCGAAAACCTGAGTCTGAATACATTGGTTAGCAGCCCTTTTGAAAGATTCCAGGACTGGTCGGCTTGTGTGGACTTTTCGTCTTTACACACGCTACATCTGTGTTTTGAACCGACTGCGGAGATCCTAGGTTGGCTGTCGGATCGCTGCATCCTCCCAAGACTATGCAACCTGCAGATACATCTTATACCTCTTCAAGGTTCTACAGAAGCGCTGGCGGCGTTGCTGCGCTTCCTACGTGGCCTGCTGCCACTACAATGGCTGAGGATGACCGGTCCGCTCACCGATGAACTCATGGATCTCGTGCTGCAGCGCCACGGCGCAACCCTCCACACGCTCAGCACCCCAGGCGGTTATAGCTTCAGTGCCGCTGCTGTCGATAGACTGCGAGAATGCTGCCCTCTATTGGAGGACTTGTCGCTGACCGTAAAACGTAGGCTTGGTCGCTCACCTGAGTCTTCTGTCTACCGCTCCTTGCGCCAGCTGCCTCGCCTTCGAAACCTCTGCCTAGATCTCTGTTGCTCGCTAGACCCCGCAGAGCCGGACTTCAGCGAGGATCAGGAGAGCTCGGATGACTTCCTCAGGCAATACTTCCCCAGCCAGTCGTTCGGTACCCACGACCGGCTGAGGTTCGGCCACGTCAGGCAGACCTACATCAATACCGCCGTAGATGCAAAGCTCGCACGAGCCATCTGGTGCGCGGTGGCGTCCGGCAAGCCTGGCGTGCCACTCTCGACGTTAAAGCTCATGCCAAGCGGCGGATCGATATCGAGTCAAGATGACGTGGCGAAAACCCTCGGTCGTTTCTGGCTGGTCTCTGCGCCCGTGCGGGACGACAGCCAGGAAGCTGTGGTCCGCGAGCTCGGCAAGGCAGGCCGGGAGCAACGTGAGAGACCGCAGCTCCTCCGCGGGGGCCAGGGTGACATCTTCCGGCACATTTGGCCCCTGGAAGAAGGAGCTGACCCATGGGGGTGGCGGGAGCAGTGGCAGAGCTGGCCGTTAGTGTTCGACGAGGACGCCTGAAGCGACTCCTGGTCACCGGTGCGGTCACGGTCGGTCTTCTATGTCTAAGGTATTTTGGAATGACGACGGCCTGGACATCTTCACCCAGGCCCAGGCCGGCGGCTACAACCCCATGGTCAGCGTCATCCCGGCCGATGGGGAAAACGTCGAGAACGGCATGATCGGATACATCACGTTCGGTGTTCACCCTGATACCGTCCAGAGCGTATGGCGATAGGTAGACAGCAGAGCACTGGTTGTAAATCACGAGTCTGTCGATGTCTCTCGCTTCGAAGAGGAAAGTATCAATAGCACGGTACTGGGGTACCGGAAGGGGCCAATGGTCTGAAATTTAGTATAGTGTCTCCAGTACATTATTGTATATGAAGCAGGTCTTTACTATCTTATGAAAGCTAGATAGGTCAATCAACGAATACATAACATTCTTGACCACTAATAGACCACTTAGGCTGGGAAGGGCAGCGGCGCCGACGCCTCTGGCAGCCAGAATTACCAAGTCGGCGAACAGCGCGCAGCTATTGGCGCTCCCGGCACCAACACGCCGGCCGCATTCATTGAATGGCAGCTTCTTGAAGTGGCCCATCGGATCATCCACATAGACCACTCCGTTCCTTCACGCCGCCTCCGCCGTGCTCATGAAGCCGCTGCGCGCATCAGTTCCAGCCAGCAGAGAAGTCGAAGTCAGCCAGCCTGAGAGAAATTTGCAGGCGAACATAGGCCACCGATAGCAGATCCCGTCTGCTGGCAGAGCCTCGAAAAATACCTCCAGGTCCAGGCTCCTCGTCGTGCTTCGGTACTGCTCTCTGTAATCCAATGGGCCGGTCACAGCGAAGAGCTACTCCGTCGGGTAGTGACCACCAGCATCACTATCACGACAGCATTCCATCGACGGCCGGGGGTGCCAAATATCCTACTTCGATGGATGTCTCATTCGACCAATGCGGGCAACCTAAGAGGAGTTGACCAATCTTTCACTTAGCCAAACGGCGCTGGTTGGCTTTGACCGGTAATTTACCTGGCATGCTTAAGCTCTAGACACGTTCTTTGCAGGGGGCTGTCCGATATGCCCTCAATTCCCCTTACCGTATCACTATCGGATAATTCCTAGGCCTACAAGTCTAATTTCTTCTCTGCGTGTTCGACCGTCTGGTGATGGACCTGCAAAGTGGGACCCCGGTCCCCAGCTCGAGCCTGGAGACAGGCCACAGGCAACGAGGCAGGAAACCGCCCGAGATGACGGAGATTAGCCAACACGTCGCCTTGAATACGAAAGAACGGTCCTGGGGTCATCTGACAACCAACATCACAGATTAATCTCGGACCGCCAGATCTATATGGGGTCGCTGGGTAGACCGAAGAGTGCTGGTCTCCTAATCTCCATGGGCGGGACCTGCGGGAGACGGTGGGCTGGCAGCGTGTTCTCAGCTTCCCGATGGTCTGATCCTGCCGCTGATGTCCACTGCAGACCGTTGGCGGGACGACTATCGGCCTCCCAGTCTCCGGAGAATCTTACCAGTTACCGGTACGCATCACCCACAACGGCGTGTGGTATAAGCCATCCCCTCCGGCTCGTTCGCAGATCAGGAATACTACCACTGCCGGTAGGCACATTACTGATTCTGATAACTTGCTGTTACCTACCATCGACAGGTACCAACGCGGAGGACCGTCTCCTCGCTGTACCGGTGCACATGGGGCTCACCCCGCGAGAGCCGCTGAACAACCGGGGCGGCCTGCTCCTGCTCAAGGGCCCAAGGGGTAAGGACTCCCTTCTCGCCGCGGCGGCTAAGTGATCCTCCACATCTTCCGTCCAGCACAGCTTCTTCAACGATAAGAGCATCATTTACCCCCGCGGACCCCGGCGGCGCCGCATTGGGCTGGACCAGGGAGTGTATGCGCGCGACCACCACCGCTACCAGCAGCGGCGAGAACCGCGGCGTAGCCTTTACCTTCGCGGTTGCAATCGAGGTCGGCGCGGACGAGAAGACTCGACGCGAGCATTTCGAGTGGGTCAAGATGAAGAAGGACGCCGACGAGGAGGTCCGGCAGGGGGCTTCAGGCTCCTGCGCCTTGGTCCGAGTTCCGAGCCTAGGCAGACGCGGGCGGAAGCCGACACGCGCAGCAGCACCAGCAGTAATACGAAGAAGTCGCATGCCAATGCCTCCGCTCCCGGAGACCAGGGACGCGAGGTTCTTGCCCTGTTCGGGTGGACGCGGACCCTGACGACTTCTGGTTGCGGCTTCGGGGCAGTGGGCGCACTGGTGAGATGGTCGAGCGGGGGACGCTGGCGGTCGTCATGACCGCGCTGAGGCTGTGGGAGCTGGACGTCCACGGACGGAGGGACGACGCAGACGTATATCTCCAGGGATGGCAAGTAGAGGCCTTACGGTATTTGAGGCACCGGCACCGCACTGCTGGCGATGTTGACTTGGTGGATAGGTATCCTGCTCATTGACGCGCGCGTTCTGGCGATGGGCTCCTGTCGGGGCGCCTCCGCGCGGACGTCTACCGGTTTGTGCGGCACCATTGATGTCTTCGTGAAGAGGGCCCACTGCGTGGGGTTGGCCAGGCAGGAGGACAGGTTTGCCGCGCAATGGGCTCGGGCGAGGGAGAGTGAGGAGTGAAGTGGGAGCCGCCATGCGGGTTCTGACTGGTGCGGGATAGAGGCTCGCTTCTTGTTCAGATTTGAATCACAGCGTCGACCTATTCTTCAGCAAGTTGCCGATACAGCCATCGCGTCTCCTTGACTGCTTCCTCTCGCGGCGAACCAAACGGACAAACGATGACTCGGGCGCCAGGACTGGATACAGAGAGCAGGCCAGTCGGTCGACTTTGACAGTGGCACGCTGGTAAATACGTTGAGTACAATGCTACCACGCCAGCTGATATCGGGACTCACATAAACAGGCATGTAACTCGCAGGGGGGTTGGGTTCTAGGAAGAGCTTTACGACATGTGTTGAGAGCAAATGCTTCGTAAAACGCAATGGCCAGAGGAAAGCGGAAGTCGCGAGTACCGAGACGCGCCAGATTTCACAGCTCAGACAACGTCGTGTGCCGGTACAGAATCGAAACTCCATATAGTGTGGTCAAGTCGTGCAGTTCCATTGTGTCTATCTACCAGGTCCTCAAAAGAACCCAATTCATCGCGCATGCCTCGCAGGCCTCGTGATACCCTCAAGACAACGGCACCCCGACCTGCGGCCAACCACCAGGGACAAGAACTCCTCCGTAAACCCTCGCAAGACGCCGTAGCAACGCCCCGCTGAACCCGAAATGGCGAAAGAAGAGAAGATGCGTCGTGCAGCGCGTCCTAGATCATGCCAAAAGGCAGATCCTCATCGCCACCGCCGAAGTCGTCAACTTCATCCTCCTGCTGGAGCATCTTCTTGAGAGTAGCCTTGTCGAGGTCCCGGGGAGGAGCAGGAGCAGCAGGGGCAGCGGCAGGGGCAGCGGCAGGGGCGGGCCTGGACTTCTTCATAGGCGAGCCGGTGTCGGCAGCAGCAACAGCGGCGCTCGCTCTCGCTCTCTTGCGAGGCGTAGAGGAGGCCGGGGTAGCGGCGGCAGGAGCAGTGGCGGCCTTGGTGGGCGAGCCGTCAGCACCACGACCCGGGCCGATGTTGTACTTCTTCTTGAGGTTGCCCCACTGGGTCGAGGCGACCTTGGCGTTCTTGAAGCCGGCCTTGCTGGCGAGCTGCTCCATGTCGATCTGGACACGCGCTGGAAGTCAGCATGCGTGCGCCGTGTGGTGTCGATGCAGGAGGGGGGGAGGGGAAGGGGGGCAGGCTGCGGGGTGAGACACGGAGAGCAGTGACGAAGGATCATGGGTTTGGGGCAGCAGGGTCGTTGTCGCGTGTGCTGGGAATTGGAGGGGAATGGACATGACTTACCGCGGGCGCCGACTTGAGGGACTGGAACGCCGCCAAGATGATCTCCATGTCGCGGTCCTGACCCATCTTGATGTGGTTGTGGCTGTGGCTGTGCCAGGTGCAGTTGTGGTGGTGTGTTTGGTAGGAGGGAAGTGTGGATGGAAGTTGGTGATAGTGACGGGAATGGTTGCGGGGAACGTAGCGGATGCTGGGATTCACACGGGAATGTGTTGGTGGTGGCAAGGTAAAGTACGTGGTGACCTTAGTTGGAGGATGGAGCTTTCAGCCTTGCTGAGTCGACTGGTACGTAGACCAAAGCAGAACTCTCTAGGCAGGAACGGAAATGGTAACTTAGCACAACGATAAAGGTCAAAATTGCGAAGGTGAAGTCGCGATAACACACCTACCTGGCGGCCGTTGCTGTAGCAACGGTATAAACGGTACGAAGGTACACTCGAGCAACTCGTCAAGGTGGCGCACCGCCAGCTTATCCAAGAAGCACAGACTAAGAATACTCTTGCCACGCGCCTTACGATGCAATTACTTAAGTATCTACAGTCTTCTTCACAACGAATTAAACTTACCACTACGACAGTTGGCCGTGCAATGCCAGGTACTGTAGTCATGTCGGTGGTGGCCATGTTCCTAGATGCGACTGGCTAAGGACCCTGAGTACATTGGGTGAAAAGAAATAATATGACCTTGGTGCGGGGTAAGTGGTGGGCAGATGTGTATTTTCTAATTTCCAACCACGGTACTGAGTACCTACCAATATCCCACTTTGATCCCTGTCGACTGCGGAACGTACCGAACCCCGCACCATCCTCCATACAATTATTTCACTGTGGCTTTCCTGTGAACACGAAGAAACACTTGATGGTCAGGTCTTCCGCCTTGTCGACTACGCTACTTACTACATTTGTATCCGAAGTATGTGATCGCAGCCTCTGTTGATGCTTCTGCCGCTGCTCCCCGCAACTCTGGAAGCGAACGCTTCTACTCTTGGCCATTCGCACACTTCTGGCCCTTCGAACACAACTGACCCTTGGCACTCTGCTCTTTAGAAATCGGCTTCCGGCAATCCCCATTGTTGACCGATATCAATTTCACGAATCGAACCTTGGACCGGAGCCGGAAAAGCTTTGCATTCCGTACATCGGGGTTCTTGTCCTCGACAGCCGTCCGGATAGCTGAGCGCCGTCTTCACACGTGGGCCAGCAGGCGGCGCATAGCAGTCGGATGCCACATCACGGGCTCGTGCCTGCTTTACTCATACCGGTAGTCGACAACAGCAAGCAACAAGGGAGGTGGCGCGTTGCTACCCCAGGGCCGGCAGTGTCCTTCCTTCCGGAGCAGCTTTCTGGGGCTTTCTCTTCCACATTGCAATTGCGACACTCCTTCCCGCAAGGTCGAATCGTACAGGGTGGTGCAGCAGTAACTTCGCCATCGAAGTCGGGCGGCACTGGGGGAGGGAGATGCGGGAACAGAAAGTCTAAAGTGATTATTGAGGAGGGTCAGATCATTGGCGCCTATGTGGTCGACCTTGACGGGCAAAAGATGACTCCTGGCCAGTGTTGCGCGTAATGGAACCAAGACCTTCTCCTCATCGGCTGCCCACATCTTTCCGTCAGAAGGTACTCCCGATCGACTTATGATGGCTCAGTAGCCACAGCTGGCCTCATAGACCACGAAGCCAGATTGGATCAGGGGCACGGCCTTGGTGATCTCCTACGGAATTGTCTCACTGACGTGGTCTTTGAGCTCTTGCGCAAGAATCCTCACGGACGTGGCTGCCGGCAATGAGGAGAAGAGGTGAGTTATATCGTTGGAATGAATGTGCCACTTGCCTAGATCACCAGATGGCTAGCTGGTAGATCTCGGCCCAAGAGCCCTTTCCCGCGCCACATAGGACTCACAACTCTACAGTCTAGTTCCTGCCCAGGCTTACCCAGCACTGCTCTGCCTTCGGGCTCACGAGGAAGAAGTTCACCATCTCCATGGACGATGGAGTAGTCTGGGGCGCCAGTTGCGCCCCTGCAAACTCGCGAAAGAAAAAGGCAGCGCCGTGAGCAAGCTCGATCCGCGCCAAGTGAATGCCCAGGCAGGTTCGAGTGCCGCCTCCGAATGGCATGAAGCTCCCCTTGACCGGAGGCTGGAAGTGTCCTTCCGGTGAGATGAACCTCTCTGGCATGAACCTAGGCAGAATCGTGTTAGCCCTGAGACAGAGTGGGACAGATGCCCGGCTAAGTGAAGAAGTAGATACCTCTCTGGTTCCGCGAAGAGATTCGGGTCTCTGTGGAGCGTGTACGCTTGGGTGCTGACGGTGGTGCCCTCTGGGACGAAGAAGCCTGCCAGTGTTGCACCACCTTTCGGCACGCTGCGTGGCAAGGCCCCCGGCGCGGCGCCATACAGACGGAGTGCCTCCTCGATGACAGCCGCGAGATACGGCAAGCCCTTGAGGTCAGCGTCCATGAAGTTCTCGTCAAGCGCGCCCACCTCGACTTCCAACCTGCGCTGGACTGCGGGGTTGCTCATGACAGCCCAGACGAGATACGTCAGGGTCACAGCAGTCGTGCCCGAGCCGGCGACGATGAAGCCGCTGGCCTCGAATGCCGCCTCGAAGTCGGAGAATGCGCCCACGTCCTTCTCGTTCTGGGCCATAAGCCTGGAGAAGCCGTTGGTTACCCCGAGTCCGTTGTCGCGCACCCGTTGCAGCGTCTCCTCGGCCAGCTTCTGCACTTGGATGCCCGAGGTGACGAAATTCTGCACCGAGGCAAGGGGTATCCACTTCATCAGGAGGGCGAGAAGCGGTAGCTCCGAGTTGAAAGAGCCAAATTTGGCGGCATCCTCGATCTTCTGCATGTGGTCTGTTTTCTAACGTGATTCCTGATGCATCAGCGACCGACCAACACGGGCTTCACGAGCGAGTATGCCAGAGATCGACCCACCTTCTCTTGCTCGAGCATGCCGAGGGCTTCGCCAAACGAAAAAAGCGATATCACATCTGCCGTCATAAAGGTCCACCACTTGAACACGTCCACCTGGCCACTGTTCATGACTGCCTCTCGCTTCATCTTGTCCACCGTGATGCGGACCTTCTCCACGACGACGGTATACCAGTTATTGACCAGTGCCGAGTTGCTAAACACGGGCGCGAAGAGCTTCCTCCGCTGCGCGTGCACGTGCGGGTCGATCAGCGAGAAGACATCCTGGCAGTCTCCCTGGCGGAAGGACTGATACCAGGGGTCCTTGAGGTAGCCGCTTCCGATGCGGTGGATCTCGTTGAGCGCGGCAGGCTCAGCTATGTCGATCTCGCTGGGGGAGAGTCGAACGACTGGGCCGTATCTCTGGTGCAAGGCGTGGACGTAGTGCATCCGCCGTCCCGTGACGACGTGCTTCTTCAGCGCCAGGTGGGTGAACTTGGCATGCCAGGGACCTGGGATTCCGCGCAGCGGCGTCCAGTATGCATTCCGCAGAATCTTCGAACCTCGATTAGCTGGTCGTCAGGTCATCAAGCCACACATGAGTTAAGGCACGAAACTGATACTGACCTTGGCGACCTGCAGGAGTATCCATACAGAGCACGCAACGGCGAGGCTCGAGATACTCAGAATATCGATGGCCATTGCAAGCAACTTTTCACGAGCTCCGAGAAGGGATGTGATTCGTTTTCCCCTCGATCAAAGTCGAAAGAGAGACGAACGTCGCAGGTTATTATGTGGTTAAAAGGTGTGACGTTAGTCGTGGAAATGGCCCGGGATGTGGTCCGGGATGTGGTGTTGTAAATGCCGAGCTTGGCACCGGTGCCACTTTCGGCATGTCAAGTATCCCGTCCGCCCGAGTTATTATCTTGTCGTCTCGCTATATGAAAAGTGGTACTGGTTTCACTTCCTCCCCCCTTCCCAAACCGGTGCTGTCCGCTCGTATAGCATCTCATCTCCTCGGCGCGTTCTCATTCAGAAACGATGTCACCCTGCGCTGCCTTCACACCCGCAGTCTACATGCAACATGCACCGCGTCTCCCATCATCGTGCCCTCTCTTGACATGCCTCCTTTAATCGATTCAATGCGGGTCTGATGCCACAGCATGCTAATTCCGAACGGAGTTCTCTCTGCCTGCTTGACGGCCACACTGAGTATGATCAATATTGGCCCAGGATGACTTTGCTTTCGTTCCATTGAGATCCTCGAGAGTGGTCTCGAGTCTTGTTACTTAATAAGCGCTCTTGTCGGTCGGAGGCAGAGGGACTTGCGTACTGGCAAGACGACTGCCAACAATGTCGCATCTCATAACGTAATAAAAGAGGTAAGCGCCAGAGACAGACCTAACACCTGGGACGCAAGTGGCTTCCTTTTGTCGCCATCGGGCTGTCTTTTAAAGCTTTATCGGTCCTTGTTCCGGTGGGAGTAGGGACTTTGGGAACCAACCGGCTATTATCAGGGGTTTTGGATAGACAGCGCGAAGGAGCATGGCGAGGGCCGCTGGGCGTTCAGATGGCGTGTAGTCGAGCAGAAGCCATGTGAAGACATCATCGTCTCGAAAGGCAGATGCTAACACGCGGATTATCGGCTCTATGCGCTCTGCTCGAAGACGCTCAGACGTCAGTACCATCTCAGAGTGCCAAGGGGCGAATTCAGACCTTTGCCGCCAATTGTAGTTTGAGCTTCTTCCTGCTGAGAAGTCACTTTGGTTTCCGGCGGCTTCTTCCTCACTGTAGTCACGGAGCGAATGTCCTAACAACCACGTGATAAGTTAGTGTCAGCTAAGAAACTACAGGCTTATGCATCCTCCATGCCAAGGATATTACATCCGGTACCATGAAATATAAGCTACAAGAATAACGAGTCATATCACAACGCTATAGCAGGACCCATTACCCAGAACGATCTTTAGCGCTTGGAGCGTGATCGTTACCAGGTAGTTTAGCCCAGTTTGCGGTAGGTGATATAACAGCCGGAGGTTGTATACGCTCCAACTAACTGTGAGATCTTTCCATCCAACTACCTCTCGCTGCATTTTTTCAAGCCCGAAACTGGAGAAGAGCAACAGGTTACTCTGCCGTGGCAAGAGGTATTCGTTACAGTGAGATATGCTTTTAAAACGAGATGCTGCACCACAGTCATGACCGTGATTGTATAATAGAGGATGGTCACTACAGTCGATATCCGAACTTCTCAATCTAAGTGGGGGCCCCGACCAACTTTGAGCCCGAGGTGCCTTTAACCTGGGTGATCATGCGTTGGCTGGGATGTGAACGGTGTTCTGTCGTGAAGTTGCGTAGCATTCTACGGACACTTCATCGAAATCAGCAAAGCCATCATTCACCCCAACTCCCATTTGCCTATGGGGCGCTTCGTAAAGAATCTTTCATTCTCTGTAGTGGACGTCCGCCACCTTATGCTGTCGCACCCTGTTTTTGGCTGCCCACTGACACGACGTTGTGGAAAGGATCGATGACTAACTCGTAGATCGAACGAGAAGATCTCTTCAGGACGTACAGTATGTTCTGCGATCATCGTAGACCTCCTGCCCGTGCCACATCGTCATGGGTATCAGCAGTCCGCGCGAGCTCCTTTCCCAGGGGCTGAGCTGCCGCATTCTCTAGAAGGGCCCCTATTCCGTCTACTTGGCGCAGGTGACAGCAAGGATGGAGCCGGACCGGGGGCGCTCAGTGCATGTCATGCAGCAGTGTTTCGAAAGAGGGCAACGACAGAGAAGTCCCCATGGTGATGGAATTGCTGACGCGCAAATTGGCGCGGGCACTCCTGATGGAGCCGGATGAGATACCGGTAAATCCCCATCAGCCAGTGCATTTGGCGTGGACTCGCTCATGACCGTCGAGCTGAGGAAGTGGACTGCCTACTATACGTGACTCTCCTGGAGAGGTACGTCTGCATCGGAACCTTAGACTGAGCTCAAACTCGCCACGGCCCCGCGTTGCACTGTCGAAGTTCATTATAGGCCGATGGCGACGACGACGTCCGCGCAATGTCCCGATTCAGCCGCTCACCGGCGCCGAGTCGTCCAGCGTCACATCCCCTCTGAGCACCTCCATCTGCACGTCTTCTGCACGTCTATTCCTGCAATAAGGAGAGCGAAACGGGCCATGTCTGAAAGGAAGGCTTTGAGAACGTGGGGTCCTCGAGATGCTACCAGGACCATGAGCATGGCGAGGAACGGTTTTGGTGTAAAGATTGGGACTTTCATGAAGACGACGGATGCGATGCACAGAGAATCGGCTCGGACGAATGTACCAACCGCGAGGGCTACCAGGCCACAAGCCCCTCCAGAAGCTCTGCCAGCAAGCTCCGCCAGCAAAAGCTCCGCTGTCACCCCCGCGAGTGCAGCTTCGCCGTCAAGAGTAGATGCGAAGAATGGCCGAGCAGGCTTGAGGTTGCGATACCTAGCACCGTTGTATTGTTCTCTGTGGCGAATCTTTGGTAGATTGATCTTGTGTGGGGGTTGCGGGGAGAAACCTGGAGGGCGAAGTACCTGTTGGCCTGTCAAACCTGTGTGGAGGTACCAGCAAGCCACAATGCGCAGCAGCCGCAATGTGTAGCGCAGCCACAGAGCCACTTTCGGCAAGGCAGTCACAGTGTGCAGCTCGGTCACAGTGTGTAGCTCGGTCACAATGTGCAACGCAGCCACAACGTACAGCGCAGCCACATGTACCAACACAGCAGGTGCATTGGCGGCTGCACAAGGGTGCCAAGCCAGAATCGAGTGCCTCCAGACATATGCCCCTTGTCTACTAGCCGAGAGGGTCCACACGCACACTTCTCTCCTATAACAATAATAACTCTGGTATCGGTAAATATACGCTAAATATACGAATTCGAATCGCCCGCCTGCCTCCCTCGGTATATAATACAGGATTTTAAAAATGGTTATACTAGGGTGGTAATTTATTTATTTTTATTTTAGTTTAGGTAATTATGGGTAATGGTAAGGGCGCTAAGCACGCGAGAAACGACCGCAATAATAGCTCTGGTTAGCTAAAAACCTAAGCGAAAACCAGCTAACCCTGGGGTATAACCGCGGTTACCGCGAGTCGCTTACGCCCTGCTATTGCTTACGCTCTTCCCTAATGCATGCGAATCACTAATCACGCCGACCTTTGCCGGTGCCCTAGAGTGTTCTGTAGACGGAGTACTGCAGCAGTACTCCGTAGCTCCCTAGAGCAGCCACAATGGATGTAGTACCTCTCACTCACATGGTCGCCCAAGGGAGAGACTGACGAGACTGACTAGCCCACCTTCTTCCTTTTCCAAGCCCACGAACTGTTCTGCGGATGAAGCCATTGCGAGACATCCAAAGGCGCGCTCCGAAGGCGGAGGCAGAGGCGACAGCGTGTGCCAACGACCCCGCCCGCACCCCCCCTCCACTCCCGTCTCCGACCCCGCCGACCCCGCCTTCCCATCCACCACCCCTATCCGGTTCCTTGCATGCCATGATGCCCGTGTCCCTCGGCCGTGTCCCTTCCATGAGGTAGTACTCCGTACTCTGTAGACACACAGACACCTGCGCCCCTCCAGCATATGCGTCTTGCGGCTCAGGGGGTCCAAGTTCAGTCGGCCGATGCGCAGAGCTGGCGGGCAGGCCCAGGGGGAACGCAGCGGCACCTCGGAGGGTCCCGCAGTCCGACTTGTACTCACGTCCCCGACCACGATGCTAAGGCGGCAACTCGGACGGTCCTGCAATCCGAATCGCACTACGTCCCCGACCACGACGCCGGAACACGCCGCGTGCTGTGGCGTACAGACCGCGGCTGTGAACTGGCCAAAGAGGCACACCTCTTCTGGTTGTCAGTTGAGATGCAGTCCAATCGAGGTGCCCATGTTGACTGACTGCACGTCTGTCATTCTCCCTTGGTCCCCCCGCCGGATCACTGCGGCACGAGTGCTGTCAACAGTGCCGAACACCGCTGAACACGGCTGAACACTGGGCGGCATGAACCACCGCCCCACTGGTTCGCAGCAGGCCGAACTGCTGCAGTGTGCCGAGAAACTCCGTGCCCGTACCTGTGGCACTGTGCAGCCCCTCCGCCTTTTCCTCCGCCTCCTCCTCCGCCTGACAATCTCCTCACGTCTCCCATAGTCTCGATGTCTGGGCCGTGGATCGTGGAAATCAGAACTACAATTCAGGGAACAGTATCATGTGCACCTAAATAGTACCGGTATAAGGTCGTGAACCAGCCGAGTTGCCATCATTTCTGCCGCGCTGTCCAAACGCCATGTCCGTCTTGCGGGGTAGAGATGTCTCAGTCCTGCTCTTGCCAGTTGGCCATGTCTGAGTCAAGTCTCTCATGGACGGCCGGCACCGCTGAAACCGACGTTGGACTGATTGCACTTTCCACAGCGGCAACTTGTCTGGCCCTGCTGGAGGCGTCGTCGTCGTGATTCTCTCTTGTCGAAATTCGGCACGCAGAGATGAAGGAGAATGAAGACAAAAATCCTGGTCTCAACATATGGCCTGATAGAAGAGTTAGGGGAACGTAAAGTTGAGAACAAGCCCGAAGGGGGAGCGAGGGGTTGTCTTGATCTGAGCAGACTCTGCGGCATCGCCCTTCTCCTGCTCCTGTCGCTCTGGTCATATAGACGTGTCTCGGCTTCTTGGGAACCTACATGATATCGTCGCTGTAGACGTCATGCACAATTGCTGTCAGACGCATCTGAGTAATAGAAAAGGGGGAGAAGACATAGAAGTTGCGAAGCTGGGGGGTTCTGTTTTGAGTTCTTAAAGGGCACGCTCGCCCAGTTCTTGCATTCTTGCATTCCTGCCATCTAAAGTCTCCCCAGCCCAGCCGGTAGTACTTGTCCTTGATCCACTACAGAACTCTCTCTCGCTTGGACCAGTCGTCGGTAGCTTGCCAAGCCCTCGCCGCCTTGTCAAGATCATGATGGTAGGCCTGGCCACCCTATCACCATTCTCTTGGCAGGCGGCGAGGGCTCCCGGCCAGACCCCTTGATGTTCTCATCGCAAGAGGCTCCGGCGTCTTCACATCAAAACACGTCATATTCTTGTGCTGTCCTTCGCAATCAGGTGTCTGCATCACGGACTGTTCCCAGCAAGGTCCAGTTTGCAGACCAACTCAACTTGCCCACATGTCTCTGACCCTCACATGTCTCTGACCATGCCGTTCTTGAGACTCGGTATGACCAGCTCTACCTTGCCTATCAAGAGCCAATAAGGTAAGCCAACGACCTCTCCCTGCACTGCATTGCTTTGGTAACTCGTCATCGTCTGATCACGGAGATACTAAACCGCGCCCCGTCCAGGATTCCTGTGCCCCATGGCATCCTTGCGAGGGGAAAGCACCGAAGAATCCCTGATACCCTCAGCAGCGACCTCCAGCCTAGAAGCCACTCCTCTACTGGCATCTTCCACTCAGGTGCTTAGTCCACGCGATGCGATTGGTACGCGCTCTTCAGGAAGATAGCCGGCCCTGCCGCCAGGTCAAAGTGAGTCTTCAACCCACCTGTGCCCCTGCTGACTGATCTTTGGTCAAGTAAAAGTCTAATTGCATTGGATAGACTAGGAGGTTCCATACTCTGGATTCTTCTCACTGCGACGCCATTCTCGCATAGGGCATGCCACACTCTTCCCCCAGGTAAGGCTTCTATATTTCTTCAGAGTTATAACGCATCCATTTACTTACAGAAGTTTTGAACGACGAGTCGAGCAGACTACGAAGTCCAACATTATCACGTAGTGACATATTCTGACAATCTCGACGCATTTGTTCGGATGCTGGTAAGTCTATGATACATCTGGGTCGACTGAGGGGTCTCTCGGATGAAGACGAACTCTGACGGCTTTGGTCAAGCTTTCAAACCTCGACTCAAATCGTCAGATCAAAGCACTCGCACTGGAAGATCATGACGCGTCGGAGACAGCCAGTTACACACTCGGGTGGAGGTAAGCTTCCACTCTTTCTGGCGGAACAAGCCATTGCCTTCGCGATGGAATACTTCTAATTTCGAGGCCGAGCTGACTTCCAAACCAATCTTGTCCCATCAAAAGATCATTTCGACTGCGCAGACATCGTGCATCGTGCATTGCCGAACTAAGCGCGCTGAAGCTTTGATCACACACACGCGTCAGTATCTGGCGGGCTCATACTCGATCTGCCCCTCCTCTGCCTGTCACAGAGTCCAAGACATCTCAACTCGGTCTCCAAGTCGATCAACGACACAAGAGAGGCATCGTGCAACATCACGAGCCAGAGGAGCGCAAGGTGTGCGCCGCTTTTGCATCCGCTTAAGCCCGGACGTTTCCTTTTCGTCCTCGGCAGCAGAACACCTTGCCACTGTCCTCGTTGGCACGTCCCCTGCTCCAGGTCACGGCAGACGCCGGACTGCGCTACACCAGATCAGACTTTGACCCAGTCGTAGGGAGGTTGCCACCTCCTTGCCGCTTCCCCGAGGGCATGCCACTAGGCCTGGCCACCCTATTGCCATGCCCTCGGCAAGCAGTGAGGGCTCTTGGTACACTCTTCCAGCAGATATGAACAAGGCATACGGGGGGAGGGAATCAGCTGAGTAAGTGAGGTTATGAAGCAAAGCACCGAGCAACGTTGGTGTCAGCAAGAACCACCACAGCCACCACATGTACATCGGAGAGGAGGGACGATTGGGCGGACGGATGAATTGGTGAACGGATGAGTTGGGGAGCACACATGCTCGCTTGCGAGCGCACACAAAAGGTTTCCAGCCCTTTTCCTCAGCACGATCCTCTGCTCACAGAGATCGTGTCCACACTCGTCCCATCGCGCCTTCGTGTTCCACGTCGACGCAGGGATTCTCGCAAGCCAGTAATGGCGAGCACCCACTACCACCGGCCGGGTCCTTTCCCGTCAGCCCTACCTATCCAAGCCAGCCAGCCGCAACTGCGGCGCACGCAGACCCTGTCCCGATAGCCAGGCAGCACGACTTGACCGCCCCGTCCTCAGGGAGCTGGCAGACAGTGCTGCCCGATATCGGGATGTGGACGCCGTGGCTGGCTTGGGGGCTTTTGGGGAGGCTCGGTGCAGGTACAATATCGCCTGCTGGCAACAGCATGGCGCCGTGAGCAAGCCTAGCAATGGGATGCTCACAAGGCTTACCCAAGCCTTCCGTGGCGGACTCGCAGAGAAGATCTCTCAGGGTCCGTGAGGAAAAGGGCTGGAAACTTCAGAATTAAAAAAAAAAAAAAAGAAGAAGAAGAAGAAGAAGAAGAAGAAGAAGAAGAAGAAGGAGAAGAAGGAGAAGAAGGAGAAGAAGGAGAAGAAGGAGAAAAAGGAGAAGAAGGAGAAGAAGGAGAAGAAGGAGAAGAAGGAGAAGAAGGAGAAGAAGGAGAAGAAGGAGAAAAACAAAACGAAGAAAACAAAAGGAAAGCAAAACGGGATTTCTTATACCTTTATATATCAGTAGTAAGGTCGATTCTTAGTAGGCCCGCTTTGTGGTAAGGCTGGCATGTGATTAAATAATGTAGTCAAGCGTGATCTTGTAGATGTGAAGACTACACGGTACGCCTGTGCCAGTCGCACCCACGATGAACATAATGAATGTCAAGATACGATAGCGGTATCATGACTTGATGTCATACCCGCGCAAGCTGAAATAGAATTAAGGGCGTACCCAGCTCCTGGGCGTATGCGGTGAGAGGGAACTCGCCAGGCTAACGGTTAAAAACACGATCGTGATATTTATATAGGTTTTTAACGCCACGAACTCGCTGGGCACCACAGACCTCCGTTGCGGCGAGGTTGGCTAAAGTAGAATATATTTATCTCGGAGAACGCTGGTCGGGAAATATATACTAAAGGGTCGTTTTACCGTCGACTCGCAGGGCGAGAGAACTCCAGGGGGGTAGGGGGAAGGGGAGGTAAGAAGCGACTACGCGCCTGTTTCCCCTAGCCACCGGGCCCCCCGCGAGCAGCGATAAGTTAATTGCCGCGCCCTGCCTACCGTAGCGGTAACCCCCCCTTTTAAACTATAATAATTAATGTAAACTAGTATGGTTTATTCTATAATAAAGTTTAGTAAAAGTATTTTTATAGCAAGTTTTATAATAGGGGTATAGCCTAAGCGGACGTCGGCACAGCCACATGAAAGAAAGGGGTGACAGTTCGGCCGCGCGGAATCATACACTACAGTCCCCTGCGCCCACTTGATGTTCTAGACGAATCTAACACTCATTGCAAGTTGACCAGCTGCATCCTGTCCGCTGAGCACCGCCACCGCGGGTGCTAGGGGTCACAGCGCGGGGGAATGGACAAGGTCCTTCCTTGACAATGGCCTCGAAGAATACGCGCTTCGCAGCACTAAGCGACTTTCCAAGGAGGAAGTTACCGGCCACCATTTCTGGAGATGCAAACGGGGATAAGACAGAGCCCCGATAATTCAAACCCCGTCCAGACAAGTCAGCACTCTTCAGCATGTCGTGAAGCTTTGGTATAAGACTTAGTATATCTCTGGGCTGCATCACCTGATATAATTAGGGCATATAAGTCAATACGTCCTAGTGAGTTGGTCTTATTAACGAGATTCGTTCAGACATAACTTGGAGTCGTAAATTTGGGCCCCCGGCTTTTCTACCTGGGTATCTACTCGCTAAGCAATAAATGC
Source organism: Xylariaceae sp. FL0804 (assembly GCA_022539325.1). NCBI lineage: Eukaryota > Fungi > Ascomycota > Sordariomycetes > Xylariales > Xylariaceae > Xylariaceae sp. FL0804. The sequence continues at coordinate 203,056 of JAJKLG010000018.1, read as the reverse complement.
GGCAAATGTTATTTGAGTCCTCCTAACGGGTGAAGAGCTCACGCCAATTTCCCCGGAGGACTCGAGTGATATCTTTGGATCTCCATGTTCGGACTTAGGAACCATCACACTTATAGTCCCATTAGTGGATCAGATGAAGCCATTCCACGTCTCGCGTCAAAGGCCTTGCTGAGCCACTGGAACCTTCACGACCGATAGATCCCGCGTTGGCGACTGTATAAGTTACGGTTAGCTTTTCATTATTCATCGAAACCAAAGATATATAGCTGCACAGGTTGCTTGGCAAAGCAGTAAACCTCGTGTCTAAGAGTGAGATGTCGTATAGGTTCCTTGAGGCGCCTCGGAAGACCCGCGACAACATCATCTCATCGCTAGAAAACCCGTCAGAGTCAACTTCCACTAACTAGATAAGCTCATTGCAACCTTGTGCGGAATAAGTATAAAAAACTGGGCAGTCAGACATACATTGATGTACATGTTTACATCTGATACTGTCTAGGGTAAGCAAGGTACCACTTGACCTTAATCCATGACTTATTCAGGGGTATCTAGAGTTCATATCCGAACATTCAGCGGCTGAGTCAGTTCGATGTTCTCTGTGGTTTCCATGTTCATCTCATCATCCGCTCAGGCGGCGGATCTACACGGGATGACAAGGGGTACCAATCATTAAGGCTCAGCAGACAATGGCAGAGACTCATAGACTCAGTGGTCGAAACCGGATCCCCAGACAGCGTAATATTCTGGCTATATATTTTCCCGTACTTCCACGCCCTACCGTAGCTAGAGCATCGCAAAGCGTAAGCATTCAACCATCACGACATGGGCCGCTTCAGCCCTGAGGAGTTAGCCGTTGCGTCGGCCCTGAGAAAGGCCGCCACACCAGAAGACCTCCCCTACACAGTCCAACCTATCCGGCTGCTCATCGAGGATTTATGTCCCGAGCACGTGCACGAGAGCCTCCGCGACCTGCCTCCGCGCGTTGTTATGTGGATGGCCGAAGTAGTTTGTGAACTGGTCGCAGCGGTCCACAACACGCTCGGCGACGCCACGTTCGCCGAATTCCTGGCCCCGGTCCCGGCCCAGGCCCCGTCTCCGGTCGCGACGTCACCGGGGACTCCACCGCCGACTCCACCGCCGACGCCACCGGGGACACCACCGCCGACGCCATCGCCGACGCCGCCGCCGCAGCCGCCGCCGCCGCCGCCGCCGACGCCCGTATCGGTTGCCACCGCTCCTCAGGGCGAAGGGCGCGCTGGCGGCCGTCGCTGCGAGGATGGGACAAGCGGCTACCTTGCCCAGCGATACCACGTCGATGTCCGACGCGGCCCCGTCTCCGGGCCCGGCCCCGGGGCCGAGGCCACCGCTCCTCGAGTCCGATGGTGCGTTCGTGAAAGTCGTTGCGAGGATCGGACAGGAGGAGTATACGATGGCCGTGGTGTTGGTGAGTAGTCTATAAACCTACCTTGAGTACCTAGCCAAGGTACCGCCGAAATGTCGGCCCCGGTGGAGCGTGCGGCGACATATTGAGTGCAGTGAACGCTGACCTGTTAGACTGCCTCTTTCTAAAGTGGTATTGCCAGCTCCATGTCTGGTCGGTAGGCAGAGAACGAGGCAGACGCCATGGGTGCCCGGAGGTGACTATCCCAGAGGCTGCATTATTGACTATACCGGCTCAGTGTGGATGATCTATTTGGCCGCCTCTCCGGCCACCTCTGGACATCCGTGCTCAGTGTTCGCGAGTGCTAAGCTCGGATGTGCCCAGCTGAGCTCGTGGAGCCCTTTGGTATGCTGCTCATTTCTTGGGGTCGTGGTATATGTGTATATACGTTGGCAAGAGCAGCAGCGGCAGTAGCAGCGATGGCAGTAGCAGCAGTAGTACGGGGGTATCAGTAACCTATACACAGGGACAAGAAAGAGAGGGGTGCTCGTGACGGCACCGGTTCGACCAAACAACAGCCTTCGTTCATCATATCTTTCTCTTCCCCCTTTTCTCTTGATTGCTTGTCTTCTGTGACAGAGCTCGTGCCTTCCTGACCATCTAAGCCCATCCTCTCATCAAGCTTCATCAAGAACCGCCCCTCCTTTGAACAATGATAATCACCATCACTTACCCAACCGAGTGCGGTCGTGAGTACCTGCTTCCCGACTCATTTCCGGGGCGGCAGCGTCATGTTCACGTCCGGCCCGCCCATGAACCCGGGCCCGCCGTCCGGCCTCCGCCGCCTCCGAGCAGCGACTCGATGGTGAACAGGTCGAAGAGGTTCGTCTTCTGTCCCAAGTCACCGTGAGGTTAGCCAAGTACTTCTGAAGTAAGTACGTATCAAGCCAAGCACTTGAGCGGTGTGGCCTCGATTTCGCCCGTACGGCTCTCGTCCAACTAAGCAAGCCATCCAGAAAGAGAGAGAGTATCACTGCTTACCGAGGTGGTGTCGGGCACCATGCTCTCCCAGTCGAACTGGCCGTCCCTGCCTCCGCCCCCCCCCCCCCCCCCTCTTCCCGCAGCAGCCGCCCGCTCCGCGGCGTCGCGCTCGTCCTGCCGCTTGAACATGCCGAAGGCGTGGCGCTCCGTGTCCCTAGCCGCTCGCGGGGTAGCCGGCATGTTCTCCTCCTGCTCCTGTTCCTCTTCCCCCCCTCCTCCCCGTTCGTCCCCTTTCCCGCCGGCGGACACGACGGCCACCTACCACCGCCGATGCTTCTGACGACGGCTGCGGCGATGTCCGCGTCCAGCGCCTGCCCGAACATTAGGCCATCAACGTTGGTCTCGCCGGCCCTGCTACGGCCCGACCTCGTGCGCCTGCAAATGGACCTGGACTACTGGGTAAAGATCCTTATCTCCCCTGTCCGATTCTATAAGGCCCTGAACCTCATGTTGCACGCAAGGGGGACCAGGCCAGCCGCCGATCTGCTAATAAAAGTCGGCCCTTCCAATGCTCTGGCCGGTCCAGTTTCTCGGATCCTAGAGGGTCTTGCCGCTCATAGGGACTCGCGGAGCGAAAGGAGCGGACAACCCTTGTACTGTTCAGTTGCGAAGAGGGGCCTGGATTCCCTCTTGTCTCTTTATTACGTGGCACGCACCATCTTCGCATGCGGAGTCGCTGTCGACATCTCACGAGTGAACGAATACGAGGCTCAGGAGCCATAGCCTTATGTCTTTGTCGACTTGCCCAACTACAGCTGGAGCCATTCGATTAAGTATTGGCATGAACCATCGGCAAGCCGGGATTAGCATTGCCGCCCGTTGATTCGATATAACCTCCTAGAAACAAAGGTTCTTGGGACCAGCTGCAACTCCCCCATCTGGCACAATCAATTGAATTCAGGTGATCTGCCTTGGCTTAAAGACCATAAGCTGGGTGGACAAATCGTTTTCCCCGGGTTCGGATGCACCTGTATGGCCATGGAGGCCAGCTATCAGTCTACGAGCATGGTGGAGTGGCAAGACAAAAAGCCGCACGAAGTCGAGTTCCGATTCAGAGACATCAACTTTTCTAGAGCTCTCGTGTTGAATGATGAAGCGAAGAGCCCATCGGTCATGCTAAGTCTGGCCAGGAAGTTCGCCGTCCTCGGTTCATGGCGAAATCACATCCTCGAAGAGAGGGCGAGGAGGTTTGCTGGCACGAGCATGCCACCGGGTTATATCGAATAGGAACGCAATTGGCAGACAAAAACGCATCTGAAGACCTCCTCTTACCGCTTCGCCAACTAGTTTCAGCCATAACCTGATATAAGGCGATACACGAAACCGGCGCCTCATATAGGCCAGCTTTCTAAAGGCAACTCGCCATGGACTCGACGCTGGGAAAGCGTACTGGAAGATCCATCGTGTCGCTGAGTCCCCCACGATCCGCATTCTTACAGTCGAACTACACTCTAACTACACCCCGTATGCGTAGACGGTTGCTTCCAAACAAGCATCAGCCCTCTCCGTGCTGCTGGCGACCGCTGTGAGGTGACTACGGCCTTGGTGCCCACTCGCATTGAGGCGCTCGTCACACCGAGCAGGCATCAGCAGCCCCTCGAAGCCCTGACCCATGTCCGAGCCGGCTTTACCAGGGTAGGAAGGATACACGCTGCGAAGAATTACTCCTGTCATTGCTCTGTCTATGATCCGAAACAAGGTTCTTTGATTATGGAAATGAGCGGCTTGCGATTCTCGTAACATGCATCAACCCGGTCCAGCTCTTCAGCTCAAGCATATACCAGCTCACTTGGGACGTGGGCATCTCCAAGACGATGGAGGCCGATTGAATGCGCATTGTAGCAGAAGCAGCTGCGAACTGTACGACTCACGGTGAAAAGGTCGGAGTCGCTGTGAGACGATTGATCGACTTAATAGCATTCAAGAAAGCCAACCTCAGTGTACTCGAGGTCAATGAATACAAATTCCGATGATACTTCGAGCATATGGTTGGAGTATGAACGAGATTCTATCCCTAGCCTCGTCCGAGCTACTGATTTACATTATACACCTCTGGTCCCGGACGCGACCTCGATGATCACTTTCAGAGGTCTTTATGGAACCCCGCCACACGTGGAGTATAGCTGGGCAGACTTGAGGAGCATGGCAGTCACTGGGAGAACTAAATTGATCTCATCGTCGTTAAAGGCCATGTTGGGGATCGGACTTCCCAAAGACGAATTACCATGTAACTTAAGAGGAAATACCAGACTTCGCCTTGCCCATGGGGGTGTAGCCATCATTCATGACCACCATTACCACGGCGAGGATGAACCGGGCTCCAGTGGCTGACTGAATGTTGAAGTTGATGATACTATCCGCCTCTGCTGGCCCTGGGAGAAATCACTAGCCATTATACGGCCAAAACATCGCCGTTGCCCAGCCCTAACAGTCGAGGAGCCAAGATCGAGATATGTACAGCTAATTATGTTGACTAACACTACAAGCCCACTGCTACTCGAGAAAGTTCTGACCACCGAAACACGGTGGGGTTATCCACCCTCTTGCTATTCCCTTCCAGGCTGCGCCAGTCGAGTCCTTATACTCGATGAGCTTTACGACGCACTGATAGCTTTCTTCTACGCCCCACTAATGGAATATCGTGAAGCATCTGGTAGGATCCGGCTGTGCTATCCTCTGGGTCACTAGGGGTGCACAAATGGAAATCGATAAGCCGCTCCGGTCCACCGTATCTGGCATATTCCGTGTAATCCGCAACGAGGAGCCGCACCTGAAGCTTATCCACCTGGACGTGGGAGACGCATTTGGAGCTGCCACCGTCCACGCCATAGACCAGGGCCTCGGGAATCTAACTAATTAGCCCGAGTACCTAGGGTACAGGGACACCGAATTCGCCGAGCGCCGTGGTGTCGTGTACGTGAGCCGCGCGTTACCGGACACCGATTTCAATAAGACCCGAGACGAATAGCTCGCGGGTCGCGACCTCGAGGAGCGGGTCTTGCACGCGGCCAAGCAGCCCATCCTACTCGTAGCCGAGCGTGTTAGGGAGATTGGCTCTCTATATTATCATGAGCTCGCCGCGGACCTATTGGGCCTTGCGGACGGCTCCGTGGAGGTGCAAATTATGGCTGCGGGTGTGAACTTCAAGGACGTCGCTGCCGTCGTCGGCATCATACGTGAGAACAAGCACCGGCTTGGTGGTGAGGGCAGCGGGATCGTGACTCGAGTAGCTCCGGGTATGCCGGCATTCCGGAGGGACAGCGCGTGGCCTTCTTCGCCAGTGGCGCGTTCGGTAGTCGGGTCCGAGTTAGGGCGAGCTTGTTCCAGGAGCTGCCAGAGTCTATGAGTTTCGAACAGGCTGATACAGTGCCCTGCGTCTTCACGGCGGCAGTATACTCACTGCTCTACCTCTGTAGCGTGAAAAGCAGAGACCGGGTCCTCGTACACTCGGCTGCCGGTGGCGTGGGATTGTCTGCCATTTAAATCTGGCATTACCTCGGCGCGACGGTAAGTTAAGTCAACGTTGACACGTTGGGGGCCTCTAATGGCTAATGCCGACCTTCACAGGTCTACGCCACAGTCAGGACCCAAGAAAAGCGATTTTATCTATTCCTAGTTCAGTATTCCCCATGATCGGATATCCTCTTCGCGAAACACAATTTCGGCTGACGAGATCATGCAACACACAAATGGTAGAGGTGTGGATGTGATATTGAACTCATTAATTGGCACCTTGCTCGACGCGTCGTCGCATATCAAAACGCCACGATGGTGAAGATTGGAAAGAAGGATATCCTCGACCACAAGAGCTTATCAATGGCGCCCTTCTCTCGCGGCGCCGTGTATCGGGCGTTCGACATGGGCCAGAGGGGCATTGACGACGACATGAAGTCAGGGTAAGAGAACACTCACTGGACGATTCATGTCACACCTCCCGAGCTCCTCTCTAACTGTAGTTCCGTCGACATAGGCTGCTTGCGGACGCGTTTAAGCTGCTCAGGGCAGAGTATATAAAGCCCATACTCCGGATTAATACCTTCTCTTTGCCGATGTCCCAGCTGCGCTTCGGATGATGCGCAGCGGTAACCACATTGGCAAGATCGTGATCAGCGACATTGAACGCAGTCGCCGTAACGAGACGGTAATCTCAGCCCGGCCTTTGTCGCGGGGGCATAGCACTCTGTCCTTATAAGGCTTACTTATTAGTCGGCGGACTCAAAGGAATTTGTGGGAGCCTGGCTACCTAGATATCTTGCAGGAATCGGTGCCCTTGGCTGTCACGTGTATCTAGTGAAAGGAGACGTAACATGCACTTATGATGTACGCCGGCTTTCTAATGCGAGTCAACCGGTCCCTGTCGGGGGAATTATACAGGCGCTATGGTTCCCAAGGTATGTCCCATGCTTGCTAGCAACCCCCTCCCTCCTTTTGCCCCCCCCGCCCCCCCCCCCCCCCCCCCCCCCCCCCATCCCCTCCGGCGTCGGTTCGAGTACTCAACTTGGCCCTTTAACTACTGCGCTCCTGTGGGGTATGTATACTTGTACTCTCGTCAACCAGGATCGCACCTTCGCATCCATAACATTGGAAGAATACCACGGGGCGCTGGACTATAAAGTCCAGAGGGCTGGGCTCCACACGCCGTCAGCCTCAAGAGAGAGTCTCTTTCTGTGGAACTCTTCACCTTACTGTCCAGTCTTTCGAGTATCTGAGGCACAAAGGGGCAAGCAAACTTCGGGACTGGGAATGCCTTCCTCGACGCGTTCGCGTGCTACAGGCAGTGGCGGGGCTAGCCCGCCTGCCCGCTTGATTTGGGTATCATCGAGGACATCGGTTACCTGGCGCAGTACGAAGACGTAGCAGTGCGACACGACCGCGCCTCCTGGCATCGTCATGACGTGCGGGCTCTGCGGTAAGCTGTCGCGCTGTCCTTCATCCAGCAGTAACACTAATAACAGCCGTCGAACAATGGGAGATGCATCCCGCGCAGCCCCGCGCAGATCCTCACCGGTATGCGCGTGCCGCAGCCGGCCAACTCGCCTCTACTTCTTGACTCCCGGTTCTTAGGGCTTGGCGTCGGACTCGGGTCCGCGGCCCCAGCGTGGATGGCCTCCTTGCGTATGGAGCCAGTCACAGCAGCAAGGACATGCAATTGCTCCTAACAGCAATCCAGTCCCTGGCTTCTTCTTCTTCTTCTTCTTCTTCTTCTTCTTCTTCTTCTTCTTCTTCTTCTTCTTCTTCTTCTTCTTCTTCTTCTTCTTCTTCTTCTTCTTCTTCTTCTTCTTCTTCTTCTTCTTCTTCTTCTTCTTTTTCCTCCTCCAATAAGGTCCCTACGTTGCAAAATAAGACGATTTTGCTTCTGCTGGCCGTGCAGGTTGTCAGTCGGTACCTGACCACAGGCATGCGGGTCACGGAGCCGCCGGACGTGACTCGGCCACTGTCTTTCTACGGCATTAATTCGCTTGCCGCAGTTGAGTTCGGGAATTTTATTCGGGCAGAGTTGGGTATCGAGATGTTTACTCTGGAGACTGTGGATGCGTTGTCATTGAATGCTCTCTGCGAGAGAGCATTCGAGACAATCACGAGAAAGGTCCAAGGCAGAGCTATAAATAACCAGAGCAGTTAGTACCCAGGCGGAACTCGGCGTTAACAGGATCCTCTACCTTCAAGGATCCAGCCTTAGCTTATGTATTCTTATCGAGTAATGCTACGTGCTAGGATAGGGGTCAATGGACTGATGTCCAGTACAGTGTCTCTGGCACCTTCATCTACGGCCCGCACAGCCGGGCTTGGTCTCGTCTACCTGGCGGCTGGGCCGGCTACACGGGAGTGTGGCATGGAACCCTTGGAACGAGATCCCGCGGCACGGACGACGTGTGTGTGTTTATCGACGTAAGTTACGTGTGGAGCAGGTGGAGATGGCCTCGTTTATGGCAGTCTACTCTTCTGCATCGCGCACGAGCGCAAACAGCGGCGGGATCGGGTACGGCTAGGTTCGCTGAAGGTGTGCCAGTGGCATTGGGTCTATTCTGTTGGACGGAGAGATATAATGTCGCGGCCCGGCATGCCTCATGCCCCTCGGGAGGCCTCACCAGGCGTTGAATACATCAACCGCAACAACAAGATCAAATAGCACCCTTGTGACCTACGCACGCCAAAGGGGCACTCGTTTATGAAGGCGTGGAACGGTCAGTTCTAGACTCGCCGACCCCATATGTGGCTTCCCCGGTTCCCCAGACTTAGGGTTACCTCCATGCAATCCTCTTCTCCGACGATGGTACCATAATTCCCCTTACGGAAAGCCTCACGCACATTAAGCTCCGTGTATCCCTTTTGGTGGATCATCTTGTGAGGGCACACGTGCCGGACCAGAACGGTAGCTGGGCAGGAGACATGGTCATATGCCGGCAGTAGGAGCCGTACCAAAAGTCATCCTACATGAGGCCCCTCTGTCCACCGAACACTTCTTCCTGACACCTATGGCTCTTGACGTCTATATTACATGCATGAGCCAGCCACGCCAAGCTCCGTCAGCTGGGATTCTTCTGTCTATATGCAGTGTTGTCAGGTCTGAGTTGGGCCTCGGAGCTTTTTGGTGACGGTGGATTCCGACTGGTGGAAATGCATCTTGTCCGGGGGCTTGTCTGGGGCCTGGACGAGCCCAGGCTCCCTCCCACTCTCCCGTCCCCTTAACAACCACACCGCGATGGCACGCGCCAAGACAAGAACGGAGCGGCCAGGCTGGGTCAGACCAATGAGCTGCGATATGGAATATCACTCGCTTTTAGCCGGGCGGGTCGTGACATTCCCTTTTTGGTCTCTCGGGGCTCGGGTGTGCGGAAACACCAAACCAAGATCTCGTGTACGTGAGAATGCCACTCTCCCATGTGCACGGGCGTGGCACTCTGTCGAGTAGACGAGAACGGCGACCCGACATGTATGGATTAGCCTTAGAGAGAACGTGCTCCAGTATATAAGTCCCAACGTGGATCTGACATGGACTGAATCTTCGGGAGCTCCCAGTAGGCACTCAACACACACACAGTCGAATCGGGAGAACAACGCCACTCATCACCATGAAGTCTGCCCTCGTATCTGCTCTGGCGGCCACTGGTGCCCATGCCTTGAGCGCGAAGCGGGCGACCTGCCCAAGTGGTGCGTGCCCCTGTATCTCTTCGTCGGGTAGCTTGTTCTGATCGACTGACTCACCTTCTACCACAGTCTATGTCTTTGGCGCTCGCGAGACCACGGCCGCTGCCGGGTACGGAAGCACTGCTCAGCTCGTTGATGAGATCGTGGCCGCCTACCCTGGTGCCGGATCGGCAGCAATCTCGTACCCGGCTTGTGGTGGGCAGTCGACGTGCGGCGGCGACAGCTACTCGCAGTCCGTTGCGGCCGGCACCACCGCCGTTTGCTCCGCGGTCTCCAGCTACGCTGCTCAATGCCCAGACACTAAGATCGTGCTGGTCGGTTACTCGCAGGTGAGCAATCTCCGCTCGAGCACTCCATCGCTGTCTCACTCGGCCGCGGTGCCCTGCCGAGATCTCCCTCCGCTGATATGTGTATGCGCTTCTGAAGGGTGCCGAGATCTTCGACAACGCCCTTTGCGGGAATGGCGACCCTAACCAGGGCCTCTCGAGCACCTGTTCCATTTCGTCCTACAACATCGCCGCTGCCATCTTCATGGGTGATCCCAAGTTCAAGGCCGGTGCGACCTTCAACGTCGGCACGTGCTCGGTCGGCGGCTTCGACTCTATCACCACCACTTGCGGCAGTTATAACTCCAAGATCAAGTCCTACTGTGACTCTTCTGACCCTTACTGCTGTAACGGCGACGATGCCGCCACCCACAACGGCTACGAGGCCGAATACGGCTCGCAGGCCTTGGCCTTCGTCCAGAGCATGCTCGGATCTGTACGTTCCCCTTGCCCGACAGCATCGAGCGCCGTCGGGGGTCCGAGGCAGTACATCTACTGATCAAACATGCTTTATCCCCAGGGCACCACGACTGGAACCTCTCCCACTTCCACCCCGACCGGCACCACCGGCACCGGCGGCACCGGCAGCACTGGCAGTGGCTCCGTGGCCGAGTATGGCCAATGCGGAGGTTCTGGATACACAGGCGCCACTACGTGTGTCAGCCCATACACCTGCACCGTCTACAACGAGTGTGAGTACCTGGACTCTTCGAACTTTAGGAGCGCGGACTAATATAAGCTTTACAGACTACTCTCAGTGCCTTTAAGTAAAACTTCTAAGTTGCAGGCGTTATCGGCACTTATATATTATAACTGCTAAGTAATACGTGAAGTGTTTTAATTTATTACCTATAAATTATATATTTAAACTACTTTAAGTGAGTTTAAAATACTTGTTAAATATTATATTATTTTAACTTAATACGTAGAGAATTAAATATAGTTTTAATAAACTTATTTATTTACTTTTTTACCGGCTGATTTAAATACTAGCGGCTATTTAAATATATACTTATTTTTATAATACTTTAAAAGCGTATATACGGTTATTAAAACTTATTATTTATTAAAAGATACCGGTTATAAAAACCTTTTAAATAATTAAACCTACCGGTTATTTAAGCTTAACCGTTATTATTTTCCAAGTTTAAAATATAAATAAAGTTTTAATACTTATTAATTAATAATTAAGATTATTATATTTAATAAGTTGTTTTAAAACCGGTGTAATACTTTATTGTAAGTTTTTTTTAAAAAAAGGTTTTATATATTTATAAAAGCTAAACCTAGCGCTTTAAAACGTAAAACGTTTTTTAAAAATCTTATATTAAGGGATTAAGCTTAAATATAAATATATATACTATGTTTTATATTATAAATATTATAAAATAAAGGTTTTGATTTTATAATAAGTTGTTTTTAACTTAAATAAACTTATATTTAATATATAACTATTTAAAAGCTATTTATAATTAAGTTATAATATATATATAATATATTATAATTTATTAATAGTATTAATTTTAAAAATAATAAAATGCCTGTTTAAAATTATATAAGCATAATATAAGCGGTTTATATTTTATACTTAAATTAATATTATTTAAAAAATATTTAAGCCTTATTTTTTTAATAACAGGATAATAAGGCTTTTATTTATAATATTATAAAACTTTAAAATATAATAGTAATAAAAGTAATAAACCCTTATAATATAATAATGGGATTTTATTATATAACGTGTTTAATCCCAGCTTTACGCAGTAAAATTAATTCAATTTATAAATATTATATTTTCGCTATAAAAAAATAGTTTTAGCGTTTTAAGCTTTAACTTTTATCTTATTATAGTCGTAGTTTTTATTTTATACACGTATTTACTTTATAGCTTGCTTTTTATAATTATAAAGCTTATTTCTTATTACGTTATAATAAAGTCCTAAGCTAAAACTTTACCTTTTATAATAGATTTACTTAAAAGGTAAACCTTTTTTTAAGCGCAATTATTATAATTTAACGAATAATTATAAAAGAAAAATAAAACTTTTTAATTTTATTATAACTCGCACCGCTATTACCGCTACCGCTTTCACCGTTAAAAGCCTTTAATTAAATAAGAAAAAATACACTCGGTTATATTAATTACGCCGACTTTTTAAGCAGTTTCGGTTTTACTCTAGTATTAACTTACCGTTAAACTACTTTTAAAATAGCCGCCGCTACCGCCGGTGTTTTTTTTCTTCTTTAGTATAAAACATAATATAAGCTTTAAGCGGTATATTAAAATTTCTCCGCTACGCTTTACTTCTCGCTAGCGTAATAAATAACTAGTAGATTTACAGCGTGCTTTTAATTAAGCTTTTAATAAGTATTTTTCTATCGCCGTTAAATTAATCTCGCCGTGTTTATAGTAAACCTTTAATACCGGCTTTTTTTAAAACCGTAAAATTAACTTTACTTTAATGGTTAACTTAACACTGTTTAAAGCCGATTAAAAAATGTTTTAATAATAAAAAGCTGTATATATTAAATATACTAGCTTTTATAAAGCATATATCGCGAAGCAGTTTATATTTACTTAGTAAAGAAAATATAATACTTTTATAATTTAAATAACTTATTAAAAGGCTTTATAAACTACGGTTTTATTATAAAAAGCGCGATTAGCTTATAAATTAATACCGTATTTTTTATTATTTTTCGCTAGGTTTATAAAGATTTTTCGAAAAAGCTTTAAAGCTTTAATACTAGGTTTTTTATAAACTTTTAAATATATAATAACCGTTATATTACACTATTAAAGTTTATTAAGTTATTATATTATAACTCCGGTCGATTTAACTAAGTGGCTGCTTTTTAAAACGGATTTATAAACCGATTACTTATACTTTATTAAAATAATAAAGGCTTAAACCGCCGGTATTATTTTAACGTTATTAATACTACCTTTTTAGCTTTTATACGTAGTATTAGCGTAAAAAGTAATAAAAAAACCGTAATAACAGCTTTATACTGTATTAAATTTATAATATAGGAATTATTAAGCTATTATATATAATTAAACCCCGTAAAAAGTTTAGTTAATTTATTAATTTCGGTAAAAGCTATAGTTTTTTACTTTTACCCTTTAATTATTAGCTTTTAAATTTTTATATATTTATTATTTAATCACTTTCCGATTTTAATTCGCCGGCTTTTTACTACTTGCTTTTCACTTTTCTTAAACTACTTTAATTTCTTTTTGTATTACTTTTAAGTATTTTTTAAGAAAAAACTATAGGTTTTCTTTTTTAAAATTATTTTACTTGTTTAAACTTGTAAAATAAATTAAGCATTTATTATAATACAGCTTAAAACATTATATTAAATTAGCTTAAGCCGTAATTAAAACTGATTTAATTAGTATAAGGTTTAAAACATTAGTTAAAGCTTAGTTTAAAAGAGTTTTAATCCGGATTAAAACCAGGGTTATAATAATACTAGTAATTAATTATTACTTAAAAAAATTTAATTTTAATTAATTTAAGCCTTAATTAAAACTATTATAAATAGTTTAAACTTTTATCAAAACTTAATAAGGTTTAGTTTTAATAATTATAATTCGGAATAAAACTAAGCTTTTTATTCTTAGCTTAATAAAAGAATAATATATTTTATAAAGTAATTTATTATAAAAGGAACTTAAATCCCGGTAAAGACTTATTTAATAATATTATAAAAACTATAAATAAAGTTTTTACGTTTTTTAATTAAATAAAAAAATCCTCTTTTAATAAACGTGATTTAAAACGCTATATAAAGCCTGCCATTAAATTTTAATAAATGCTTTTAACCTTATAATACGTATTATACGTGTTTTTACCTTATAATATAAAAGACTTTAAACCTATTTATAATTAACGAATTTATAAGGCTAAAATAATTATATTTATTAAAATTTTATACTATAACTTATTAAAAACACGTATTTGAAAATAAATTTTCAAAACTATTATTAAGGTTGCTTTTAATCTTTTAAGCTTTATAATACGTATAATAAGTGATTTTTTAAAAACAATATACTAAGAAAATAACCTTATAAGGCTATTTATAAGGTTATATTTAACCATTTTTACCTTATAATATATATTATACGTATTATTAACTTATAATAAGGTAATAATAAAACGTATAAAGAATCAAGGAATTTATAAGGCTAAAGTAGTTGTATTTTTTAAAACTTTATATTATAACCTTTTAAAAAAACGTACTTAAAAATAATTCTTAAAAGCTAGCTTTAGGTTTATTTTTAATCTTTATAGCGTTATAATACGTGTTAAAACCATTTATAACTTTTAATAAGGTTATATTAAGTCCTAAAATGAGTTAAGTAATTTATAAGGCTAAAATAATTACATTTCTTAAAACTTTATAATATAACGTTTTAAGAAAATATACCTAGAAATAACTCTTTAAAGCTAACGTTAAGGTTATTTTTACCCTTTATAACGTTATAATATATATTATATCTCTTTTTAATTAATAAAAAGGTTATATTAAAACTTAAAAGGGGGTAAAAGAATTTATAAGGCTAAAATGATTATATTTCTTAAAACTTTATAATGTGATTTTTTAAGAAAACGTGTTTAAGAATAATTCTTTAAAACTAGTATTAAGGTTATTTCTAATCTTTATAGCGTTATAATACGTATTATAACTATTTGTAATTTCTACTAAGGTTATATTAAAACCTAAAAGGAGTTAAGTAATTTATAAGGCTAAAATAATTACATTTTTTAAAACTTTATAATATTACTTTCTAAGAAAACGTACTTGGAAATTATTCTTTAACGCTTATATTAAAGTGATTTTTAGCCTTTATAATATTCTATTACGTATTTAATTTATATTTAATTTCCAGTACAGTTATATTAAAACCTATAAGCAGTTAAGCTATTTATAAGGCTATAACAATTATATAAACTTTATAATATAAAGTTTTAAAAAAACGTATTTAAATATTTTATTTTTTAGCTTTAAAAGGCTGGTTTTAATACATTATTTAAAAACCTTTAATCCTTAAATCCGGATTAGGACTAATTAAGATTAATTAAAACTAAGCTTAATTAATTTAAACCTTAACTAAAACTAAGCTTAATTTATCCGAGTCCTAATTAAGACTAAATAAGTCTGCAGATTTACGAACTGTAGTTATTAAACTAATTAATAATTAAAACTAAGATTAAAAACTAAGAACTAATATAATAACCCTGGTTTTAGTTAAGGCTCGGATATAATAAACTTAGTCTTAATCAACCTTAATTAATCTTAATCCGGACTTAAAAATCAAAGGTTTTTTTTATAAAGTATTTAAACTAAAATTTCAATGTTGAAAACATTTATTTTTAAATTCGGTTTTTTTTAAGTTATAAGGTAGAGCTTTAAACATGTAAAAACTTTAGCCCTATTAACTCCTTAACGCCTTATAAACTCGAGTATTACCCTCGTATAAAATATAAAGTTTTTTTATACGCATTAAAAGGCTATAAACTTAAAAATAGCCTTAACCCTAGCTTTTTAAAGCTATCTCTAAATACGATTTCTAAGAAAAAGTTATAATATAAAGTTTTAAGAAATATAATCACTCTAGCCTTATAAGTCCTTTAACGCTTAGCAAATTCTACTATTACTATCGTATAAAATAAGAAAACTTATTATGCGTATTATAACCTTATAAAGGTTAAACACAGCCGTAACTCTAGACTTTAAGATTTATCTCTAAGTGCATTTTCTAAAAAAGTTATAATATAAGATTATAAAAAATATAATCACTTTAGCCTAATAAATGCTTTAACTCCTAGCAGATTTTAACATCACCTTCGTATAATTTAGCATTATTTATAATACGTATTATAAGGCTATAAAGCTTAGAAACAGCCTAAACTCTAGCTTTTAAAAACTTTTTTTAAATACGTTTTCTTAAACGTTATAATATAAAGTTTTAAGAAATATAACTACTTTAGCTTTATAAAATTCTTAACTCTTAAAAGGTTTTAATACTACCCTCGTATAAGTTAAATACACTTATATTACCTTTTATAACCTATAATAGTTAAGAACGGTTTTAATTCTAGCTTTTAAGAATTATTTTTAAATACGTTTTTTTGGAAATTATTTTATAAAGTTTTAAAAAACGCAATCACTTAGCATTTTAAGTTCTATAACATTAATAAATATAAACCTCGCCTTAAAAAAATGTATTTTTTATAATATTGTATATAATAAACTTCTTTTTAACTAAACCCTACTTAAAGCACTTAATCTTTAATCCGGATTAAAACTAATTAAAACTAATACTAATTAATTTTAACTAGGGTTATAATTTAATCACTACTTAATTACTAATTGTCCTTAGCACTGATTTTTACTTATCCGAGCTTTAATTAAAACTAAGCTTATTTAATCCGAGCCCTAATTAAATCTAAGCTAATTAATCCGAGCCTCGAGTAAAACTAACTAATACTAACCTTAATTAATCTTAATCCGGATTAAAGATTAAAGGTTTTAAATACGGCTTAATAAAAAAACAATTATTATATAAAGTATTAATAATAAGAAGATATATAAAGTCTGGCTTATGCGTAGTAATTTTTAAGAAATCTAAAAGCCTAAATATTTGCGTTTTTAAAAATACTTTAATATAACCTTTTAAAAGAACATATTTAGAAATAATTCTATGAGGCTAGTATTAATATACTTTCTAACCTTTCCAGCTTTATAATAAATACTATACGAATATATAACTTTTAATAAGGTAATAATAAAGCTTATAAAGAATTAAGGAAATTATAAGGCTAAACTCATTGCATTTCTTAAAACTTTATAATATAACTTTTTAAGAAAACGGACTTTAAAATAATTCTTTTAAGCTAGCTTAAGGGTCGTGTTTTACCTTTATAGCGTTATAATACGTATTATAATAAACTTTAATATTTGGTAAGGGTATATTAAAACCTATAAGGGGTTTAAAAGCTTATAAGGCTAAAATAATTGCATTTTTTCAAAGTTTACATTAAAACTTATAAAGAAAACGTACTTAAAAAAAGTTATTAAAAGCTACTTTTCGGGTGATTTTAAACTTTTATAGCGTTATAAAAAGAATTATAATAATCTTTAATCTCTCGCAAGGCTATATTAAAACCTATAAAGAATTAAGGAATTAATAAGGCTGAAGTAATTAAATCTCTTAAAACTTTATATTATAAGTTTTTAAAAAAACGTACTTCGAAATAGTTCTTTAAGGCTAGGATTAAAGCCGATTTTAACCGTTATAGCCTTTTTATACACGTAATAAGTGTTTTAGATTTTTGCAAGATTAGTATTAGAATCTGCTAGGATTTAAGGGAATTATAAAGCCTAAGTGGTTATATTTCTTAAAACTTCACATTATAACTTTTTAAAAAAATATACTTCGAAATATTCTTAAAGGCCAGGATAAAAGCCGTTTTAAACCGTTATAGCTTTTTAAAACGCATAATAAGTGTGTTAAATCTTAGCGAGATTAATGTTAAAATCTGCTAGGATTAAGAGAACTATAAGGCTTAAGTAGTTACATTTTTGAAAACTTTATATTATAACTTTTAAGAAAACAAACTTCGAAATAATTCTTTAAGGCTAGGGTAAAAGCTGTTTTTAACCTTTATAGCGTTATAAAACGCAATAAAAGCGGATATAACTTATACGCGTATAATATTAGAGTTTAAAAGGAGTAAAAGAGTTTATAAGGCTAAAATAACTACATTTCTTAAAACTTTACATTAAAACTTTTTAAGAAAACGTATTAAAGAATTTTATTTTTTAACGTTAAAATTTTGATTTTAATACTTTATTTTAAAAAACCTTTAATCTTTTAATCCAGATTAAGACTAATTAAGACTAATTAAAACTAAGCTTAATTATTCCGAGCCCTAATTAAGACTAAATTAATCCGCAGATTTACGGACTTTAATTATTAAACTAATTAGTGATTAAGATTAAAACTAAAAACTAAGGACTAATATAATAACCCTGGTTTTAATCGAGGCTCGGATTAATTAAAACTAATGCTAAAAACTAATTAATAACTAGTTAAGAAACTAAATTACAACCCTGGTTTTAATTACGGTTTTAATTATATAAGCCTAGTTTTAATTAATCTTAATTAAGTTTAAACCGGATTAAAAAACTATAGATTATAAAGGTTTTTTATTATTACGGTTTATAAAACCAGGTTTTTAAGCGTAAAGTAGGTGAAAACCTAACGTTAAGTTTTAAATACTGATTTTAAATACGGGGTTTTAAAAAGTGATATTATTAAGTTTTAAGAAATATTATTACTCTAGCCTTATTAATTTTATAAATCTAAATAAGTTTTAAATTTACTCTACTATTAAGTATTTAAAGTTATACTACGTATTTTAATACTATATAGAAGATTAATAATTTATAAAGTGCTTTAAAGAGTTATTCTTAAATACGATTTCTTAAAAAGTTTAAATATAAAGTGTAAAAAATACAATTACTTTAGCCTTATAAATTCCTTAATATTAGCTAAATCTTAACTTTACTTTTATATAAAGTAGTAATACTTATAAAGCGTATTAAAAGGCTAAAAAGGAAAACATTTAAATTTAAAAAAAAAACTTAAAAAATGAGTTTTTAATACGATTTCTTTAATAATCACACTATAAAAAGTAAAGAGAATTAATTTTCTTTAATTAATAACTTTTACGTAAATCCTTTCTTTTTACTTTATAGTTTATATTATATATATATATATTTTTACTTCGTTTTATAAAGGTTAAATAAAAGTGTTTAATGTAAATTCACCCTATTATATATAATTGCTTATACTTTTATCTTTTTTCTCTTTTAATTATAACCTTTTTATAAACCTATTATTCTTATTATTTAATCCCAGCGTAATATAATTTAAAATACATTTGTTTTTTAAGCTTTATTTAAAACCCTTAGTTTTAAATCCGAATTAAACCTAAGTAAAACTTATATTAATTAGTTTTAATTACGGCTCGAATTAACTAGCTTAGTATTAAGGTTATAATTTAATAACTAATTAATCACTAATTTATTCTTTACATTAGTTTTAATTAATCCGAGCCCTAATTTAAACTAAGCTAGTTAATTCAAGCCTTAACTAGGATTAACTAATATTAGTCCTAATTAGTTTTAATCCGGATTAAAGATTAAAGCTTTTAAGTAGGATTTAAAAAATAACGGTTTATTATATTACACATTATAATATATAAAAGTTATAATACCTGGTTTATACGTAGTAATATAATAAAAATTAAAAAGCTTAAATATTTGCGTTTTTAACTTTCTTTATAAAACGACCTTTTTAAACAACAGATTTAAAAATAATGCTATAAGGCTAGCGTTAAGGTGTTTTTAATCTTTCTAGTTTATAAAAGGGGTTATACACAGGGTTATTATATTAGTCCTTAGTCTTTAATCTTAATCTTAATCACTAATTAATTTAGTGATTAAAGTCCGTAAATCTGCGGACTAATCTAGTCTTAATTAGGGCTCGGATTAATTAAGCTTAGTCTTAATCAGGGCTCGGACTAATTAAGCTTAGTCTTAATTAGTCTTAATTAATCTTAGTCTGGATTAAAAGATTAAAGGTTTTTTAACAAAGTATTAAAACCAGTCTTTTAAAGCTAAAAAATAACATTTTTAAATACGTTTTCTAAAAAAGTTATATTATAAAGCTTTAAGAAACGCAACCACTTTAGCCATATAAATTCTTTACCTACTTCTTAGATTTAATATAACCTTTTCAGAAAATAAAAACAGTTATAATACGTATTATAACGTTATAAAGGATAAAAACGGTATTAACGCTAGCTTTAAAGAATTATTTCCAAGTACGTTCTCTTAAAAAGTTATATTATAAAGTTTTAATAAATGCAACCACTTTAGCCTTAAAAATTCTTTACCTTTTTTTAAGTTTTAATATAACCTTTTAAGAAATTAAAGATAGATATATTACGTATTATAACGCTATAAAAGTTTTAAATAACCTTAACGCCAGCTTTAAATAATTATTTCTAAGTACGTTCTTTTAAAAATTTATATTATAAAGTTTAAAGAAATGCAATCCCTTTAGCCTTATAAATTTCCTAATTCTTTATAGGTTTTACTATTACCTTACTATAAGTTAAAAACACGTATTATACGTTTTATAAGGTTGAGAAGATTAAAAGCGACCTTAATGCTAGCCTTGTAGAATTATTTCTTAATACGTTTTTTTAAAAGATCGTATTCTTAAGTTTTTAAAAACGCAATTACTTAAGCTTTATACTTGTATATTATTACTACGTATAAGCCAGGTATTAGATTTTTTATTTATTATAACGTTTTATATAATAAATCGTTATTTTTTAAGCCCCACTTAAACCCTTTAGTTTTTAATCCGGATTAAGATTAATTAAGACTAATATTAGTTAATCTGCGTTAAGCCTTAGACTAATTAGCTTAGCCTTAATTAGGGCTCGGATTAACTTAGCCTAGTCGTAATTAGGCCTCGGACTAATTAAGACTAATGCTAAGGATTAATTAATAACTAATTAGTAATTAAATCACAACCCTGGTTATACACGTTTATAACTTACAGTAAGGTAATAATAAAACCTATAAAGAAATAAAAGACTTATAAAGCTAAACTCGTTGCATTTTATAAAACTTTATAATATAGCTTTTAAAGAAAATGTACTTAGAAATAATTATTTAAGGCTGTATTAAAGTCGTTTTAGAATTTTATAGCGTTATAATACGTATTATAATAATCTTTACAATCTGGTAAGTTTATACTAAAGTTTATACGGAGTTAAAAAACTTATAAGGCTAAAGTAATTGCATTTTTTAAAACTTTATATTATAACTTTATAAGAAAACGTATTTAAAAGTAGTTATTAAAAGCTATATTTAGGGTTATTTTTAACTTTTATAGCGTTAGAATACGTATTATAATAATCTTTAATCTCTAATAAGGTTATATTAAAACCTTTAAAAGATTCAGGATTATATAAGGCTGAAATAACTGTATTTCCTAAAGCTTTACAATATAACCTTTTAAGAAAACGTACTTGGAAATAATTCTTTAAAAATAGCGTTAGGGTTATTTTCTACTTTTATAGCGTTATAATGCGTGTTTTAATTGCGTGTTTTAATAGTTTATAGCTTTTAACAAGGTTATATAAAAACTTATAAATAGTTAAGGAATTTATAAGGTTAAAGTGATTTTATTTTTTAAAACTTTATATTATAACTTTTTAAGAAAACGTATTTAGAAATAATCTTTTAAAGCTAGCGTTAATATTATTTTCAACTTTATCAGCGTTATAAAATGCATTATAATAATCTTTTAATTTTAATAAGGTTATATTAAAATCCATAAAGAGGTAACGAGTTTATAAGGCTAAAATATACGCCTTTTCTAAAATTTTATATCTTAACTTTTAAAGAAAACGTATTTAAATATTTATTTTTCAACGGTAAAATTCTAGGTTTAATACTTTATACAAAACCTTTACTTCTTTAATCCGGATTAAGATTAACTAAGATTAACTAAAACCAGGGTTGTGATTTAATCACTAATTAATTACTAATTAATCCTTAGCATTAATCTTAATTAGTCCGAGCCTTAACTAAGACTAAGCTTAATTAGTCCGAGCCCTGATTAAAACTGAGCTAATTAGTTTAAGGCTTAATTAAGATTATTTAATATTAGTCTTAGTTAGTTTTAGTCCGGACTAAAGACTAAAGGTTTTAAGTGGGGCTATAAGAAAAAAAATCCTTTTTTATTATATTACCTTATATTTAATTTATAAAGTAATTTAGTTTATATTATAATTTATATTATATATAAAAGTAATTTTTTAAATAAAGAGTATTAAAACAAAGTATATAAAACCAATTATAAAAAAGGGACTTTTTATTAAAAACCTTTTTTTCTTCCTTTAAAAAGTGTAAAGTATTATATTATATTATATATATAAATTATATTTAAAATAAAGTCTTAGCGCGGAAGTTATTATTTAAATGAAATTAGGATTTTTAACTTTACTTAATATGAATTTTAAGGAAATGTGTATAAAACTAATTATAAAACCGTGAGGTTATGCTTAAACTTCTTTATTTAACCTTTTATAAGTGTTATATTATATATTATATGTTTTATATAAGTTATATTTAAAACGGAGTATTTATACGGAAATTATTATTTAAAGAAAATTAGGTTTTTTAACTTTTCGTATTGTGAATTTTAAGGAGATATATATAAAACTAATTATAAAAAAAGGAGTTTATATTCGAAACCTTTTATTTAACCTTAATAAACATTATACTATATTTTATATTTTATATATAAGTTATACTTAAAACGGAGTATTTATACGGAGGTTATTACTTAAAGGAAATTAGGTTTTTTAACTTTTCGCATTATAATATTTTAAGGATATATAAATTATGAATTAGCTTTTATTTTTATCGTTTTTCCCACCTCTAGGTTAAAAAAACGTGATTTAAAAAGGGTTTTTGTTTTGGTTTTATAAAAGTTTTAATCCCTTTTTAAATACTTTTTTTAGTTTTTTATTCGTTTTTATTATCCGAAATCTCCTTATTTTGCTTTTATTATTTTTATAAATCCTTTAAACTGGTAATTTTCCAACTTTTTAATAAAGTTAAAAACTTTACGGTTTCTGGCTGTAATTTATTTCGGTTCTTAGTAATAATATTATTATAAACCGAAAAAACTCGTTTGATCGAAGCGGTAATTACCGGAATTCCTAAATAACGCCGCGTTATTAGACTTAAAACCGGGAAACAGTATTAATTAACTCTCCACCACTTTAAAACTTTAATCTAATTTAATATTAGCTTATAAGTTATAACTTAGTGAGATTTTTAAGTAATAATAAAATAAACTTACCGATTTAGGGTACCGGTATTTTATAAGATAATTATTAAATTTTTTAGCAGGGTTATTTATCGAAAATAAATATATTCCGTTATTTAAATTACTAGTGTTATTTTAGGAAGGCGGCGTATTATGTCATAATTTATCGAATAATAAATTAATTATAAAGCTACCGTATATCTCCGTTTTTATTTTATAATTTTATTAATTAATAAAAGCTTAAAACTTAATAGAATATAAACTTATTTATTATATTCGGTTTTAAGAATTTTAATTATATTATTTTTTATATCCGGGTAATAAAATAATAATCCGCCTTCGTTAAAGTAATCTGCTTTTTAAATCGGGTCGAGTAATAAAGTAATAATAAAGTACTGATAATTACCGAGTATATCCGGCTTAAGTTTTCGAGGAAAATAATTATTTAGCTTAGTATAACCGCGTTAAATAGCGTTTAATAAAGCAATATTAAAAGATTCCTTTAAAATGGTTAATTATGTTTTAAAAACGTTAAAAGAAAATATATTATAATCGGGTTTTTATCTTTTTTAAGCCGGTAACTTCGAATAATTTCGTTTAATTATTTCTAAATCTAGTTTATATATAATAAAGCCCGGGAAATCGTAATATAAAATTCGCCTTATAAGTAAACGGAGGGCTAAATAAAAATCTCGAAGATTTTAATTAACTCCTTTACCGATAATTAATTTCAATCGTTTAAATAAACGTTTTTAAATTCGGTGTGATTCGTGTTTCGATAAACGTATTTTAGCGGCTTTTTTAATTTATAAAGTATTAAAAGCATTCGGTAGGCAAAATTCCATTATATAAGTATATTTATTTTTTTATTAATTAATTAAATAAAGTAATAAAGTATTAGAAATAAATACCTAAAGGGATTTTTATTTTCCTATAACTCAAAGGTAATTAATTATTTTCTTTTGCTTTTTTAATTCTTTTAAGGAATTCTTTGCGAATATCGTGCGTATACTTAATTAAAACCGCGATTCGACGAGTTCGAAAAACTAAGTTTATTTAAAAATTAGTAATAAGTTATAAGTTAAATAAAAAAAGTATAATTTATTTTAATTAAGGCTAATATTATCCGTTTTAATTATAAATTCTTTGTTATTTTTTTAATCTAATATTAATATACTAGGCTAATAAATCGGTAATATTAGGATTATTAATATAATCCTTTAAAATATCCTGCACGATTAAATTAATAATATATATAATGCATTATATATTAATAATAAAATCCGTATTATACGTTTAGTTCGAATAAACCTTTTTAAATCGATTTATTAAAAGGTTTTTATTCGAGGCGTTATTACGTGTAATATTAAATATAAATTAGCAAGTTTTATAATATTTAATAAAGAATAATAAAACGTATTTTATAAAGTTTTTAAGTTAAATATCCGGATAAAGCGTAATTAGTTTTTCGAAGATAGAATAAAAATAATAACCGGTATAATTATTAATTAAATTATTAAAGCCGATTAACTTATAATTTAAGTTAAATCGAGGTTTATAAAAGAAATAATAAAACCTATAAAAGCCGTATTAGTTTTCGAAATCTAAATATCGAATATAATAAAGAGTTTATTATTATTTTTAATATTTATTAATAAAAGTGTATTAAAAACACTTAATGCTTATTAAAAAGTGGATTCGAGTATATTTTTAATATTTTAGCGATTCATTTTCGGAAATAAACTGAATAATAAAAACATTAATTATTAGCTTTAAAATAATAATAATAATAATAAAACGTACGGATTATAATAAAATAGCAGATTGTTAAGTAATTTAGAATTTAAAATATTAAACAAAAGGTTGTTTTCGATTAACATATTTAAAATCTTTAAATTCGCTTCGTCTTCGTTAAAATCGGGTTTTTTCGTAATATCGATTATCGTGTTATTTCTTGCGCGTTTAATAGTTTAATCCCTAAATAAAAGTAATTAGTTAATAAAAAGTATAATTTATAATTATAAAGGTAATACCTGCGTTTTTTTTAATCCCGCGTTTTCTGTTTTTTTATTACGAGTAATATCTGGGTATTTATTTAAATAATACCGTAATAAATTCGAACTTTAAAATCCTTTTATTTTCGAGATATATTTAAAGTTATACCTAAATACTATTAATAAAACCTTATAAATTATAATAAGAAAAGGTTAAATAAGAAAACTTATAATATATATTTTATTTTTATTTCTCGTTTTTTCTCTAAGTTAATAAGTAAAAGGTAACGGGTAAATAACTTATTTTTAAAAATATAAACTAAGCTTTTTTTATCGGATTTAAGCTTATAATCCGGTTGATTTTTTTCGGTCGATTCGAAAAAAGCAGAAGGAGTAAAAGTAATAATAATAGAATCTTTTTGTGATTTATTATAATTCGTGGGTTCGGATATATTATTCTGGAAATCGGATTAAAAAAACATGATTTATAATTATAACTTATAAAAGATAATAAGTTATAAGTATAAAAAGAAAGAAATAAAAAAGTAAAAAAGTATTATAATAAAATATAATAATAAAGTATAATAGTAAAGTATAATAGTAAAGTATAATAATAAAGTATAATAGTAATTTGCGGTAATATAAGAAAAAGCATAAAGGGAAATTAAAGCACTTTTATAAAACTTTAATTAGCGTTTTTACTTATCTCCGGTTAAAGGCTTATACTAAGGCTTACGTATAAGCTTACTATTAAAAGCTTACGCATAAGCTGATTATTAAAGGCTTACGTATAAGGTTATTATTAATAGCTTATTATTAATAGCTTACGTATAAGCTTACTATTAAAAGCTTACGTATAAGCTAATTATTAATGGCTTACGTATAAGCTTATTATTATAGGCTTATTATTAATAGCTTATTATTAGTGGCTTACGCATAAGCTTATTATTAAAGGCTTACGTATAAGCTGATTATTAAAGGCTTACGCATAAGCTTATTATTAATAACTTATTATTAATAGCTTATTATTAGTGGCTTATATATAAGCTTATTATTAAAAGCTTATATATAAGCTTATTATTAAAAGCTTATATATAAGCTGATTATTAATAGCTTACGTATAAGCTTATTATTAAAGGCTTATATATAAGCTTATAAATACTTACGTATTACCGGTATTTATTATTTATAATTACTCCGGCTTAGAAATCCTATTTACGCCGAACGGTACGTATCTTTTTATTAATTAAATGTTTTTTATAAAAGTAAAGGGGATTCCCAATCCTAAAGTTTTTTTCTTCTCCTTATTACTTTACTTTTTTTTATTACGAGCATATTACCTTTTTCAGTTTATTATTATAACCTTCTCACGAAATGCTTCCTACTTATTACTTTTAATTATCTTCTTATTATTAATACGGGCGTATTACTTTTTTTAGTTTATTATTATAACCTTTTTACGAAATGCTTACCACTTATTATTTTTAATTGTTTTCTTAATATTAGGTATATTCCTTTCTCTCGAAATTACTTTATACAAAAGTCGATCCACGCTTATTAACCTTAACATATTTACTTTATCGAATTTCATACTTGTTAAGTACTTTAATTTTAAGTTAATTAACTTAATAAGAAAGGAATCCTTAAATTTAAAAGGTAAATACACTTGGTTTCGAATGTATAACTTAAACTAATAAAGGCTTAAAACAGGAGATTTATAGAGTTAAACTAATAAAAGAACCGTATACTATTCCTTAAAAAGCTTAACGATAAAAATCCCGAACCGATTAAAAAACCGTATACGATTCGTTAAAAACGAGAAAAATAAAAACTCTTAACGATTAAAAAACCGAAAAAGAATAAAACCCTTAACGAATAACGATTAAAAAACCTGAACGATAAAGGAACCTTAACGAAAAAAGAACCTTAACGATAAAAAAACCGAACCGATTAAAAAACCGTATACGATTCGTTAAAAACAAAAAAGAGATTATAAGGGATATTTATAAGGATAATAAAAACATACTATTGATTTTATTTTATAAGTTATAAAATAATATTATTTTAAAATTTACAAATAAACCTATTATTATTATTAAGCAGATTTTAATTTGCGTTAGGTCGATTTTACGATTTAAGGTTATTTATAATTCTAATATAGGATGATTTAAAAGTACTTATATTTTAGAAAATATATAAAAATAAAACTTAAAAGTTTATAATAGGGTTTTTTAAGAAATCATACTTAAAAAACCTGTTTACGGCTTAAGGTTAAGCGTTTTTTAAACTAATCTAGCATAATAATATACTTGATATATGTTTATATAATACCCTAAAGTTGCGATTAAAACTAAAAGGAATAGAAGGAGGTTTAAAGCTAATGAATTCAGATTTCTTGAAACTTTATATTATGACTTTTTAAGAAAACGTATTTAGAAATTCCTTTATTTAGCCGATATCTAGGTTATTTTAAACTTTTACAGTATTAAAAAATGTATTATATATATTTATAATTTATAATAAGGTTATATTAAAAACGATAGGCAGATAAAGGAGCAATAAAATTAAAGAATATAAATTCCTTAAAACTTCATATTATAGCTTTTTAAGCAAGCGTATTTAAAAAACCTATTACAAAAACGATATTAAGGTTATTTTAAACCTGTATAGCGTTAAAAAACGCATTACACGTATATATAATTTATATTAAGGTTATATTAAAAACGATAGGCAGATAAAGGAGTAATAAAACTAAAGAATATAAATCTCTTAAAACTTCACGTTATGATTTTTTAAGAAATCGTATTTAAAAAACCCTTTAAAAAGCCGATATAAAAGTTGTTTTAAACCTTTATAGTATTAGAAAACGTATTATACGTATCTTTTTTTTATAATAAAGATTATATTAAAAATGTAAGGCAGATAAAAGAGTAATAAAGCTAAAAAACATAAATTTCTTAAAACTTTATATTATAACTTTTTAAGAAAACGTATTTAGAAAACCCTTAAAAAAAGCCGATATTAAGGTTATTTCACACCGTTATAGCGTTAAAATAAGTATTATATATACCTTTAATTTATATAAATATTTTATTATAACCCGTGGCCAGGTACGGTATTTATAAGGCTAGAATAATTATATTTTTAAAACTTTTATATTATAACTTTTTAAAAAACCGTATATAAAATTAATTTTTTTAACCCTGATTTAAGCTATATTTTATTTTTTAGATTTTATAAAAAACCCTTTAATCCTTTAATCCGGATTAAAACTAACTTAGACTAATTAAAACTAAGCTTAATTAGTCCGAGCCCTAATTAAGATTAAGCTTAGTTAGTCCGAGCCCTAATTAAGACTAAATTAGTCCGCAGATTTACAGACTTTAATCACCAGATTAATTAGTGATTAAAACTAAGACTAAAGACTAAGGACTAATATAATAACCCTGGACTAAAACTAAGCTTAATTAATTCGAGCCTGAAATAAGACTAAGCTTAATTAATCCGAGCTTTTACTAAAATTAAATTAATTCGTAGATTTACGGACTTTAATCACTAATTAGTGTAGTGATTAAAGTCCGTAAATCTGCGGATTAATTTAGTGTTAATTAGGGCTCGGATTAACTAAGCTAAGTCTTAATTAGTCTTAGTTAGTTTTAATCTGGATTAAAAAACTAAAGGTGTTTTTTTAAAAATTTTAAAATATAAAATATAGCTTAAATCAGGCTTATAAAAATTAACTTTAAATACGTTTTTTTAAAAAGTTATAGTGTAAAATTCTAAAAAATATAATTATTTTAGCCTTATAAATACCCTAATCCCTTATAGGTTTTTATATAACCCTATAATAAAATAAACCTATATAAAATCCTTTTTCAGCCTATAAAAAGGTAAAACGACTTAAACAGCGGCCTTATAAAGGTAATTTAAAATACGTTTTCTTAAGAAGTTATAATATAAAGTTTTAAGAAATCTGAATTTATTAGCTTTAATACTCCTTATTCTCCCTACCACTTTTAATTTTAAGCTTTATATAAATTAAAAACACGTGGGATACGTTTTTTAACGCTATTAAAGTTAGAAATAATCTTACTAGCTGCCTTTTAAAGGTAATTTTAAGTACGTTTTCTTAAAAAGTTATAATGTGAAGTTTTAAGAAATCTAAGTGTATTAGCTTTAATACTCCTTATTCTCCCTGCCACTTTTTATTTAACCCTCGTATAAATTAAATATACGTGTAATACGTTTTCTAACGCTATAAAGGTTTAAAATAGCCTTAATAGCGGCTTTATCAAAGTATTTTTAAATACGTTTTCTTAAAAAGTTATAATATAAAGCCCCACTTAAAACCTTTAGTCTTTACTCCGGATTAAAACTAATTAAAACTAATATTAGTTAGTTTTAATTAAAGCTCGGATTAAATAGCTTAGTTTTTATTAGGGCTCGGATTAATTAAGACTAATGCTAAGGATTAATTAGTTATTAATTAGTAATTAAATTACAACCTTAACCCTGCTTAATATTAGTTAAAGCTCGGATTAATTAACGTGAGTTTTAATTATATAGTTAAGCTAATTAAAATGAAAAAGTTTTATTAATTAATACCTTATTGTTTATTAAATTATAACCCTGTTAATACTATTTTTATTAAAGTTAATAAAAAAACAATGGTTTTTAAAAATTCATGTTTTTTATTATTACTTAATTAAAAGTATTATTTTTACGCGGGTTTTACTTTATATAATCGAAATACTTAAAAGCTAATACTAAAATAACTCACGTTTTTTATTTTAAAATATTCTATAATAAGCGGTATTAAAGCAAAACGGAATTTACGGCGTAATTTAATTAGTTAACGGTTTAGCGATATAGATAAATTCTAATATAAATTCACCGTAAACGTTATAAAACCTTAAAATAATATTATAACATTTTTAATTTTTAAAAGCTGTTTACTAATTATAGCTTTTATTTTACTTAGATTTATATATAATACTAACTTTTATATTTTTAAAATATATATAAAAAGACTTTTTCCTTATATTTAAAACTCGCACTTTTTAAAGTCCGCTTTAAGCCTAGCTTATTAACTTTTTTAATTTTAATAAAGTGCTTTTAACACTTATTTATAAAACTAAAATAAGTTTAAACACTAATATATAAATTTAATACTTATAAAAAACATTATTAATATATAATGAAAATATAACGGGGTTTCTCGCTAGGTTAGAAACTAATACTATATATTTACAAGCAGGGTTTTAATTTATTTATTAATTAATCCCTGAATAGCTTTTAGCATTGGTTTTAATTAATCCGAGCTTTATTTAACACTTAGCTTAATTAGTCCGAGCCTTAATATAATTTAAGGCAATTAATCCAGGCCTTAATTAAAACTAATTAATATTACTTTTTATTAATTTTAATCCGGATTAAAAATTAAAGGGTTAAAATAAGACTTTAAAAAAACAAATTCCCCTTTTTATATATTACTTTAAAACTAAACTATAAAAATAATAAGCTTATAATATAGCTTTTATTATATTTAAAAAGATTTTTTAAAATAAAGAAAAAAGAATAAAGTATATAAAAACACTTAGTATAAATTAAATTTATATTATAATTTATTTTTCAACCTTTATAAAACTTAATAACGTTACTTATAAACACTATAAAAGGTGTAATAAAAACTAAGTATTAGCGCGAAAAGTATTAATAAAGGAAAACTAGGGTTTTTAACTTTTTATATTATGATTTTTTAAGAAGATATTTTTAAAACCGGTTTTTAAAGCTATATTCTCAGTTATTTTATTCTTTTATATATTTAAAATACGTATTATAACCGTTTTCACTTTATACTAAAATAATAAAAGTAATTGCATTTTTATAAACTTTATATTTTAACTTTTTAAATAATCGTTTTAAAAAGCAATTATTCTTTTAGGCTATAAATTAAGTGGTATTAATTTTTAATAGGCTTATAACACGTATTAAAACCGTTATTACCCCTTATAAAAATAAAACTAAAACCTAATATAAGCTAAAAAATAAAATAAGCTAAAATGATTTTATCTTTTAAAACTTTATATTATAACTTTTTAAGAAATAATATTTACAAATAATAGGTTAAGGTTATATAACAGGTTGTTATAACTCTTTATAAGCTTTTAATACGTGATATAACCGCTATTACTTTATACTAGAGTAAGATTAAACCCGATTTAAAGCTAAGGAATTTATAAGCTTAAAATATTTGCATTTATTAAAAGTTTTATATTATAACGTTTTTAAAAAATATATTTAGGAATAACCCTTTAAGGCTAGCGTTAAAGCCGTTTTAACTTTTACAGCCGTATATAAAATATTATAAGTGTTTTTAAATTATACGAAAGTAATATTAAAACTTATTAAGAGTTAATAATTTATAAGGCTAAAATAAATATTTTTTTAAAAAAATTATATTATAGTTTTTTTATAAACCGTATTTTAAAACAATTTTTTAAAGCCTTTTTACAAGT
Organism: Xylariaceae sp. FL0804; assembly: GCA_022539325.1. Lineage (NCBI taxonomy): Eukaryota > Fungi > Ascomycota > Sordariomycetes > Xylariales > Xylariaceae > Xylariaceae sp. FL0804. Next base: position 171,710 of record JAJKLG010000018.1, on the reverse strand, counting down.
ATTCTTTTTTTTTAAAGCCTTTTAATACGCAATTTAAGTTTTAATATATTATACTAAGGTACGATTAAACTCTATTTAGTATTAAGGGATTTATAAAAGTAAAATAATTATATTTCTTAAAATCTAATATTATAACTTTTAAAGCTCGTATTAATAATTTTTTTAAACACTTAACTTTTATTCCGTTTTAATACTTTTACGTTTAAAAAACTAAGTTTTTTAGTTTTTTAAAACAAACCTTTAAAAACCTTTAATCCTTTAATTTAAACTAAGATTAATAAAGATTAACTAAAAGTAAGCTTAATTAGTCCGAGCTTTAATTAAAGCTAGATTAATCCGCAGATTTACGGCTATTAACTATTAAATTAATTAGTGATTAAAACTAAGATTAAAAACTAAGGATTAATATAATAACCCTGTTTATAAGCATTTTATAGTTTTTAAAAAGTAATAATACTCTTAATATTAATATTAGTATTAATAAAGTAAAACGTATACCGAATATTAATTTTCCTATATATTTTCGCTTTAAAGATTTATAAAGGTATTTTTTTAATTAAAAGCTTTAAATGCGGTTTATTTTGTTTAAACTAATAAACTCTTAATAAATAACGTAAAAGTTTAACCTTTTTTTAAGCTGTTAAACTTATAATATAAAAGCTATTTAAAAGATATTAATAAATATAATCAGTTTTTTATAAAAACTAATAATAATGTTTTTCCTAGTTATTTTAAGTCTTTAAAAAGTATTTTATATTAAAACGATATTATATTTCTTTTATTTATTAGCTCGTTTTAATTTATATATTACAACGTTATACGCGATATAATATAAAAGTATTTAAGTTTAATTTATTAAAAGTGTAAAAATAAAAGCGCTATTTTTATAAACTTAGTTTTATAACTTTTTATTTTAACCCCTTTTATTTACTTTTTAATTATGCTTAAACTTTCTCTTAAATAATAATTTTTTTTATATACGCGTAAAGCAAGTTTTAAATATATACTTATTATAAAGCCAGCTTTAAAGCGTATAAATATATAAGCTTTTATAACCGTATTATAAAATAATTAATGTTAGTATTAATTTATTTTAATATAAGTAAATATATATATGCTTTTACTTTTCCGGTTTTTAAGGGTTTTAACGCGCTTTTTTTTTCAAGAATGCGTATTGTTTATTACTTAAAAGTTTTTAAATCTTTATAAAATTAATAAACTTTTTAACGCAGTAAAAAGCTATTATTAAAATTCCTATTAAAATAATTAATATTATAATACGGTAAAGTAATACGCAAACCGTTAATATAGTTTATAAAAACTACTATTTAACTTGTTAGCTTTAAAACGATTTACTTTATTATTTTATATTCTTTAATAGATTTACTTTTATACGCTTTATGTTTTACTTTAACCTATTACTTATATATTTATAACGTATGTAAAAGCGTTTTAAAACTCTTATATTAATTTATAAAGTTTTAAGAAATGTAATTACTTTAATCTTATTAATTCCTTAATTCTATATCCTTTTTAATTTTACTTTAGTATAAGCCAGGGTTATTATATTAATCCTTCGTTTTTAGTCTTAATCTTAATCACTAATTAGTTTAGTAATTAAAGTCTTAAAGTCTGCGGACTGATTTAGGTTTAATTAAGCCTCGGACTAACTAAGCTTAGTCTTAATTAGTCTTAATTAGTCTTAATTAGTCTTAATCCGGACTAAAATACTAAAGGGGTTTAAATGTTTTTATTAAAAACTAAAAGCCCTGGTTTTTTAAGCGTTAAAGTAGTAAAAAGACTAAAGTTAAGTGTTTAAAGGTAATTATTAATACGGGGATTAAAAAGGTTATAATGCTAAGTTTAAAAAAATGTAATCATTTTAGCTTTATAAGTTTCTTAACTCTGTTTAAATTCTATTTATACCTTAGTATAAAGCAATAAAATATATTTTACGTTTTATAAGGTTATAAAAGGAGAGCGAAACTTTAAAGGGGGGCTTAAACAGTTATTCCTAAATACGAGTTTTTAAAAAGTTATAATATAAAGTTTTAAAATGTATATTCACTTTAGCCTTATAAATTCTCTAGCACTTATAAGGTTTTAATACTATTTTAGTATAAGGTAATAGTAGTTGAAAAAGGTTTTACAAGTATAGAAAGAATAAAAAAAACCTAAAACCAGGGATATTATATTAGTCCTTAGTTTTTAATTTTAATCTTAATCACCAATTAGTTTAATAACTAAAGTCCGTAAATCTGCGGACTAATTTAATATTAATTAGGGCTTAAATTAATTAAGCTTAGTCTTAATTAGTCTTAGTTAATCTTAGTTCGGATTAAGGGATAAAAGGTTTTTTTAAAAAAGTATTAATATCAGCATTTTAGAGTTAAATATTACATTTTTAAACACGTTTTTTTTATTTATAAGGTAAAGTTTTAAGAGATATAATCACTTTAGCCTTGCAAAGTTTATAACTACCTTAAGGTTTTAACATAACCTCGCCAGAAATTTAAGATTTTTATAATACGTATTATAACGCTAAAAATGGTAAATTCAACCCTAACGCTAGCTTTAAAAGATTGTTTTTAAAAACGTTTCCTTAAAAAGTTATATAATAAAGTTTTAAGAAATGCAGTTACTTTAGCCTTATAAATTCCTTAACTTCTTACAGGTTTTAACTTAACCTTGTTAAAAGTTATAGATTATTATAAAACGTACTTTAACGCTATTAAATGTAAAAACGGCTTTAACGCTAGATTTAAAAGATTATTTCTAAGTAAGTCTTCTTAAAAAGCCATAATATAAAGTTTTAAAAAATACTATCACTTTAGCCTTATAAGCTCTTTAATTCGTTGTATGTTTTAGTATTACCTCGCCGTAGAATAAAAACACATATAAAACGTTATATAAATCTAAAAAGGTTTAAAACGGCTTTCACGCTGGCTTAAAAGAATTATCTTTAAGTACGATTTCTTTAAAAGTTATAAATATAGTTTTAAAAAATACAATCACTTTAGCTATATAAGTCCCTTAACTCGAGCACTACTATTTGCGCATTACCTATCCCACTATCGGCGCATTAAAGCCACTTTAAAGAACTAGTTAAAGGGCTAGAAAACAGCAATACAAGCCCGCGCACTAAATATTATATAACAACTCTGGTATCTTTGTTCTCCCAGCCTTGCCAATCATACTCTCTATCTGCAGACCTAGCCACCCCGCGCCGCCTAGAGCCCTGCAAAGCCTTATATAACGACGACGTCGACAACAATAATATACGGCACGCAGGGCACGCAAGGCACGCAGTTATAGCCAAGGGCACGCGGCTATGGCTAAGGGCACGCAGTTATGGCTAAGGGCTAAGGGAGCTTTTTCTTCACTACCGGGCTTTAAATCATTCGAATCTGCAATAAGAACCGAACGCGTGCTATTATCTGCGTGCGTATATAAAAAAGAGTTAAAATAGGAGGTAGGGAGAAGAGGGATATAAGAGTTATTATATAAAATTTAGTGCGCGGGCTTGTATTATTATTTTCTAGCCCTTTAACTAGTTTTAAAAGTGGGAATAATGCTCCGATAGTTGGATGGGTAATGCGCAAATAGTAGTGCTCCTTAACTCCTTATCGGTTTTAATATCACCTCGCTAAAAATTAAAAACATATATAAGACGTATTATAAAGCTAAAAAGGGTAAAAACGGCTGGAACGCTAGCTTTAAACATTAATTATTCAGTACGTTTCCTTATAATATAAAGAGTAAAAAAACCTAATTTCTTTTATTTAATTACTTTTATCTAAATAGTTTAACTTATATTTATTTAATATATATAGTATAGTATAATACGAAAAACCTTTTAAAAGTTAAATAAAAAACCTTTAAAAAGAATACACTTTAGTAAACATGTTTTTATATACTTTACTCCCTTTTTCCTGTTTTAAAAAAAACATTTAAATATAATAAAAGCCTTAATATAAACCTTTTCCTTTCTCTATCTATTTATAGCGTAATATAATATAAAAACACATTTTTTTTCTTAAGCCTTATTTAAAACCTTTTAGTTTTTAATCCGGATTAAACCTAATTAAGACTTATATTATTTAGTTTTAATAAAGGCTCGGACGAATTAGCCTAGTCTTAATTAAGGCTCGGAATAATTAAGATTATGGCTAAAGATTAATTAGTGATTAATTAATAACTTAAATACAACCCTGTTGTTTTTAAAAAGGTTTTTAATTATTAATAACTGATTACGGTAATCCGCGTTAGATTTATAAAACATCGGGTGTTTTTTTACTTTTATGTTAACGTTTTAAAAAGCTTATAATTAATTAATAAAGTTTAAAATATTATCGTGCTTAGTATAAAACGTTTTACTTATTAATATACTATAAATTATATTAATTATAAAAAACCATACGTTTTAAAATACTGAGTTTTATAAGCTAAAAACTTTTTATATTAACTTTATTACTTATTATTTTTCCTTACCGTTATAGCTTAATTTTTCTTAACAAATAAATTTATTTCTATAAATCCTTTTATTTTATATTCTTAAGTTATTTAAAAACGCGTTACTTATATATAAATAACCGCTTACTCCTATATTTTAAAAGGTGTTTAAAGTAACCTTTAAATTACTCCTTACTTACTATTATATAAAAGGTAAAAGGTTATATCTTTTAATACTTCGTTTAAAAGTTATAAACCATATTATATTTACCTGTTATAATAAGTTAAAAACTTTTAAAGTTAACCTTTTCCTTATATTTTTATATTTTATACTTTTTTTTAAAGCACTTAAGTATATTACAGCGTTAAAAATATATTATACTAAAGTAAATACCACGACTAGCGTAATTTTAAACACACTTTAAATTAAAAGGCTTATAATAATCTATTATACGGTAATTAACCTTATAGTAACTAAAATAACGAGCTTTATAAATTAACTTAGCGCATTTATTATTAATCGGTTAAAAAAGTTTTTATTTTTATTACCGCTTAGTGCTAGCGAATTCTAAGCGCGGAGTAGTATTAATACTTATATAAAAACTAAAAGCATTTTTAATACTTTTTTTACTTATAGCTTTATTATTATTTCCTTACTTTTAAATATTATTTATATAATTATTATTAAAGTTATTACCTCGTTTCTCCGCGATTTTAAAAGTATTCCCTTATTAAAGAATAAAAATACTATAAGCTTTTTTAAAACACTTAATTATATAAGTATTTGTATATATACGATTTATTTTAAAAGTATAAGCTTATTATAAAGCTCGTGTTTTTTCTTATAAATGAAAAAGCGGCGCTTTTTAAATAATTAAATAACAGTGTTTTAAAACCTTTAAAACTTAATAATATTAAGTATAATTAAGGTTTTAAACCCCGATTTAAACTTGTTTTAATATTTGAAATTTATATATTCTTATAAGTAATATTTAATTTAATAAGCAAAAATCGTGATTTTATAAAAGTAATTATATTTTAAATACGGTTATAAAGTTTTAACAGCTGAAGTTTTGTAAATATCTTTTAATATTAGCCAGTTTAACAGCTTTATAAAGAAACTAATTATACTTTACTTTTAAAAGGTTAAATCATTTACGGTATAAAGTCAGGGTTATAATTTAGTTATTAATTAGTTATTAATTAATCCTTAGTATTAGTCTTAATTAATCCGACCCCCTGATTAAGACTAAGCTAAATAATCCGAGCCTTAATTAAGACTAATTAATATTAGTCTTAATTAATCTTAGTCCGGATTAAAAACTAAAGGTTTTAAGTGGGGCTTAAGGAAATAACGGTTTATTATATTATATATTATATTAAATAAAAGTTATAATACCTGATTTATACGTTGTAATATTATAGAAATTAAAAGCCTAAGTATTTGCGTTTTTAAAAATTTTATAATACGACCTTTTAAAAAAACATACTTGAAAATAATTCTATAAGGTTAGTATTAAGCAGGGTTATTACATTAGTCCTTAATCTTTAGTCTTAGTCTTAATTACCAATTAGTCTAATAATTAAAGTCCGTAAATCTGCGGATTAATTTAATCTTAATTAGGGCTCGGACTAATTAAGCTTAGTCTTAGTTAATCTTACTTAGTCTTAATCCGGATTAAAGGATTAAAGGTTTTTTTTATAAAGTATTAATTCAAAGTTAGAAATAAAGAAAAGCCATAAAATTTAATTATAACGTGATAAAACGCTTTAAAGAAATATTTCCAAATACGATTTATTAAAAAGTCACAATGTAAAGCTTTAAGAAATGAAATCATTTTAATCTTTTAATCTCTTTAAACTTGCGTATTTTTTAACTTTACTTTGAGATAGGTTACAACGCGTATATCACGTATTTCAAGGCTACAGCAAAGAAAAACAAATTTTAAAAAGGCGTTAAATAATTATTTCCAAGTACGAATTCTTAAAAAATTATAATATAAAGTTTTAAAAAATGAAATCACTTTAACCTTTTAAATTCCTTACCTCTCCGTACTTCTTAACCTTACCTTAGCATATAGTAATAATAATAATACTACGTATTATAGAGCTAAAACGAAGGAAAACACGCTTTAAGAAGGCCTTTAATAATTATTCCCAAGTAGGATTTCTTAAAGTCACAATATAAAGTTTTAAAAAATGCAATCACTTTAACCTTTTAAATTCCGTAACTCTCTATACTTCTTAACTTTACCTTAGCATATAGTAATAACATTTATACCACGTATTATAAAGCTAAAACGAAGAAAAAGAGGCTTTAAGGAGGCCTTAAAGAGTTATTTCTAAGTACGATTTCTTAAAAAGTTATATTATAAAGTTTTAAAAACGCAATTATAAAAGCTTTTTAAAATTCATAAAATTTTTAGGTATTAGCCAGGCTTTATATATTTTCTTTTCTATAATACTTTATATAATAAATTGTTTTTTCTATTATGCCCCACTTAAAAGCCTTAGTCTTTAGTCCGGATTAAGACTAATTAAGACTAATATTAGTTAGTCTTAATTAAAGCTCGGACTAACTAGCCTAGTTTTAGTTAGGGCTCGGACTAATTAAGACTAATGCTAAGAACTAATTAATAACTTATTAGTAATTATTTTATAACCCTGGTATTCAGATTCTTTTCAACCTTTTTAGCTTTATAATACGTATTTTACGTGTTTATAACTTATAATAAGGTAATAGTAAAACTTATTAAGAATTAAGGAATTTATAAGGCTAAAGTAATTGCATTTCTTGTAACTTTATAATGTGATTTTTTAAGAAAACGTACTTGGAAATAATTCTTTAAAGCTAGCGTTAAGGCCATTTTTGATTTTTATAGCGTTATAATACGTATTATAAACGTCTTTAATTTGTGATAAGGATGTATTAGAATCTTTAAGGACTTAAGGAGCTTATAAGGTTAAAGTGATAGCATTTCTTAAAACTTTATATTATAACTTTTTAAGGAAACGTACTTGAAAAAAGTTATTAAAAGCTAGCTTTAGGGTTGTTTTTAACTTTAGTAGCGTTATAATACGTATTCCATTACGTTTTAATTTCTGGTAAGGATATACTAAACCCTATAAAGACTTAAGGAATATATAAAGCTAAACTGAATGCATTTTTTAAAACTTTATAATATAGCTTTTTAAGAAAACGTACTTGGAAATAATTCTTTTAAGCTAGGGTTAAGCTCGTTTTTAACTTTTATAGCGTTATAAAACGTATTATAAGAGTTTATAATTTCTAGTAAGGATATACTAGAGCCTGTACAGAGTTAAGGAATTTATAAGGCTAAACTGAATGTATTTCTTAAAACTCTACCTTATAATTTCTTAAAAAACGTACTTATAAATATTACTTTTTAAATCTAAAACACTGATTTTAAAACTTTATTAAAAAACCTTTAGTTTTTTAGTCCGGACTAAGACTAACTAAGATTAAGCTTAATTAGTCCGCAGATTTACGGACTTTAATCACTAGACTAATTAATAACTAAGACTTAAACTAAAAACTAAGGACTAATTTAACAACCCAGTATAAAACGTTATAAAAACTATTTCTTTACACGATTATTATAAAGGTTTAATACGTTTTCTTTTTTCTTTTAATAATAACGAAATACAAGTTAAATTAAATCGCAAATTAATTATAATAAAAAACTATTATCGTTATTAAAATTATAAATTAACAAAAATTTAATTGTAAATAATCCAATTCTTTTCTAAGCCGGTAATTTTCGCTTTTTTACTTTATACTAATAATGCGGTTTTAACTTCTATCAGCTAACTTTACACGTAGTATTATATACGTTTTAACCTTTATTACTAGCTAAGCTTAAATATAAAGTCATTTTAATATATATTTAAAAAGTTTAATATTAAATAAAGCTAATACTTAGTTTTTAACTTTAAGTATATTACTATTACCGTTTTTAATAATACTTAAACTATTATTTTCTAACCTTTACTTTACTTTTAAAAGTCAGGTTTAAACTTTAACTTTTAAAAAAAGGGTTTAATATTAATACTCGCTATATTCGTAAAAACTACTAGGTTACGCGTATTTATTTTTTAAAAATTAAATTACTCTTTTAATATTTAGAAAAAAGGGAAAAAGGCATTTTAACTATTTTATCCTTTTTATAAAGTAATTTATAAGTTTATTAACAGGGTTATAGCTTTATTACTGAGTTTTAAATCCTAGCTTTAATTAATAATTAACCTAGTAATTAAACTCCTTAAGTCTGCGGACTAATATAATCTTAATTAAATATAAAACTAATTAAGCTTAGTTTTAATCCCTCTTTAAACTAATTAAGCTTATATTTAGTTAATTTTCATTAGTTTTAATCCGGATTTAAAGATTAATCGGTTTACTACAACGTATTAAAAAGTAATATTTTTAAGGCTATAAATAAAACATATAGCTTAAACCTTAATTTTAAAACTATTTTTAATTACGTTTTTAAAGGTATAATATAGGGTTTTAAGAAGTAAAACTATTTTAAGCTTATAAATTCCTTATTTCCTTATAAGTATTCGTATTTACGTGGTAGAAATTAAAAACACTTATAATAAGTATTTAAAAGCTATAATAAAAGAATATAATCTTAAATATAGCTTTAAATGATTTACTTTAAATATGTTTTCATAAAAACTTATAATATAAGTTTTTTAAAAATATAATAATTTTCAGCTTATAAATTTCTAATCTTTTAATAAGTGTTAAGGTTACCGTTATATAATTTAAAACAATTTATAATACGTTTTATAAAGCTGTAACGGAAAAAGATAACTTTAAAAGCGGCGTTTAATTATTATTTTAAAATACGGTTTTTAAAAGAATTATAATATGAATTTTAAAACAATATAATCGTTATAAGCTTATAAGTGCTTTATCTTTTAATACGTATTAATATTACTTATATTTAAGATAAAACTATTATATTACGTATTATAAAGCTTTAACATTTAACACGGCTTTACTTAATAATTTTAAAATACGGTTTTTTAAACAGTTATAATATTAATTTTTAGAAAAAGCAGTTATTTTAGCCTTTTTAATCTCTTAACGTTAACTGTATTTTAGCTTAACCTTAAAAAAAGGTAATAACACTTATATTATATATTATAAGGTTATAACGGAAGAAAACAACTTTTAAAGTGGCTTTAAACAATTTTTTAAAGTACGTTTTCTTAAAATGTTATAATATAATAGTTTAAGAAATGCAATTATTTTAGCCTTATTAATTCCTTAACTTTAAATAATTCCAGCTTAACCTTAATATACGGAAATAACACTTATAGTATATATTATAAGGCTATTACGGAATAAAACAACTTTATAAGCGGTTTTAAACATTTTTTAAGGTATAACTTTATAAAACGTTATAATAAAAAGTTTTAAAAATGGACTTATTTAAGCTTTATAAATTCCTTTAGTTTAATTAGGGTTATAATTTAGCTATTAATTAAAAGTTAATTATTTCTTAGCATTAATCTTAATTAATCCGAGCCCTAGTTAAAACTAAGCTTAATTAATCCGAGCCTTAATTAAAACTAAGCTAGTTAATCCGAGCCCTAACTAAAACCAGGGTTATTATATTAGTTTTTTTATTTTTAGTTTTAGTTTTAATTATTAATTAGTTTAATAGCTGAAATTCGTAAGTCTGCGGACTAATTTACTTTTTATTAATGCTCGAATTAATTAAGTTTAGTTTTAGTTAAAGCTCGTATTAATTAAGCTTAGTTTTAATCCGGATTAAAGGTTTAAAAGGCTTTTTACAAAACTAAAAATATAGAATATAGTTTAAATTAAGCTTAAAAAATCACCTTTATATACGTTTTTTTAAAAAGTTATAATATAAACTTTTAAGAAATACATTTCTTTTAATTATATAAACACTTAAACTTACTATAAGTTATAATAAAACCCTGTTATAAGTTTTAAGTACGTATAATACGTTTTATATCGATATAAATGTTTGAAAAAAATTCAATATCGGTTTTTTAAAGATTATTTTTAATTCGTTTTCTTTTAAAAGTAAAAATATAAGTTTTTACGCAGTTTAAATTCGTTAGCTTTAATACTCCTTAATACCCTTATCGGATTTAATATAACCTTTATATAAATTATAAGTATATATAATACGTTTTTTTACGCTATAACGTTTTAAAACAACTTTAATATCGGCTACTTAAAAGTATATTTAAACACGTTCTTTTAAAATATTAAAATATTAAGGTTTAAGAAATTTAAAATCTTTAACTTTAATACTCCTTAATTTATACATTATTTTTAATAAAACCTATATATAAATTAACAATAAGTATAATACGTTTTTAACGCGATAAAGGTTTAAAATAACTTTAATATCGGGTTTTAAAAAGGATTTTTAAATACGTTATTTTAAAAGGTTATAATATAAAGTTTTAAAATAATTAAAATTATTAGTTTTAAACCTTTTATATTACCTTTTAAGTTTTATACAAAACTTTAAAATAATATATAAATATATATAAAGTTTATTATTTTATTATACTTATTTTTATAAAAACGCTTAATTATAAGCTGTAAACATGTTTTTAAAAAAACGATTTCTTAAAAACCTTTATTATAAACTTTTAAGTTTTATTCTTATATATTTTATAAAATAAACGTTTTTTAAAAATACTTTTTTATTTAAACTATATAAAACCTTAAACTATAAAATCGATTTAATATACTAAAAAATCTGCTTAATAATAATAATAAGTTTATTTATAAGTTTTAAAATAATGTTATTTTATAACTTATAAAGTGAAATTAATAATAGGTTTTTATTGTTTTTTTAATATCGTTTATCTTTTTTATTTTTTTCGTTTTTAATAAATCGTATACGGTTTTTTAATCGTTAAGGCTTTTTAATTGTTAAGGTTTTTTTTATATTAAAGGGTTTATTCTTTTTCGGTTTCGTAACCGTTAAGCGTTTTAATCTTTTTCGTTTTTAACGAATCGTATACGGTTTTTTAAACGGTTTAACTTGTTGTTATTAAGATTTTCAAGGAATTATATACGGCTTTTTTATCGGTTTAATCCTTTAGATTTCTTATTTTAAACTTTTATTAGTTTAAATTATAAACTCGGAATTAAGTATATTTAATTTTTAAAATTTAAAGGTTTTTTTATCAAGTTATTTAACTTAAGATTAAATATTAAACAACTTATTAAGTATAAACTTAAATAAAGTAAATAAGTAAAAGTTAATAAGTATAAATTAACTTCGGTGATTTCGGGAAAAAAGAAAAGTATTTAGAATAGTTTTAAAAAGTATTTTAAAATAATAAGTAATAAGTATCTTATAAAAAGGTTATATTATTATAATAAAAAGTGAAATACACTTATAATAAAAAAGTATAAAATAATAAAAGAAAAAAAGAAGTTTAAGGTTAAAAATCCCTTTTACGTTTATAAAATATATATATTTAATAAAAAGATATATACCGTTAATAAAATTCTTAAACTGGAGTAGTTATTAATAATAAATACCGGTAATAAATAAGTATTTATAAGCTTATATATAAACTATTAATAATAAGCTTATACGTAAATCATTTATAATAAGCTTTTAATAATAAGCTTTTATATAAGCTATTATATATAAGCTATTAATAATAAGCTATTAAAAGTAAGCTTATATAGAGCTATAATTAATAAGGTTATACGCAAGTTAATAATAATAAGCAATTAAAAGTAAACTTATATATAAGCTGTTAATAATAAGCTTATATATAAGCTTTAATATAAGCTTTTAGCTAAAAAAAAGTAAAAACGCCGATTAAAGTTTTATAAAAGTTAAATATTCGCTCTGCGTATAATATACCGAGTTAATAAGTAGTTTAACGGCTATAAATATTATAACGATGTAATAAAAAGCCTGTAGTAATATAACGGTTAAATTCCAGCTAATTAATATAAAAAGCTATATTATATATTATATATTACTAATTTACTCTTTTTTTCTATTATAACCTTAAAGTTTTATTTAATAAATAATAAAAGTAAAACATTTAAAGCCCGCGGTATTATTTCCGCGTATATATAATAAATATATAAATAAAAAAAGTAAATATAATATTCTTTAAAATAATTTACTTTTTTATACCGATTAAAGCGTAGTTTATAGCGCGCGGCTAGTTAACTCCTTTATATACACGTTTTTAAGTTTACTTTATTAAACGAGTAATTATATATATTATTAATAAGTAGATACGTATAATATAATTAAGCTTGCTTTATATTTTTAATAACGATTTTAAAGGTTAGTTATATTATATTATATTACTTATAATTAATTATAGCATTTATTAATAATTAGTAAATTAAATTACAGGTTAATTAAAATAAGTAAAAAGTTTACTTATAAAATTAAACTTAAATTTTCAAGCGTTAATTTTAATATAAGCTATATATTTTTTAAAAATTTAAAAGTACGCGGTTAATATAAGCTTTAACGTTATACTATAACACTATAATAGCGTTAAAATCGTTTAAAAAGAATTATTTTCTTTTAAGTTAAAATAAAATAAAATAATATTTATTATAAAATTATTAATTTACTTAATTGTTTTTATAATTGCAGCTTTAATATAAGTATTTTTATCTTTTTTCTTAACATTTAATATTAAACGTAAATAATAAAAAAGTATAGAAGTAATAAATTTTATTTTCTTTATATACCTTTATAATTATTTTATTTATTTATAAAAGTAAACTTAATAAGCTTTTTAAAATAAATTTTAAAAAATTATATTTAAAGCTATAAACTTAATCCTAAGTAGTAATTTTTAATTTTAATTATAAATTAACTGTATATTTATAGTTTATAGATTTATAAGCTAATAAAACTTTAAATAAGTATTAAACTATTTAAAGCTTAGTTTTAACAAGTTTTAACTACTTTTAACTTAAACTTAGTAGTTTAACTTATAAAAGGCGTTTTTATTATTAAAAAACTGTTTTAAACTTATAACTTATAAGTTATAACTTAATTATTAATTAATTACTTTTTAGTTTTTTAAATTATTTTTCATTAATCCGAGCTTTATTTAGGATTAAGCTTAATTAATCCAAGCCTTTATAAAAGCCAAGCTAATTAAAACGAGTTTTAATTAATTAATATTAGCTTTACTTAATTTTAATACGGATTAAAAACCAAAGGTTTTAAATAAAGCCTTAAAAAAAAACGTTTATTTTAATATATAATTATATATTTAAATTATAAATTAAAAAGGGCTTATAACTTAGCTTTTATTACATTTTAAAGTATTTCTTAAAATGAAAATAAAGAAATTAAATATATATAAACACTTATAAAAACGTGAACTAGTGTTAATATCTTTTATATTACTTTTATAAAACGGGTAAAAGCTTATTATATATAAAGTAAAAAATTTACTAAAAGCGAAGTATTAGCGCAGAAGTTATTAATTTATAAAAATTAGGTTTTTTAACTTTTTATATTATAACATTTTAAGAAATATTACTTGAGAATAACTCTTTAAGGCTCGCGTTTAAGCTTTCTTTTAGCCTTAATAGCTTTATAATACGTATTATATATATTATCAATCTTTACTAAGGTAATATTAAAAGAAATAAAGAGTTAAGGAGCTTATAAGGCTAAAGTGATTATATCTTTTAAAAAAAAGTATTAAAAAATCGCTTATTAAGGCTAGGGGAAAACTTATTTTAACCTTTATAGCTTTATTATACGTATTATATATTGTATTAACTTATAATATAGTGTTAATAGAAATTATAAAAAGTAAAGGAGTTTATAAGGCTAAAATAGTTATATTTCCTAAAACTTTATATTATAATATTTTAAAAAGTTTTATTTAAAAATAACTTTTTAAGATTAAAGTTAAAGTATTTTTAAATTTTATAGCTTTATAACACGTATTATTATAGCGTTTTATTTATAGTAAGGGGATATTAAAAACTATAAGGAATAAAGGAATTTATAAGTTTAAAATATTTGCATTTTTTAAAATTATATATTATAACTTTTTAAGAAAATATACTTAAAAATAATTCTTTAAAACAAGGGTTAAGATTATTTTTAAACTTTATAATCTTATATAACGTATTTTAAGAGTACTTAACTTATAAAAAAAGAATATAAAAAACTATAAAAAATAAAAAAACTTATAAGGCTAAAATAATTGCATTTTTTAAAACTTTATATTATAACTTTTAAAAAAACGTATTAAAAAGCAATTTTTTAAGATTAGCTTTAAAGTCGATTTTAACCTTTATAGCCTTTTAATACGTATTATACGAGTTGTTACTTAAAATAAAAGTAATTTTAAAACCTATAAAGAGATAAAGGATTTATAAAGCTATAATAGTCGTATTTATAAAAACTTTATATTTTAACTTTTTAATTATTATATTTAAAAACGTTGTTTTTTAACTTTAATATACTAGTTTTAAACTTTTAATACTTTATAAGAAAAAGTTAATTTTTAATCCGGATTAAGATTAATTAAGATTAACTAGGATTAAGCTTAATTATTCCGGTTTTTAATTAAAACTAAGCTTAATTAATCCGAGCCTTAATAAAAACTAATTCAGTCCGCAGATTTACAGACTTTAATTACTAGATTAATTAGTGATTAAAAACAAAATAAAAGATTAAGGATTAATATAATAACCCTGCTTATAAGTAAGAAAAACCCTTTAAAGCTAGTATTAAAATACTAGTTTTATAATTAATAGTTATTAGTATTATAATATAAAGTTTTAATAAATTTAATTTTTTATTTTTTATAAGGTTGGTTAAAACTTTAATCTTTAAGTATAATACTTATAATTTATAAAACTAAGCTAAAAAGTTAGTTTTACTTTTAAAAAGCCTTTAAAATTAAGTATTTAATATTTATTTAAAAAAGTTAAATATTATAACGGTTTTAAAAACTTAATTTATAAAGTTTTATAACTCTTTATATTTTTAAACCTTTTAATATTACTTGGAAGTAGTTTTAAACCAGGTAGTAATTAACGAATAAGATAAAATAAGGTTATATAAGCTTAAAAATCCTTTTAAATCATTAATATAAGTATAATAATTAAAATATTTAAAGAATAGCTTTTTAAAAAGTGTAATTATTTCAGCTTTTTCGTTTTTATATTTCTTTTTAAGTTTTACTATTACTTTTTTATTAAAACAGAAAACGAATTTAATTAACTTTAAAAGCTTTACGCTTTTAAAAGTTACTTTTAAACAGCTTTATTATATTAATCCTTAGTTTTTAGTTTAAATCTTAATCGCTAATTAGTTTAGTAATTAAAATCTGTAAATCGGCGGACTTACTTAGTCTTAATTAAGGCTCGGACTAATTAAGCTAAGTTATAATTAAGGCTCGGATTAATTAAGCTTAACTCTACTTAATCTAAGATAATCTTAATCTAAACTAAAGCTTTAAAGGTTTTTTAATAAAGTATTAAAACCAGTATTTTAAAGTTAAAAAATAACATTTTTAAATACGTTTTTTAAAAAGTTATATTATAAAGTTAAAGAACTGCATTTAGTTTCACCTTATATATTCTTTAATTCTTTATACGTTTTAATATACCCTATAACCTTGCGAGAAATTAAATAATATAATAATACGTATTATAACGCTATAAAGGTTAAAAACGACCTTAACGCTAGCTTAAAAGAATTATTTCCAAGTACGTTTTCTTAAAAAGTTGAATTATAAAGTTTTAAGAAATGCATTTAGTTTAACCTTATAAACTCCTTAATTCTTTATACGTTCTGCTATAAGTTATAGCCCTGCTAAAAGTTAAATATTTATAATAATACGTATTATAACGCTATAGCAGTAAAAACGACCTTAATATTAGCTTATAAAAATTATTTCCAAGTATATATTCTTAAAAAGTTATATTATAAAGTTTTATAAAATGCATTTAGTTTAGCTTTATAAATTCCTAAATGCTTTACACGTTTTAATATAACCTTGCCAGGAATTAAAAATTAATATAACACGTATTATAACGATATAAAAGTTAAAAATAACCTTAACATTAGCTTGATAAAATTACTTTTAAATACGTTTTTTAAAACAGTTATATTAAAAAGTTTTAGAAAATGCATTTATTTTTCACTTATAAACTTCTTAATACTATATACGGTTTAATATAACCTCGACGGAAATTAAAAATTAATATAATACGTATTATAACGCTATAAACGGTAAAAATAACCCTAAAGCTAGTTTTAAAGAATTATTTTTAAGTACGTTTTTTTTAAAAGTTATATTATAAAGGTTTAAGAAATATAATTACTTTAGCCTTATAAATTTCTTAATTCTTTATAGGTTTTACTACTACTTTATTATAAGTTATAAACACGTAAAATACGTATTATAAAGCTAAAAAGGCTTAAAAGAACTTTAATTTTAACCTTATAAAATTATTCTTAAATACGGTTTTTTAAAGGGTTATATTATAAAATTTACAAGAACGTAAAAATTTAAGCTTTTTAATTTCTATAATATTACTACGTATAAACCAGGTATTATAACTTTTATTTATTATATTATATAATATAATAAGCCGTTATTTTATTAAGCTTTATTTAAAACCTTTAGTTTTTAATCCGGATTAAAACTAATTAAAACTAATATTAGTTAATCTTAATTAGGGCTCGGATTAATTAAAACTAATGCTAAGGATTAATTAGTGATTAATTAGTGATTAAATTATAACCTTGCTTTTAAATAGCTATTTAATAGCTGTTTTTCAGCTTATTATTTAAAAGTTAAAATATAAAGTTTTAAAGGAAGTAATTAATTTAGCTTTTTATTTTCCTTATTATTATAATATATTTAATAATATATTTATATAAAGTAAATGCTTAAATTTAATAGTTTTTAAAGCTGTAAAAACGGAAACCGAATTTTTTTATTAGTTTTTAAAACGAGTTTTTAAATATAACTTTTAAAAAAGTTATAATATAAAGTTCTGAAAAATGTAATTAATTTAACTTTATATCTTTTAATTTTACTTTTAGTTTTATTATAGTTTTATATACCTTATATATTAGTATTTTTTAATTTATAAAGGTATAAACGTTAAAAAGTAAGCTAATAATAGCTTTTTAATATTTAATAAAAACCGACTTTTTAAAAGTTATAAAATAAAGTTTAAAAAACTTAATTAATTTAATTTTTAATTTAATACTTTACTTTTATAAAATAAGACCACGTAATACACGTTTTATAAACCTGATAATTTATATAAACTAGATTAATAATAGTTTTAAAGTAATATAAAAGAAATTTATTTTTAAAACTTTATATTATT
Organism: Xylariaceae sp. FL0804; assembly: GCA_022539325.1. NCBI lineage: Eukaryota > Fungi > Ascomycota > Sordariomycetes > Xylariales > Xylariaceae > Xylariaceae sp. FL0804. The sequence continues at coordinate 153,859 of JAJKLG010000018.1, read as the reverse complement.
AATAAATAAAAAGGATTTTATAGTTTTATTATTAACTTATATATAATTACTTTGCTTTAAGTTTATAACTTATAAAGTATTTTATTTTAAATTAAATTAAAAGTTCCGTTTTAATTATTATAAGCTTTAATTATTACTAAGCTAACTAGTTTAAGCTTTCGTTAATATTACTTAGAGTTTAATATAAATTTATATAAAATAAGGTAAAACTATAGTTTATAAATACAGCTTTATAAAAAACATATATTATAATAGATATAATATATAAAATCCGGGTTTTATACTTAATAATAATATAAACATTAAAAAGCTTAAGTATTTATATTTTTTAAAGCGTTAAAATATATCGTTTTTAAAAAGGTTATTTAAAAATATAGTTTTAAGCTTATTATTACATTTATTAATAGTTATTATAAATAGTTTAATTTTATACTAAAGTATTATATTAAGTCGTATAAAAACAGTGTTATATTATAAGTATTAAGTAATTATTAATTAATTCGTAATTTTATATTTTTTAAATTCGAGCTTTAATTAAACTAGGCTTAATTAATCCGAGCCTTTATTAAACCCAAGCTTAATAAGTTTAAGCTTTAATTAGAATTAATTTAATACGCAGGTTTATTAACGTATTAAAGCTAGGATTAAAAACTAAAGATTAATAAAATAAACCTGTAAGTTAAAAATAAGGAATTTATAAAGTTTTAATAAAACAACCTTTTTAAAAATATATTATAAAAAAGTTTTTTAAAGCGACTTTTAAACTTAATTTAAAAATTTATAGCTTTATTATATATATTATAAGTGTTTTTACTTTATATTTTATATATTATATTAGCTTTTTAAAGTTAAAGCTGCTAGTAAAAGCGTATTTTTTTTAAGAAAAGCTAGGATAAAAAAGAGAGGAAAAAGTTAAAACCCGTTAAAGCGCGGTATATATATAAATATAATAATAAGGGCGCTTTTAAATATTTAAATCTCTTACAGGGTTTCTTTTTTATACTTTTTATTTATATCTGCCCAGCTAGGTAATAATCCTAGCTTATACCGTAGTATTAACCCCCCCCCCCCCTTTTTAAATAAGCAGATTCGCCCTTAAATTTAATAGTATAAAGTTTTAAAAAGTAAGAAGCAGGTTTAAACTATTGCCTTAATTATCCATAATTACTTTTTAAGCGGAGAAAAAACACTTTTAAATTTATACTTTATATTAGTTAAGCTAAAAGGCTTTTATCCAGTATTTAATTAAAGTGTATAATATAATTAAATAAAAAACTTCCGCTTTATTATTACGGCTAATAGCCGGGCGTAGCCGCTACTACTTTATAAAAAATAATCCTTAATTATAAGATGTAAAAGGGAAGGAAGGCTTCGTACAGCTAGCTATTAAAAAAGTGCAGGTAGCTAGGTCCGGTGCGGGCTACCTAGGTAAAGCCTAGCTTAATAAAGCTTAAAAGCCTAAGTGTGCGGGGGCTATACTTAACCACACTTTTAAGCTATACAGGCTATTATAAATGCGGTGTGCTATTACTTTTATCTTAATAAATAAGCGGTTATAAAGTGAATTAGCCGGGGTTTAACCGATTAAATAATATTAAACGATAAGTATTAAGCTCCTCGTGCGTATTAAAGCTGAAATATAACGAATTTATAATAAAAACCGGGTTTATATAGTTATATACGCTTTTTTTAAACTAATTTAAAAGCAGTATTTATAAAGCGCCGTTAATTAGCTATTACCGCTTAACGGATTTAATTACAGCGTAAATACTAAAGCGTTATTTTCTTTTTTTAAATAGCCGACCGCGACCTTTTTATTAAGCCGTTAATCCTTATAATCCGGCGGGGAGGTTATTATTAAAGTAGTCCGGGTTATAAGCGTTAGCTTTAAAAACTGCCTTTTATTATAATAGCTTTTATAAAAAGCCGGTTTTATTAAAATATATTATATAAAAAGCTTTTAACGCCCGTAAACTGTTTTTAAAGCTTTCGGCGTTATATTATAAGAAATCCGGATTTTAGCCTTTTTATTAAACTTAATACTAAAGTGTTTTATTAACGATTTAAAAAACCGTTATTTTCTAACCTTTTATTTTAAGTTTTTTTAAACAGGGTTTATAACCTCCCTTTTAAGGGATTTAGCCGTTTAGCCTAGTATTAGCTTATTTTTAAACTTACGTAATTAATCCGCGTAAAAACCGCGGGCTCCCCGCCACGTACTTAAAACCTCGAGATTATAAAAATATATTTTTATAGCGGTAATTTTATAATAATAATAGGTTAAAAGGAAATTAAGTTTACTATTAAGTCGATTAATCGAGTGCGTTTTCTTAATTACGAATACTTTTTTATTAACGCCGAAATCGGGGTTTTAACGGCGGTAATTTACTTATCGAGTTATTTTATCTTATATTCTATTAATACTTACCCGGTAATATTAATATACCTACCGATAATAATAATTATCCTTTAAGCCTCCTCGCGATTTAACCGCTTTACGTGTATAAACCCTTTTATTTAATCCGTATATAAACGTTAATCGAATTGCAACGGTATAAAGAAATTATACTCGACCTCGTGCGGTATTAACCCGGTATTATTTTAGGGTAAACTAGCTTAAACCGCGTTTAATACAGGAATTATATTAAACCAGTTATTTTAGTAATAGTTAACGTAAAGTCGGAGCCGTTAATCGATATAAGCGTTTATAATTTCCGCTTACCCGGCTAATTATAAGTATTCAAATAAAAAGAGTTATTAATCGATTAATAGAATTTTAACCAGTGTTTTAGTAAATTTCGTAATAAATTAAGGGTTATAATCGCTATTCACCGTTCACGGTAAGCCGAATACACGAAACGGATTTTTATAATATATTCGAGTAAAATCGCGGGAGGTAACCGTTTTTTAATAAGGTATTATTTATAATCTTTTACTTAATTAATAAATTATTATTAATGCATTATCGAATTTGTATTTATTCTAAAGTATTAACTTAAAGTTAACTATAATATATTAATAACTCCGTTAAAAAAACGGGAAGTGGTTATAAAAGCCCCGGAGTTTTATTATAAAGGATTTTTAAAAATAATATATTAAGCAGTTTTAAATATACTGTTTAATATTCCCGGTTATCCCCGGCTATTAATAAAACTACTTTATTAGTTTAATAATCTTACTTTTCCTAAAGTGTATAATAATTAATCGGTAATAAACCTCCTCGATAATCTTAATCTGGGCTATAATTTAATCACTAATTAATCACTAATTAATCCTTAGTATTAGTTTTAATTAGTCCGAGCCCCAATTAAGACTAAGCTTAGTTAATCCGAGCCTTAACTAAGACTAAGCTAATTAATCCGAGCCTTGATTAAGACTAATTAATATTAGTCTTAATTAATCTTAATCCGGATTAAAGATTAAAGGTTTTAAGTAGGGCTTATTAAAATAACGATTTGTTATATAAAACATTATAATAATCAAGAAAGATAATACCTGGCTTATACGTAGTAATATTATAGAAGTAAGAAGCTTAAATAATTGCGTTTTTAAAAACTTTATAATACGATCTTTTAAAAAAAACGTTTTAAGAAATAAATCTATAAGGATAGTATTCAGGTTGTTTTTAACCTGTTTAACCTTATAATACGTGTTATACGTGTTTTTAGCTTATAATAAGGTAGTAGTAAAACCTAGAAAGAATTAAGGAATTTATAAGGCTAAAGTGATTGCATTTCTTAAAACTTTATAATATAACTTTTCAAGAAAACGTACTTAGAATTAATTCTAGAAGGCTATTATTAAGGTTGGTTTTAACCTTTTTAGCGTTATAATACGTATTATATCTATCTTTGTTTTCTAAAAAGGTTATATTAAAACTTAAAAGGAGGTAAAGAATTTATAAGGCTAAAGTGGTTACATTTCTTAAAACTTCGTAATATAACTTTTTAAGAAAACGGACTTCGAAATATTTCTTTAAGGCTGGATTCAAGGCTGTTTCTAACCGCTATAGCATTATAATACGCATAATGGCTTCTATTAATCTATATGAAGTTTTTATTAAAGCCTGCTAGCAGTTAAGAGATTTAAGAGGCTTAAGTGATTGCACTTTTTAAAACTTTATATTATAACCTTTTAAGAAAACATACTTCGAAATAACTCTTTAAGGCCAGGGTGAAAGCCGTTTTTAACCTTTATAGCCTTATAATACGTATTAAAAGCGAATGTAATTTATGCAAGGGTGATATTAGAGTTTTCAAAAGCGTAGGGAGTTTATAAGGCTAAAGTATACGCATTTTTAAAAACTTTACATCTTAACTTTTAAAGAAAACGTATTTAGAAAATCTATTTTTTTATTGTGAAATTCTAGGTTTAAAACTTTTAATACTTTATAAAAAAAGCTTTAATCCTTTTATCCGGACTAAGACTAATTAAGACTAACTAAGATTAAACTTAGTTAGTCCGAGCCCTAACTAAGACTAAGCTTAGTTAGTCCGAGCCCTGATTAAAACTAGATTAGTCCGCAGATTTACGGACTTTAATCACTAGACTAATTAGTGATTAAAACTAAGACTAAAGACTAAAGACTAATATAATAACCCTAATCTTAATACGCAGTAAATCTTAATCCGGTATCGTTAATCGACCTTAAAAAAGCGTAAAGCCTATTTTTATAATCCATTACGAGTTAAGCTTTAATTAAAAGCGTTCGCGGTATAAAGTAAGGTTTAAGCCTTCGCGGTTACTTTTTAAAGATTAATTTAAAAGCAGTGGATTAGCGGTAACCGGTAAATCCCTAAAATTTTCCAGGCCGCTTACTTTGGCTTCGTAAACCTTAATATTCTCCGGGGGTATAATAATCAGGGTTGTAATTTAATCACTAATTAGTTACTAATTAGTCTTTAGCATTAATCTTAGTTAATCCGACCCCCTGACTAAGACTAAGCTAGTTAATCCGAGCCTTAACTAAGACTAATTAATATTAGTCTTAATTAATCTTAATCCGGATTAAAGACTAAAGCTTTTAGGTGGGGCTTTAAGAAAGAAAATCCTTTTTTATTATATTACCTTATACTTAAATTATAAAGAGATTAAAGTTACAATGCAGGTTTTATTATATATAAAACGAGTTTTTAAATTATAAAATATAAAATAAAGTATATAAAACCACTTATAACAAAGGGACCTTTTATTAGAAACTTTTTTTTCTACCTTTTAAAAGTGTAAAGTATTATATTATATTTTATATATAAGATATATATAAAACAGAGTATTGGCGCGGAAGTTATTAATTAAAGGAAACTAGGTTTTATAACTTTTCACATTATAATGTTTTAAGAGAATATACTTAGAGATAATTATTCCAAGCTAGTGTTATCGCCGTTTTAAACTTTTATAGTTTTAAAATACGTATTATATATGTTTTTAATTTATGGCGAGGTGATATTAAAGCCTATAAGGAGTAAAGGGATTTATAAGGCGAAAGTAATTGTATTTCTGAAAACTTTATATTATAACTTTTTTAGAAAATGTATTTAGAGATAATTTTTTTAAGCCAGCGTTAAGGCCGTTTTTAGCCATATTAGCTTTATAACACGTGTTATATATGTTTTTAACTTCTAGCAGGGTGATATTAAAACCTGTAAGGAATTACGGGATTTATAAGGCTAAAGTAATTGTATTTCTTAAAACTTTACATTGCGACTTTTAAGAAAACGTATTTAGAGATATTTCTATTAAGCCAGCGTTAAGGCCGTTCTTAGCCATTATAGCTTTATAATACGTGTTATATATATTGTTAACTTATAGCAGGGTTATATTAAAACCTGTAGGGAATTAAGGGATTTATAAGGCTAAAGTGATTGTATTTTTTAAAACTGCACATTGCGACTTTTTAAGAAAACGTGATTAGAGATAACTCTATTAAGCCAGTTTTAAGGCCGTGTTTAACCTTTATAGCCTTATAATACGCGATATACGTATTATTACCTTATGCCAAGGTACGATTAAAATGTATTTAATATTAAGGAATTTATAAGGCTAAAGTGATTAGATTTCTTAAGACCTAGCATTATAACTTTTTAAAACCCGTGTTAATAATTATTATTAAACACTTAACTTTGGACTTTTTACTACTTTTACGATCAAAAAACCAGCTTTTTTAAATTGTTTATAAAAACTTCCAAAAACCTTTAATTATTTAGTCCGGACTAAGACTAACTAAGACTAATTAAGACTAAGCTTAATCAGTCCGAGCCTTAACTAAGACTAAATTAGTCCGCAGATTTACGGACTTTAGTGACTAGACTAATTAATGACTTAGACTAAGACTAAAGATTAAGGATTAATATAATAACCCTGATAATAATATTAATAAGGAATGTTTTAATACGTAAAGGCTTTTAATCCGAGCTTATTAATAAAAGGAAATCCGCTTAAATCGCCGGTGAATAAAACGATTATAAAAAAATTAAGTGCGCTAAATAGCTTATTTATTCTTTTAAGTTTGTAAATCTTTTAATTTTCGCGATACGGTATCCGCAGTTATAATAGCCGACCTAGTTCGGTAGGTAATAATAAAACAGTATTTTAAAAGGTTTTTTAATTATACGGCTTAACGCGTATTTATTAAACTTTTAGAAAAAAAGTGTTTTAATACCCGGTAATCCGTTAAAACGGTAAAAGAAGCCGGTTTTAATAACCCGATAAGTTCCGGCCGCTAGATTTTAAAAGCTTATACCACGGTAAATATTTCCTTATTATAAATTAAGTAATTTTACTCTACTCCTTATATAGTTTTATTATAAAACGCTAGTAAATATTATTCTTTATCCTCGTGTATTTAAAATAAGATACCGGTTATAACGAGATTTAAAATGTCGGTTTTAATTAAAGTTTTTTTTATAGTGCGAGAAATAAGCTAGTATAAGGGCTTTAAGTAATCGATGCTTAAGCTTTAAAAAAGCTTTTTAATATTTAGTATTTTATTTAAATTTTATATCCTTATAGGTTAATTAGTTAAAGGGGCGGGCTACCCGCCCGTACTCTTTTTTAAACTTACGGTAAAAATTATAAAAGCTTAAAAACAATTTAACCTCCCGAATATTAATAAAATATACTTATAACTTTATAACGTTAATCTTATTTAAATTTATAACTATCCCGTTAATATTAGTTAAATTTAAGGAGTTTAATACTCGTAATATAAAATTTATATTTATCGAGATTAGTTTATATTTTAACGGCTTAAAGCCTTTTAATAAGCCGCTAAACGTGTAAAATATACTCGTCCTTATTAATTAAGTATATAATTACGTTATTATTATACGTATTATAAAAATCGTTTAAATACTTTATTAACGCATTATTAGTGTATTATTAAAAGGTAAAAAGTTTATTAATTAATTTAAAAAGCAAAACGTTATATATATATAGCTTATATTTTAATTAAAACGTAATATATTTCTTATATCCCGGCTAACTGCGTATTTTATAAAAAGCTTAACGGATATTGATTTTCGTAGACATTTTTATTTATTTTATTCGGGAAAGGGTTTTTTCGATTAAAAAGAGGGGGTATAAATCTTCTCGGGTTAAAGTATTAAGCCGGCGGTAATTTACACAAAACCGAAAACGAGCGTAAGCTTTTTTTGCGAATAAAGTAAAAGCAGTAAAAAAAATATAACTAAGCTTAATACAACCCTTTTTTAGGTTTTTTAAAAGTATTGCCGGTATTCCTTTATTTCCTTTAATAATATTTTATAAAAAAGGTTATAACCCAGGTCGTTAAAACTTTTATTAAGTAAGACTTTAATTCGGGAATTATACGGCCGGCTTAATGCTAGCTCGTTAAACTAAGCCTTGTTAAAAAAAACCGTATAAATCGTTATAATATAAAAAAACTAGTTTTAAAACTCGCTAATAAAGGTTTTTAATAATCCTCTCGAGTCCTTTATAATATTTAATCTTTTCTGTATTAATAGCTTTCTTAAGAAAAATAACTATAACTTTAAAAACCTTAACCCTTTTAACGTTAACGGTATATAAAAAGAGTCCGGTATTTAATACGGCTAAATTTACGCGGTATCGGTATTAACCGATCCCGTTACGCTATAATCGGTATATTCCCCGGGCATTAAGCTTTAAAAGGAAAAAGGTAATAGGATTAATAAATCTGCTCCGGAAATCTTCAATTATACTCTCCGGTAAAAGCTAAAATAATATTAACCGTTATAATACTTTTCTTTAATCTCGCTTATAAAGAGTTATATCCCGGTGTAATACGGTAAGCGTTTTAAAATCTGGGATTTAAATTAATAATTATCTCGGCAAGAGCTTAATTAATCGCGAAAGCTTTATTAAGCCGCTAAGCTATTACGCTCGTTTTAGCTAATTAATCCGTTTTTTTTTAAAGGATTAAGTAATTTAAGGCGTAATTTAATTACTCGATTTATTTAGCTTAAAGGTATTAAGTTTAAAGGTTTTACCGTTTTAACGGCTTTTATTTTTCCTTTTTACTAAGCGGTTATATTGCTTAATATTCTTTTTATACCTGGAATTCTTTAAACGAAGTTTTTTCTTATTTATTAGGATTATAATCGGCGTATAAAAACCGAGTGATTAATTACTTAGGAAAAAAGCTTTATTTAGCGATAATTAATTATAATATCGTAAACTTCGAAAAAACGCTTTTTTAGGATTATTTCGTGTTTTATACGGAGAGGGAATATAAGGATATTAAAAAAACGCCGTTCCTGGATTTTAAAATATACTAGTAAAATAACGTTAATAACTTAGGTAAATTTGCCTTCGAATTTACCTACCTCTTATAAGGTAAATCTAATAGTTAACTTAGGTTATAAATGCTTTAAAGTTCGACGAGTAAAGTATATATTTATATAAAAGTATAACTTTCAGCCCTAGTATTTTATAAAACGTTAAACGTGAAAAAAAAGAGTTTATTTTAATTTACCGTATACTTTATAAGTTATAATATTATTCTTAAATACCGGTTAAAAATATAAAACAGTACTTTTAACGCTTATACGTTAATAAAAAAAAATATATTTGCTTTAAAATAAGCTTAAATTATACTAGGGTTACTTTTTTAACGAGTCGTTATTAAAGTAAAAAGTTAAAGCTTTTAGGTTATTAAAAGGAGTAGGAATATTATATACTTAAGTTAACTCTGCGTTAAAAGCATTAATACGGTTTTTACGAAAAAACGTCGGCTTTTTTCTTATAAAAGCAGTTTTTAACATTATTTCCGATTTAATAATAAATAAAGTAATATCGCTTCTCGATAAGCTTATTAGCTTTTACTTTAATAAATCCTTATTAAGCCTCGAAGTAAGCGGAAAATCCACGAGTATTAAGAGTTTTAATATTATTATTTTAAGTGGTTTCGGCTCCCGATTTAAAGCCTTTACTTTTACTACTTAAAGTGTTATTATTATTACTACTAGTACTATAATTATTATTATTAGCCCGAGCTCTCTCGTAAGTTAAAAAGGTATATTTATAATATTAAATAAATCGGGTAAAATCGATAAAGGTATTATAATAAGCACCGGCTACGGTAATAATTAAGCTCGTGATTAAATATCGGTTAAGCTTTTATTTCCAGGTGTTTTTAAGAATACCGATTTTTATAATAACCTTTATAAAACGATTTTTAAAAATAAGGAAATCCTTTTTTTATATTTTATTTATATAAAAAGTATATTACTCGTTAATAGCTTTCTTTTAAGCATTTAAATTATAATATTACTTTTAAAAGTATTTTATAAAACCGGTATAAATAACAAGCTAATCGGGAGAGGTTTTGCTTAAGTATAGTTATAAATCCTTTATAATATTACCACTTACACGGCTTTATATATAAACTATTTTAGCTTAATCGTTAGCGAAGTGGTTATAATTAACCTTTACCTTAGTTTAAATCTTAGTATATTAAGCCGTAAATAATTAATCGTTTTCTTTATACCGATTCGAGAAAATCCGGGGATTTAATACCTTTATATTATAACTAGCTTATATTAAGGAATTAATCGCACCGGTAATATTAGTAGGTGTTTTTTTACGAGGCGATTTTTAAGCTGTCCACTAAGCTATACCGGCTTAATAAGCGATAATACTATTAAACTCGGTAATTCGGTTTTTTTTCTTAATAATAGCTAAACGAAGGTTAACGGTGGCTTTTTCGGACCGCTTTCTTAAATACTTAACCCACTAGATAAAAAATATCAAGTTAATATTAAGGCTTTTAAAAATCTAATAAAGCTTATTAGCTTACTCCGAGGCAGGGTTGTGGTTTAGTTATTAATTAATTACTAATTAATCTTTAGCATTAATCTTAATTAATCCGAGCCTTAATTAAACCTAAGCTAGTTAATCCGAGCTACAATTAAGAATAACTAGTATTAGTCTTAGTTAGTTTTAATCCGGATTAAAAACTAAGGGTTTTAAGTGGGATTTAAAGAAAAATCAGTTTATTTATAACTTATTACGCTATATAGGAATTATAAATAAACTACGTTTATATTAAAGCTTTTATTATATAAAGAAGTTAATTTTAAAAAGTAAAAAAAGGAATAAACTATATAAAAACACTTATTACAAGGTGAATTTATATTAAAGATATTTTATTAAACCGTTATAAACCGTATATAGGTTATTAAAAGTAAATATAAGTAAGGATTTAAAATAAAAGTAATAACGCAGAAGGTATTAATTAAAGGAAGTTAAGTCTTTTAATACTTCGTATTATAATACTTTAAGAGATCGTATTTGAAAGTAATCCTTTAAGACTAGCGGGAAGGTAGTTTTCAACCCTTATAGCCTTATTAAACGTGTTATAAGTGCTTTTAACCCTTGGCAAAGTAGTATAAGAAATAATAAGGAGTTAACAAATTTATAAGCCTAAAGTGATTACATTTTTTAAAACTTTATATTATAACTTTTTAAAAGAACCTACTTAGAAATAGTTTTTTAAGAATAGTATTAAGGTCGTTTTTAACCGTTATAGCCTTTTAATACGTATTATAAAAGTTTTTAATTTACAGCAAGGTAATATAAGAAATTACAAGGAGTTAAGGGATTTATAGGTTTAAAGTGATTGCATTTCTTAAAACTTTACATTATAACTTTTTAAAAAAACCTACTTAGAAATAGTTTTTAAAAACTAGCGTTAAGGTTGTTTTTAACCGTTATAGCCTTATAAAGCGTGTTATAAGTGCTTTAAGCTTATACTTAAGTAGTATAGGAAATTATAAGGAGTTAAGGAATTAATAAGGCTAAAATGATTGCATTTCCTAAAACTTAACATTATAACTTTTTAAGAAAACCTACTTAGAAATAATTCTTTAAGCCCACTTTAAAGGTTATTTTTAATCTTTATAGCCTTATAATAGGCTATTTAAATACTTTTAACTTATAGTTAATAATAATAATAATAATAATAAACTTTTACGTTTAGGGCTGTAAAGCAACCGGGGCTATATAGCCCGAACCTTTTAAAGGGTATAAAACGTGGTTAAGCTACTTAAGAAAACTGGTTTTAAGCTTTAAAGCGTTATATCGGGGTGTTTTACCTCCTCCTTATAAGATTATTATATTAGAGGTATATACTTGTAACCTCTCGAGTCGGCCCTTTATGCCTAATATATCCTCGTATAATTACCCTGTACTCTTTTCTTCCCGATACCGTGCGCGCAGTGCGCTTTTCTCCTCCCTTTTTCCTTTACGCGCTTTTCTCCCCCGCGCGCACGGTTTTAAGATCCCCCGTGGCCGTACGGCGACGACTTGAACGGGTTGCATTAAGGCGCGCTGCCGCCGACGCCGAGTATAGTGGGATATAGTAGGCTGTTATCGACCGCCCACCGAGCCGGACCTTATATCTCTTACTTCGACCACTTCGCGAATGCATTCGTAATACCGCATTGGCGATACCAGCGCGAGCGCATTCGCGATACCGCATTAGCGATACCAGCTTAGTGTTTTAGTCGGTTTTGGCTGCTGCTAGGGTTTTGGAAAATCCCGCATACAAAATGTATACGGGAAATTCTAAAACGCTAATAGTAGGTGCTAAAACTAGTAGTGGGAAGGAGGAAGGTGGTATAATTTATAGTAAGGTAGTATTAAAAGCTATAAGAAAATTCAGGATTTATAATAATAAAGTAGTTAGGTTTTTTAAAACTTAACATTTTAAAATTTATAAAAATATACTTAAAAATAATTATTTAAAGCCTATATAAACTATTTCTTTTTCTTTTTAACCTTATAAAAAACCTTTAATCCTTTAATCCGGATTAAGATTAATTAAAACTAATTAAGATTAAGCTTAGGTAATCCGAGCCCTAATTAAGACTAAATTAATCCGCAGATTTACGAATTCTAGTGAGTAAACTAATTAATAATTAAGATTAAGACTAAAAACTTAAGACTAATATAATTATTCTGCTCCGAGGTAATTAAAACGAATAATAAGCTGAGTTTATACTTTATTTATAAAGCTTTAAAGTATTTTTAAGCGTATTTCTCGAAATAAGTATAGGTTTTAATATTATTAATATTAGGCTAAGTGTTTTTACCCAGGGTGGTTTTTAGCTTAGAATAAACGCCCGGCTTATTATCTTTTAAGCTATAAAATCGAGCAAGCTTATTAACGTAATTAATACGGTTATTATATAATTCCTTAATATTACAAGGGTATTAGGCTATTCCCACCTTTTTCTTAGTATTAATAATTCTTTAGTTTTTATAAAAAGCTTTACGGGTTTTAAGAATATTTTTATTACCCTCGTTAGCTTTAGCGGTAATTAAGGACTTTACTCGGGCTCGTAAAAGTGCTGATAGGATAAATTAAATAACGGTTAATCGGGGTATTAAACGGCTTTTTAGCTAACCCTTTACTAAGGTTTTTAAGATTAAAGTAAGCTTATACGGCCACCGTATCGCGGTTTACTCGTTTCTCCTTTTCGGAACGTATTATTATTATATTTAAAGAGTTAAGTAATAATAGATTAGTTAACTAGCCTTTTAGGTAATAATTTATAAATTAACGGGCCTTTTAAGTAATAAAACGGTAAAAAAACGGGGTTTAAAGTATTTTAAAGCCTTTTAAAACGCAGTAAATATATAAATCCTAGTTTTTATATTATAATAGCTTTATAAAGCTAAGCCTACTAATAAACGCGTATTTTTACTAAAACAAAAACTAGGATAAAAAACAGCTAAAACGCGTTAAAGCACGGTATATATATAAATATAATAATAAAACCGCTCCCGAATATTTAAATCTTATTCGGGGTTATTTCCTTATACCTCTCTTTTATATCTGCCTAGTTACGTGATAATCCTAGCTTATACTAGAATAATATAAACTTAAATTCTGTTAATAATTAACGCATTTATATAAATAAAGTAATTATATTTTAAAAGCATTATATAAACCTTTTTTATTAAAACATGTTTTATAGTATTTTATAAAATCCTTTTTTAAATCGATTTTAATTTTTAAAACTTTATAAAATATAGTTTAAGCTGTTTAACTTTAAACTAAAGTAAATTTAAAACCTTTAAAAACCTATAAATTTATAAACATTAAGTATTTATATATATTAAAAACGTATAATATAATTTTTTTAAAAGGCGTTTTTAAAAATAACCTTTATAAGCAATTTTAAAAGTTATTTTAATTTAAATAGTTTTATAATACGTATAATAAGTGTTTTTACTTTTACTTTAAATAGAATAGAAATATATATAAAAATATAAAATTATAAAGCTAAAATAACTGTATTTTTAAAAACTTTATATTATTACGTTTATTAAAAAAACGTTTTTAAAATATTTTTATAAAGATTTTTTTAAAAGCGTATTTATTTTATATAACCTTATAAAGCGTATATTTAAAACCGTATTTTATAAAAAAAATATATAAGTTAAAAATTAAAAAGGTTAAAGTTTAAAATAATTAAGGTTTTTAAAATATTTTATTCCGCATTTTTAATAGCTTTATTTTCAGTTAAGAATAATAATTAAACTTTTTAATAAACGTTTTATTTTTAACTTAAAAATACCGGTTTTTATATTTTATAAAACTATTTCGCTTTTTTATACGGTTGATAATACTTAACTTTTTAATATAATACTAGAATTAAATCGCTTGTTTATATTATTATTACGTTAATAAACGGTTTAATACAGTAAAGCCGTTTTACTATACGGTAATTTCGTAAACAGCGCAGCTTAATTAAAAATTTTATTTTAAAAAGCTATTTTATTACTTTTATATACTTTTATATACTTTTATATACTTTTATTATTAATTTTAAAATACTTTTATTTTATTCTAGGTTTTATATATAATGTTTATTATAATAAAGCTTATACGCTAGTGTTAAACAAGGTGATTATAATAGTTTAATTTAAAACCTTTATATATATTTATAGTAAAATATTCTTAAAGAAAAGAGAAATAACCGTTTTATTTATTAGCCGATTAATTAAAATGTTTACCCTTTATATAATCCTTTTTATTACTTAATATATTTTAATAAAAGTTATTTAACTAACGTTATAGCTAAAAACACTAAGAGAAAACGGCTTAAAACGTTATTAAACCTTAATTTAATTACATTAACCTTATTTAATAATTATCCGTTAAATATAATAAAAATCCCTTAAACCGAGCTGCGTTATCGTATTTTATTTATAAAGTAAAAAACGTATTTAAAAAATATTCCTTATTTTTAATAAACTACTACTCTTAAAAAGAGCTGTTAAAAAGGCGATAAGGATAAAAGTAAATTATTATAAGTTTATCCACTTATTAATAAGCTTTAAACAAGAGGATTAATAGATATTATTATAAGTGTTTATTACGCTTTAGCTTTTACTAACTAACTAAGAATAAACAGTTTTAAGTTAATAAGCAGGAATATAGCTTAGTTATAAATCTATTACTAATTAATCCGCCACTTTAATCTTAATTAATCGGAGCCTTAATTAAGATTAACTAATATTAGTTATAATTAGTTTTAGTTTAAATAAAAGATTAAGGCTTTTAAAAAATACTTAATAAACAACGTTTTATTATATAATAGATTATAGGAGATTAAGTGTAATATACTCGTTTAATATTTATAAGTATTATTAAAACTAAAAGGCTTGAATACTTACGTTTTTTAAAAATTTTATTAAAATACTTTTTATAAAAACATACTTAAGAACTATTTTTTAAAACCACTTTTAAGGTTTTTTTTCTTTATATAAATTTATATTTTATAATATACCTGTTTTAAATATATATTAAAAAGCTATTAAGCTATAATTAAAACCAGGGTTATTATATTAATCCTTAATTTTTAATCTTAGTTTTATTCACTAATTAGTTTAATAACTAGAATCCGTAAATCTGCGGACTAATTTAATCTTAATTAGGGCTCGGATTAATTAAGCTTAGTTTTAATTAAGGCTCGGATTAATAAAGCTTAGTTTTAATTAATCTAAGTTAGTCTTAATCCGGATTAAAAGATTAAAGGTTTTTTAACAAAGTATTAAAATTTAAAACCAGTTTTTTAAACCTAGAAAATAATTTTTCTTTAAATACGTTTTCTTAAAAAGTAATATTATAAAGTTTTAAAAAATGCAATTACTTTAGCCTTATAAATTACTTAACTTCTTTAAGATTTTAGTATAACCTTATTAAAAACTAGAACTACTTATAACACGTATTATAACGCTATAAAGGTTAAAAACGACCTTAACGCTAGCTTTAAAGAATAATTTCCAAATACGTTTTATTAAAAAGTTAAATTATAAAGTTTTAAAAAATGCAATCATTTTAGCCTTATAAATCTCGTAAATATTTATAGGTTTTATTATTACTTAATTAAAAACTAAAAACACGTATAAAACGTATTTAAAAGCTATAAAGGTTAAAAAGCCTTAACGCGAGGCTTATAAAATATTTCTTAGTTTATTTCTTTAAAAGGTTATATTATAAAGTTTTTAAAAACGCAATTATATAAGCTTTTTATCTTTATAATAATATTAGGTATAAACCAGGTGTTATATTTCACATTTATTATAATGTTTTATATTATAAATCGTTATTTTTTATATAATTCTTATAAGCTTTAATCTTTAATCCGGATTATAATTAATTAAAACTAATGCTAATTAATTTTAATCAGAGTTATTATTTTAGTTTCTAGTCTTTAATTTTAATCTTAATCATTAAATAGTCTAATAACTAAAGTCCGTAAATCTCCGGACTGATTTAGTTTTAATTAAGGCTCGGACTAGTTAAGCTTAATCTTAATTACTCTTAATTAATCTTAGTTAATCTTAATCAGTTTTAATCCGGATTAAAAAACTAAAGGTTTTTTTAAACAGTATTAAAACTAGAATTTTAATGTTGAAAAATAAATTTTTAAATAGGTTTTCTTTAACTGTTATAACGTAAAGCTTTTAAAAATGCAATTATATAAGCCTTATAAACTCTTAAACTCCTGATAAACTCTGATTTTACCCGCGTATAAGTTAAAAACTCTTTTTATACGCATTATAAGGCTATTAATGTTTAAAACGGCCTTAATCCCAGGCTTTAAGAATTATTATAAGGTAGGTTCCCTTTAAAAGTCGTAATATAAAGTTTTAAAAAATGCAATCACTTTACCTTTTTCAATCCCTTAATTCCTTATAGGTTTTAACAGGGTTGTTATATTAGTCCTTAGTCTTAGTCTTTAGTTTTAAATATTAATTAGTCTAATAACTAAAGTCCGTAAATCTGCGGATTAATTTAATCTTAGTTAAGGCTCGGATTAACTAAGCTTAATCTTTATTAATCTTAATTAATCTTAGTCCGATTTAAAGGACTAGAGGTTTTTAAAAGCTTTTATAATAAATTTAAAAAACCCGATTTTTTAAGCGTAAAAGTGATAAAAAATCCAAAGTTGAGTGTTTTATAATAATTATTAACACGGGTTTTAAAAAGTTATAATGCTAGGTTTTAAGAAATGTATTCACTTTAGCCTTATAAGTTCTTTAATATTTAACAAACTCTAGTCGTACTTTAGCTTAACGTAATAGAACTTATACTGCGGATTATAAGGCTATAAAGGTTAAAAACAGCCTTAACGCTGGCTGAAAAGAATTATCTTTAAATACGTTTTCTTAAAAAGTTATAATATAAAGTTTTAAAAAATACAATCACTTTAGCCTTTTAAATCCCCTATTTCCTAATAGATTTTAATATCACTTTACCACAAGTTAGAATCGTATATATCACGTATTTTAAAGCTAGAAAAGTTAAAAACAGCGATAACACTAACTTAAAAGAATTATCTCTAAGTTTATTTGCTTAAAACATTATAATATAAAAAGTTATAAAACCTAATTATCTTTTATTCATAACTTCTACCCAAAATTTTTACTTTATAGTTATTTAATGTATATAATATAATATAAAAATAAAAATCTTTTAAAGGTGATTTATAAAGCTTTTAATAAAAACACACTTTAATATATATGTTTTTATATACTTTATTCCCTTTTTTTTATTTAAAAAGTAACTTTTCAATTCTATAAAAGCTTTAATATAAACTTATTTTTTTTTCTTTTTATTTATAGTATAATATATTATTAAAAAAACATTCTTTTTATTAAGCCCTATTTAAAACCTTTAGTGTTTAATCCGGACTAAGACTAATTAAAACTAATATTAGTTAATCTTAGTTAAAGCTCGGACTAACTAGCCTAGTTCTAGTTAGGGCTCGGACTAACTAGGATTAATGCTAAGGATTAATTAGTAATTAATTAGTGATTAAATTACAACCCTGGGTTTTAATATCACCTTTATATAAATTATAAACACTTGTTCCGCGTAGTATAAGGGTATAAAGGCTTAAAACAGCCTTAATCCTAGCCATTAACAAGTATTTTAAGTACGTTTTCTTAAAAAGTTATAATATAAAGTTTTAAGAAATGTAATCACTTTAACCTTATAAATCCCTTAACTCCTCGGAGGTTTTACTATTACCTTTACGTAAGTTAAAAACACTTATAATACGTATTATAAGGGTATAAAGGTTTTAAACGTTTTTAATCCTAGCCTTTAATAATTATCTTTAAGTATGTTTTCTTAAATAGTTATAATAAAAAGTTTTAAAGAATGCAATAAGTTAAGCTTTATTAATCCTTTAACGCCTAGCAGGTTTTTATATTACCTTCGCATAAATTAAAAACATTAACAATGCGTTTTATAAGCGTATAAAAGTTAAAAATGTTCTTTATCCTAGCCTTTTAGAATTATTTTTCAGTGCGTTTCTTAAAAAGTCGTATTATAAAGTTTTAAAATACACAATTACTTAAAGCTTTTAATTTCTATAATATTAATAAGTATAAACCCCGGCTTATAATTTACATTTTTATAAGCTTTTTATAATAAACTATTTTCTTATAATGCCTTATTTAAAACCCTTAATCTTTAATCCGGATAAAACTTAACTTAAATTAATACTAGTACGTTTTAATCAGGGTTGTTACATTAGTCTTTAGTCTTTAGTCTTAGTCTTAGTCACTAATTAGTCTAGTGACTAAAGTCCGTAAATCTGCGGACTAATCTAGTCTTAGTCAGGCCTCGGACTAACTAAGCTTAGTCTTAGTTAGGGCTCGGACTAACTAAGCTTAGTCTTAGTTAATCTTAGTTAGTCTTAGTCCGGACTAAAGGACTAAAGGTTTTTTAAATAAAGTATTAAAACCAGTATTTTAAAGTTAAAAATCACATTTTTAAATCCGGTTTTTATAATTCTATAAGGTGAGGTTTTAAGAGATATAATCATTAAAGCCTTGTAAATTTCTTAACTCCTTATAGGATTGAATATAGCCTTGCCAGAAGTTAAAGGTTATTAGAATACGTATTATAACGCTATAAAGATTAGAAACAACCCTCACGCTAGCTTTAAAAGATTATTCCTAAGTACATTTTCTTAAGAAGTCACAATGTGAAGTTTTAAGAAATGCAATCACTTTAGCCTTATAAATACCTTAACTCCTTATGGATCTTAGTATAACCTTGCCAGAAATTAAAAGTTATTAAAAGACGTATTATAACGCTATAACGATTAGAAACAAGCCTAACGCTAGCTTTAAAAGAATTTTCCTAAGTACGTTTTCTTAAGAAGTCACAATGTGAAGTTTTAAGAAATGCAATCACTTTAGCCTTATAAATACCTTAACTCCCCATAGATTCTAGTATAACCTTGCCAGAAATTAAAAGTTATTATAAGACGTATTATAACGCTATAACGATTAGAAACAACCCTAACGCTAGCTTTAAAAGAATTTTCCTAAGTACGTTTTCTTAAGAAGTCACAATATGAAGTTTTAAGAAATGCAATCACTTTAGCCTTATAAATACCTTAACTCCTTATGGATCTTAGTATAACCTTGCCAGAAATTAAAAGTTATTAAAAGACGTATTATAACGCTATAACGATTAGAAACAAGCCTAACGCTAGCTTTAAAAGAATTTTCCTAAGTACGTTTTCTTAAAAAGTCACAATGTAAAAGGTTTAAAACCCTAGTTTTCTTTTCTTAATAACTTTCGCGCTAATACTTTGTTTTTAATACATGCTTTATTTTATATATAAAGAGCATTTTTACGTTCTTTAATTGTAAAATAAAAAGTTTATAACTTATATTCACCTTATTATATATAGTTTTATATATTTTCTCTTTATAAGAAATTACTTTTAAGTCTAGAAAAAGCTGTTTTTCAAGGTTATTCTTTCTATATTTTAATTATAAAATAATATAATAGGAAAGGATCTTTTTTTCTTTAAGCCCCACTTAAAACCTTTAGTCTTTAGTCCGGACTAAGACTGACTAAGACTAATATTAGTTAGTCTTAGTCAAGCCTCGGACTAATTAGCTTAGTCTTAGTCAGGGCTCGGACTAACTAAGCTTAGTCTTAATCAGGGCTCGGACTAACTAAGACTAATGCCAAGGACTAATTAGTGACTAATTAGTGACTAAATCACAACCCTGGTTTTAATCGAGGCTCGGACTAACTAGCTTAATCTTAATTAGGGCTCGGACTAGTTTAAATAAATACTAAAAACAAATTACTAATTAATTAATAATTAAATCACAACCCTGGTTTTAATCAGGGTTATAACTTAATTACTATTTAGTTATTAATTAATTCTTAATTAATCTTTAGCGTTAGTTTTAATTAGTTTAAGCCTTAATTATGATTAAGCTTAATTAGTCCGAGCCTTAATTAAAACTAAGCTAGTTAATCCGAGCCTTAATTAAAACTAACTAATATTAGTTTTAATTAATCTTAATCCGGATTAAAGATTAAAGGTTTTAAGTGGGGCTTTAATAAGAAAAACCCCTTTTTAATTTATTAACTTATATTTAGGTTATAAAGAGATTAAGCTTATAATACACCTTTTTTAAAATATAACCCTACTTTTTAAATGTATAAAAAGGGAATAAAATATATAAAACCACTTATAATAAAGTACTTGTTTTTTTAATAATATTAATTTAACTCCTATTTAACGTAGAAAAGTTATTAATATATAATATATAAAG
Organism: Xylariaceae sp. FL0804; assembly: GCA_022539325.1. Lineage (NCBI taxonomy): Eukaryota > Fungi > Ascomycota > Sordariomycetes > Xylariales > Xylariaceae > Xylariaceae sp. FL0804. Next base: position 133,249 of record JAJKLG010000018.1, on the reverse strand, counting down.
TGTATTATAAATAAAGTATTAGGGCGAAAATTATTAATAAAAGAAAACTAGGGCTTTTAATTTTTTCTTTTTATAAAGATAAAAGAAAAATATATAAAACTAATTATAAAAGTAAGAGTTTTTATATTAAACTCTTTTTTCTACCTTTAAAAAGTATAAAGTATTATATTATATTTCTTATATAAAGTATATATAAAACGATGTTTTAACGCGGAAGTTGTTAATTAACGGAAATTAGCATTTTTAACTTTATATATTATAAATATTAAGGAAATATATGAAAAACTACTTATAAAAAAGGAGTATATATATATAAAACATTTTACTTAACTTATAATAAGTATTATATTATATATTATATTATATATATAAGTTATACTTAAAACAGAGTATTTACACGGAAATTATTATTTTAAGGAAATTAGGTTTTTAAACTTTTCGTATTATAAATTTTAAGGAAATATATATAAAACTAGTTTTTAAAAGGTAGGTTTTTACTTAAAGCCTTTTATTTAACTTTTAATAAGTATTATATTATTATATATTATATTATTTATATAAGTTATGTTTTAAGTAAAGTATTTATTCGGCAATTATTATTTTAAAGAAATTAGGTTTTTTAACTTTTCGTATTATAATATTTTAAATATATATAAACCTCGAATTAATTTTATTAGCTTTTATTTCTATTATTCTTTATTTCTAGGTTATAAAAACGTGATTTAAAAAGGGCTTTTTTCTATTTCGTTTTATAAAAGTTTTAACCCCTTTTAAAATATTTTTTATTAGGTTTTTAATCGTTTTCGTTATTAAAAACTTTTATATTTAGCTTTTATTATTTTTATAAATCTTTTAAACTAATAACGTTTTAATTTTTAATAAAGTTATAAACTTTACGGTTTTTAATTATACTTTATTTCGGGGTTTAATAATAATATTATTAAGAATTGAAAAACTCGTTTAAATAAAGCGGTAATTATCGGAATTCTTAAATAACGCCGCGTTATTAAACTTAACACTAGGAAACGGGGTATATTAACTTTTTATTACTTTAAAATATTAGTTGAATTAAATATTAGCTTATATTATATTAAGAATTCTAAATAATACTAAAATAAACTTACCGATTTAAAGTATTAAGTTTTTCTAAAATAATTATTAGTTATTTAATAAAGGTTATTTATTAGAAATAAGTATATTCCGTTATTTAAAATTTTAGCGTTATTTTTAAAAAGCGGTATATTATTATATATTAATCGAATAAAAAGTCGGCTATAAAACTACCGTATATTTCCGTTTTAACTTTATAATTATATTAATTATAAAAGCTTAAAACTTAAAAGTATATAAACTTATTTATTATATTCCGGTTTTTTTAAATTATAAGTATATTCCTTTTTATAACCAGGTAATAAAATAATAATCCGCTTTTATTAAAGTAATCTGCTTTTTAAATCGGGTTAAGTAATAAAGTAATAATAAAATACTAATAATTACCGATTATATCCGGCTTAAGTTTTTAAGAAAAATAACTATTTTGCTTAATATATCCGTATTTAATAACGTTTTATAAAGTAATTTAAAAAGGTTTTTTTTAAAATAATTAATTATATTTTATAGTTTAAGGTTTTTTAAAAATTAAAGAAAAATATATTATAATCGGTTTTTTATTTTTTTTAAACCGGTAATTACGAATAGTTTTATTTAATTTTCTTTAAATCTAATATATATAAAATAAAGCCCGGGAAATCGTAATATAATATTCGCTTTATAAATAAATAAAAGCTTAATATAAATCTTAAAATTTTTAATTAATTTATTTACTTATAATTAATTTAAATCGCTTGAATAAACGTTTTTAAATTCGGTTTAATTTTATTTTAATAATCGTATTTAAACGGCTTTTTTAACTTGTAAAGTATTAAAAGCATTTAATAAGGAAAACTTTATTATACAGGTATATTTACTTATTTATTAATTAAAAGTAATAAGTAAATAACTTAATCTTAAAAATATAAATTAAGCTTTTATTATTAAGTTTAAGTTTATAATTCGGTTAATTTTCTTTAATAAATTTAAAAAAAGCAAAAGGAGTAAAAATAATAAAAATAAAATCTTTTTAAAGTTTATTATAATTTATAAGTTTAAATTTATTATTTTAAAAACAGGATAAAAAATATAATTTAGAGTTATAATTTATAAAAAAGAATAAATTATAAAAAAAGTAAAAAAACAAAATAAAATAATAAAATATAATAAAAAATTAAAATAATAAATAATTATAATATTAAAATATAATAATAATTTACGGTAATATAAAAAAGTATAAAAGGGAATTAAAATATTTTTATATTATAAAAAAAATATTTTAATTAATTTTTAAAAATATTAAAGCTTAAATAAATAACCGGTTAACTTTATATAAAAATTAAATACGTTTTTTATTTACCGGTTAGCCGCGAACTAATAGTAAGCGTTAAAAAGTAATAGTTAATAGGAAAATTAATTAAGTTTTAAAATTAATTAAATAATTATTTCCTTTTAAATAAACAACTATAATAATACTTACTTTTAGCTATAATACTAGTAATATATTACGTAGTTTATTTTTTTAACTTTTAAGTATAAAGTTATTTAGCTTAGTATTAAAAAAGCTAATCACAGTTTTAATATACTACTTTTTATACACCGTAATTTCTTACTAGTTTTACTTACCGAGTAGTTTTAAAAAACACTTAACGCGATAAAAAACGCGAGAATAATAAAGTAAAACGCAGTTAAAATAAAGTTAAGTACTTTACCCGGCATTTATAAGATTAGCTGTGGGTTTTAAATTTATGCGCTAAGCTAAACGAGCCTATACTTGGGGACTAAGAAGATAGCAGCAACCCGCCAGGGCTGCGGGGCCGGCGCCAGTGTGGCTAGGCAGGCCGGTGTGCCGGTGTGGCTGGGCCGGCCAGCCGACCCGGAAAGGGAGGTGGGGAGTCAAGCCATGAATTACGTGCGCGTGTGCGCGAATGCGCGCGTGCATGCGTGCGTTCGTTTACCGCAGATCCGACATCTCTGGCGATTCAGTGGCCATTCGCACCATCAGGCTGCTTTGACTGAGTTGGAGTGCGACTAACGACAAGCTGGAGGTTACGGGCGGCTGGCCGTAAGCTGAAAAGGTACATGCTGTGGCTGGGGTGCAAGCAAGTTTCCGACACTGCGGGGTAGCCATCCCCAAAAAGGATACAGTGCCAGCTTATTACGGCCAGTCAAATTCTCCGCCCGCTGACAAGGTCAAACAATATTCTCCGTATCTCGCACGATACGGAGTACTCCGTATTCAATCCCTGACTGCCTACCAGGTACCTACGCCTACGCCTCCGCCTCCGCCTCCTTCTGGCTCTCCCGCTCCGCCAACACTCCGCGCACGCGCGGCAGGATGTGGCGCCCGTAGTCGACGGCATTGTTGAGGTTGTCGTAGCCGCGGATGGAGATCAGCTCGCAGCCCAGGTTAACGTAGTCCAGGATCGAGTCGGCGACAGTCTTGTACGAGCCGACCAGGGCCGTCGACGCGCCGCGCGCGTTCGTGGCCGTGACGGTGGGATACCACAGCGCGCGGTCCTGCACCTCACCGCGGGCCGCGATCTCGAGCAGGCGCTGCGAGCCGACGTTCTGCGGCGGCGGCGCGTTGGCCGGCGCCTTGCCGAGGCCGTTGGTGCGGTTGCTCTTGAGCGCCGCGAGCGTGCGGTGCGCCTTGTCCCACGCGAGGTCGTCCGTCTCGGCCACGATGGGCCGGAAGGTAACCCAGATGCGCGGCCGGTCCGACGGCGGCCGCCCGGCCCGCTCCGCCTCGGCGTACACCCGGTCGATCTGCTGCTTGGTCTCCTTGAGCGGCTCGCCCCAGAGCCCGAAGATGTCGGCCAGCGAGCCGCCGATGCGGTACGCCTCGTCCGACGACCCGCCCACCGACACCGTTACCCCCCGCCCGTTGACCGGCCGCACCCGGTTGCTGAACTGCTTGAACTGGTAGTACTTGCCGTCCCAGTCGAACGGCTCGGCCGACTCCCACGCGCGCCGCAGGATCTTGATGTACTCCTCGAGGCGCCCGTAGCGCTCGTCCTTGGCCAAGAAGTCGCCCTCCCTGGCCTGCTCCGCGTCGCTGCCCCCCGCGATGAAGTGCACCACGGCCCGGCCGTTGCTGAGCTGGTCCAGCGTCGCGAGCGCCTTGGCTGCCACGGTCGGGTACAGCGTATTGGGCCTCAGCGCAATGATGACCTTCAGGTTCTTGGTCACGGATGCTATGGTCGCCCCCGTGGTGAAGGGGTCGAAGTACGACGAGTCGTACGGCTGCAGCGTGTAGTTGAAGCCATAGTCGTCCAGTGCTCGGGCATATCGTTTCAAGTATTCCGTGTCGATGGTCGCGTTGGGGATAGGATCCAGCTCCGTCGAGGCGTTAGGAAACGCGAGACTGATGAACTCGGTAGGCATCTTGGCTACACGTATGAGCTCCTGCTAGATACTAGGTGATCTTGACCTTGTTTTCCCCGTGGTATCGGTGAGTCGGTCAAGTCTCTCTTTGGAAAGATACGTATTCCCACTTATATGTATATCTTCCACTATGGCGACAGCGGCTTAAGGATCACGCAATGCTCTTGAAGCCGGTGTCGGTCGGAGCATTTCAATTATCTCTCCAGATATCGACTGCGTTGTGCCACGTGACGGTTTTCGCCATAGAGACCGCAAGTGGTGTGCGGGGAATAATTCATTTTCTATATTGTGTGTGGTTTCCAGTCGCGCGCGGTCACGTTTCCGAAGTCCCGCCAACGCCGAATTTGCGCGCCGTCTGTCTGCCTGTGCCACCGGCATAACAATGTCGATGTTAAGGGAAGCGGCATGGGGGCTGTTATGGCGGTGGCAGCAGTAGTAGGAGGAAGAACGGCACCGCGAGCAGGAGGAAGAGGAGGAGCAGTTTTCCGCGTTTCAACAAGACTGGACCTGAGCCAGTTTATAAAGGCTGCTGGTGTTTTTACTCTTGCTGCCGCTGTGTGACCCGATCTACCGTATTGTCAACCGTTAGAGTTCAAGGCTGCGCCATATCGTCTTGTCCCGAAAAGGGCGTCTAAGATCCTGTGGGCGCAATTTTGCCTTTTTTTCCTCCGAAACATAGCTTATCGGTAACACTCATTTATCTCCCACAGACCCTCCGCCGCTCCTCCAATTGCTGCCGTATCTGCTCCGATATCGCCAGAGAATCGATACACTCCTCCTTCGCGAGCTCCAGCACGCGTAGCTGCTGCTTTAGATTCTCCCATTCCCGCGACTTCTCCTCCAACCGGTGGAGCAGCTCCTCCTCGCGGCGGGATAGCTTGGATAGCAACCCTTTCTGCATACACTGAGGTCGGGGATACATCTGATAGGTGAATACGAATTCTCCCAAGCACTGCAGATAATGAACGAGTGCAACCTCGTAAGCCTGCATCGTAGGACCCGGAACCTGCTAATGAACGAGGCACCTGTTACGCATCTACTGTCGGATCACCCCTGGCTTCCCCTTTGGTCATCGACCTCCTTTGATTTCATTGAACGGGGAGCAACGGGGAGGCATGTGCAGTAAGCCAAGGCCTGCGTCCTAGAACATCGCGCTGCAAGTTTTTCGTGGCCTAGACAGCGAGGCTGCGTGGAGCTGTTGGTGGCGAATGCGGATACAGTTCATTGGCCGGGTGTCAGTAGCAGGGACTACCAGTCGAGGTACGCTTTTGACTTCCCCGAAGCTCGGGCTCATCCAATGCGTACCCTTGAGACCCTCTCAAGGCTGAAGCCAGTTTTTTGTTCAGATTATATCTCAGAACCAGCTTTATAGAAAGAAGTAAAGAATCTCATCACTGCCCTCCGCTAAGGAGTCCTCAGCAACTATTTAGATTAACCATGTTTGAAATAGGACTCGAGCCTCCTGAACGCGGATGATCTAACAGGGCGTTGCTTATAATCCAGATTAATCCTTCACTACGGAGATCTTAAAGCCGCCAGGGCACAAGTACTGGAAAATGCCATGTGGGTCGTACTTCGCAGCCACCTCCCTGATTTTCGTGACGTTCTCTTTTCCATAACTCTGCAAGACCCCTTGCGTCGGGTGCGCATAGTTGGCCGTCGTCCAGCTCAAGAGGCCGTCGAGAGAGAGGGCAAAATTCCGCACGCCCTCATACACCTGTCCCAATCGAGGAAGAGCCCAGCGCTCCAGCTCCGGCGTCCGCACCATAACATGGAGTCCCCAGATAATGCCATCGCTCTCGTGCTGCTCTAAGCCCATTACGTTCCCGCCCGCATCGGCAGACCTTTGGACGAACGAGCGCGGAAGCGGCTGGAAAACGCACTGCGTCTTGAAGTCGCCATCACCAATCTTGTCCTGCAGCTCTTGCACGAGCGCGTCGTGGAGCTCGGCTGCCTTCATGATGATAGAAGCATCGTTCTTGAAACACAGGGTGAACCAGGTCCCACTGGGCGGGCTTGTCAGACAGCTACGTACAGTGGGTTGAAAGAATAAACGTGTAATCGGTAAATACCCTATCAAAAACGTACCACTTTCAAGTGTACTGTCTCATCCCCAGGTAGAGTATAAAAGCTATAATTAAGACTGTATATAGTCCTATCACTTATTTCTCCAAATTGCTTTTTTTTCTTATTATACGGCTTATTATCAGGTGTTTGTGGTGTTTCGAAAAGGCTAACTTTGCTGAGCAGAACCACCGATTACACGTTTTTAAATTCCCCCCACTGTAGTGTGTCTCGGGCAGGCAGTATATCACTCACTAGTAGTTCTTTGCCTGTTCGGTTATATCCAGGAGCCCAAGAATGCTGTCCTTCTTGTACGAGCTCCATTTTTCTGGAAACGCCAGCCATCTATCTAGTATCGGCGGTTTCTCCACTCCCGCCATGTTGGCATAGAGAGCGGCGACGATGGTGACAGGTTCTGGCGTCAGCTTGCATAACATGCAGACCAGGTTGGTGTCTGGATCTTCCGAGACCCTCTTAGTAAAGTCGACCACAGCCTCCGCAGCTTTGGGCATGATCTCGTGTGGGAGCACTACCGGGGTCGGCATTCATTCTTCGGTCTGCTCTCATGTGTTTTCTTCCTGGAGTTCCAAGCTGTCCACGGAGGCGTGAGTGATATGCTTATAGGGGGGGGGAGGGGCTCAAAAGAACCCAGAGAACTGACTGGCGCCGCCACCCCAGATCGTGCTGCACGAAAATGCCAGCATGGTGAAATGCGTGACGATTCCGAAGTCGTTGCCACCCCCTTTGAGAGCCCTGAATAGATCTTGGTGGTCCCCCGAGGCGCTGGCGGTCACCACACGGCCGTCGGCCAGCACCACCTCGTAGGAGACGACTTGGTCGCATGCAAAGCCGTAACGAGCAGTGAAAAGGGTGATACCCCCAGTCAACACGAGCCCTGCGATTCCAACGCTGGACTCTCGGGCGACGCCCACGGCTCTCTGGTGTTTGGCGAGCCTCTCGTAGATCTGTTGATACATAGGACATGTCAGTGATAAGAGAGCGGTGACTTTCACCAGAGCTGGAAAAGTCTGACCTCGGGACATGTAGCCGGCGTGACCTACCTGACCCGTTACAGCTCCGGCGCCTAGCATAACTGTCTCGGTCTTGGGATCGTAGACGACGGCATTCATGTGCCCAAGGTCGATGGTTACGCCGCCATCGATATTGTTGCTTGGCCAGGAATTGCTTCCCCCAGACCGTACCGCGAATTTCTGACCTGCACTCGCCAATGCCTTAATAGCGGTGGCAACGTCAGTGGTGTCTCTGGGCATCAATATACACGCCGGCTTCAGCTTGGCACTGTTCTTGAAGTACGACTCGATTCGTGCAGCGTATATATCGCTGGCCGGAAGGATCACGCGGTCCTACAACCCGGCTTCCACCAGACAGCTCGCCTGTTTGGGAATTACACCTTCCATCTCTGCCTAACGAGCCTATTATAATGTGTGGTGCGGATAACCGAATCCGATCTTCCTTCCAGCGCCCACGAGAGACCGAGAGAAACCCCGGACCTAAAGATTTAAGAAAGGGGCGTAAGAAAAAGGAACGAGAGAATCAGAGGCACAAGGGGAAAGACTTATGGCTTCGGAGTCGTGGAGGGAGGAGAGGGATTGGGACTGGGACTGGGATATGGAGTGACGTATTAACCTCAGGGTGTGCAATCGGACTGTCTCGTTCTGGGCCCAGCCTTAGACTATTATTGGATATTACTGACGGTGGGGGCAACCGCTGAAAACATATGGACGTTTCTATCAGCTGCCAGCTAGGTGCTATTGGTTGGGCACGGCTATCCTTGGAGCCTTACCTCCACTTACTATCTCCTGCTCGATACTACGGTAATACTGCTTCTAAACCCTGGCTGCGAGTTATGTATTAGTCACAAAATACCCGATACCTTTACAAATAATGTACCGTGAGGTACCCAGTGGTCCCGTAACTCCGAACACTTATCACTCAGCCGCATTAATCAAGTCCCGAAAGTCCATTATATGGAGGAGAACTGATAGTTTGCTCCCCGGCTTCCTCCCCTTTCGTTTCATTATTTACGAACTCTCTCTGTATTGTGATGACTTAGCGGCTCACTCTGTGACGACATATCTCATCCTGTTTCTCTTTTCGCAGTCATTATGGGACCTATTGACCTGTGTGCCACTAGAGACAGCTGGTTTGCTCTAGCTGGAGCCTTATCAGGAATCGCCGTTCACCATGGCGTCTTCATCCGTGGGGGCGTGGCATACCCAGGCGCCGGATATTCTGCGCGCCTATGCAGCCATCTTCAGCTGTGTAGTGATCTCTCGATGGATCTTGTACCAGCCATGGTATGCTGGTGAATTGATTCCCGGCTTTTTTCTGGCAAGCTTCTTTTATTTCCTCGGCTTGGAGACGAGTATCCTGGTTTACCGTGGTTTTTACCGTCTAGATAATAGCGACTTTCCCGGGCCTTAGTGGGCGCGATACACAAAGATCTGGCAGATATGGGAGAACAGGCACTCGAAAAATCATCTCTACCTGCATAAGCTTCATCAAAGCTATGGTAATGTGGTGAGAACAGGTTGGTGCGACCCAAACCACATAGCACGTTATGCAAAGTACTTGACTGACGGTTCACCCCCAGGCCCCGCCGAGGTCACCGTATTCCTTCCCGAATCCCACGAAGCTGTCAGTGGCCGTTAATCCAACTGCATCAAGTCTGAGTTCTACGATCTCTTGTGGCCTGAACAAGCCCTTTTTGCCGCCCGGGACAGAGCAGCCCATGCAAGGCGACGCAAGGACTGGCAATATGGGTTCTCACCTTCGGGGTTGTCTTACGTCCTCTGTCTGAGTAATAGTCTTCAGCTGACATTGCTTCTGTCTCAGCCATAGAGCATCATGACAAAAAGGTGCTCAAATGGGTGGCTGAGCTTGACAGACAGCTGGAGAAAAATGCCAAGGACGGCTTGGTTGTGGACGTCACCGACTTCTGTCTATGGTACACGTTTGACATCATAGGTGATTTCACTTTCAGCAAGTCCTTCGGCATGCTCGAGACCCAGCGATGGCACAAGATTATTGATAAGACTAGAAATGCACGAACGCTCCTGGGCCCCCTAACCGCAACCCCATGGCTGCTTTATATCGGAGTCAAGATGCTGCCACGCATTCTATGGGTTAGAGATTGGTCTGAATCTGTCGAGTGGTGCCAAGCACAGATGGTAGAGAGGCTTTCGAAAGGAATTCAGACCGAAGTTCCGGACCTCACATCCTTCTTCATGGCAAAGAACAAGGGCAACGTCGCGGATCCATTGCTCAGGGGTGATAGCTTATTGGCTATTCTGGCGGGCGGGTGAGTTTTATCGGACTCCAAATTGCGGATTTTAAGGGTTGGCTGATAGACTACCTACAGTGAGCCCACTGCGCAGATGCTGACCGCGGTCTTCCATGAGCTCCCGATGCATCCGGAGCACATAGACAAGATCCGGCAAGAATTGGGTGACGTGTGTATCACCGATAACAAAGCCCTTTCCCTCTTGCCTCACCTCAATGCCGTAATTCAGGAGGCGATGCGCCTTTATCCAAATCTCTTAACGGGTGGAAGCCGGAAAACGACGGAGAATGGCGTCCAGATTGGCGATGTCTACATTCCTCCACATATCACCGTTGTCACGCCATATTATACCATTGCTATACGTAAGTTCTTCTAATAAATCAAGTTGATGCAAGTATAGGGCATTGACGAGTTCCACCTACGCAGGCGAGGATTGCTTTGAAGGGGGCAACCAGTTCATTCCAGAGCGCTGGACCACAGGCCCTGAGATGGTACGCAACCCGAAGGCGCATATCCCTTTTAGTATTGGTAAGAACCCCGGACTCCAGCCACTAAGTCTCAGTGAGTCTCAGTGACGCAACAGTATTTCCACTGACATTGGCACCCGTGCTTAGGTCAGTATAACTGCGTTGGGCAGCACCTTGCCTGGCGGATTATGAGATACATAATCGCCTGTGTTGTCTGGAAGTATAACTTCCGTATAGCACCTGGCTTTGATGGTCACAACATGGAGGAAGACAAGGTCGACAAGTTTACAGCCTTTCCTGGTCCTGTACCGCTGTGTTTCGAGATGAAATGATGGTGGACTGTCTGTGTACTTGACACGGTGGTGAGGTGTGGACAGGAGATAGTATTTCCTTGGATATGTAGTCATTTAGTTGTCCTTATTTTCTCTCACCTTGAATATCGCTTCTTCTCCAGCGCTATAATATCACGCAAGTCGAGCGGGTAATACGGCCAAGGGGCATATAAATCTACTATTAAACAACTACATATGTCTTAGGGCCTTATAGCAGGCTTCGTCTACCTAAGCCAATCTCATGTTCTTCTCCGAGTGAGCTGCAGGCTTGAGGGCAGCAATTCATATTGGATCACGTGGGAAGCACGGAACTTATTGCAATACCTGGAAGTACCTAGAAGGCACCCCGTACAAGATGACGACATTGGGAGGAGTAATGCGGTGCTGAGTCTAGACCTATGTCGGTTTCTTATAACACAGCCAACAACCAACAGCCAACCACCTACGTCCAAGGACTTCAGTCCGGTCACCGTTACACTACTTCGACAGGTATGCTGTGGCTTCCTACGGCTACCAACGTCCAGTCAGAGCAGGTCAGCCTGCCTTAGTTCTGCATAACCCAGCCAACAACCCAAGCGTAAGCTTACGACTGTGCCGTAGAGGTGTCAAGTGATTTTCTGCGCGGTTGCCTGCCTTGTTACCTTCTTTCAATCTATCAGACATAAGCTATCAGATAGCCCCACGCCTCTGGGTGTGGCCGGAAAGGGTTGCTTGCAAATTAGGTACCTGCAGGGCAGCAAATTGGGGCGTCCTGCATACGACCGTGGCCTGTGCTTGTCATGCTTGGCAGCTTGGTCTTTGTGTCCTGTAGATGTCTGCTGGAAGCGGCTGGCTCTGGCACTGCAGTTGGGACGGCCAAGCAGAGTCCTAGCCCCGATACCATAGGTAAGACCAAAGGCAAATCCATGGCATCTACTGTAGCCCGAGACAGTCTTGACAAACTGGTTAGGGCGTGAAGCTGTCTTCAAGCATAATTCAACAAGCTACCGGTACTGCTGGTTTGTTAGCTATCGCCGCTCCTCTGCTGCACGACAGGCATCCGTTGAGTGCTGTCCTCCTCTATTGCTCGACTCTATCATCGTGTGCTTCCATCAAACAGGCATCGACATCATGTCTTCAGAGACCTACGACGTTGTCATCATTGGTGGTGGTACTTCCGGTCTTGTTCTGGCCAACCGCCTCACTGAGAATCCGAAGTTGCAGGTCGTCGTCATCGAGACCGGCGAAGACCGCGGAGCAGACCCCCATACCCGTAAGCAGCCCTCACAGCTCTTCTCCTACGGATGCCGTAGACCTGTTTATAGAGAGGTTTGTTGACTAACCGCCGGCTTTGTAGTGACTCCGGGCGCATGGCCTCTACTCTCCAACTCTCCGGCGAACTGGACGTTCCGCACTATTCCCCAGAAGAACCTTAACCGGGACATTAAAATCCCCCAGGGAAAGGCTCTAGGAGGCTCTAGCGCTATCAACAGCTTCCTCTTCACGTCCACGTCCAAGGCGACAGTCGAAGGATGGAAGAAGCTCGGTAATGAGGGCTGGGACTACGCGGCCTATGAGAAAGCCCTTGGAAAGACTTTCACCCTTCACAAGCCTTCGAATGTGGTTGAAGGCAACGGTCCACTCCAGCTGACACTTGCTGAGCCTAAGAGTCTGTGGGAGAAAGCTTGGATTGAGGGTTTAGAGTCTATGGGGTTTCCGAGGACCGATCCACTGTCCGGCAGACCTGGTGGCCCAAATATCGCCCCCGAGAGTATCGACCCTAAGACAAAGCAGAGGAGCTATGCTGCCAATGCTTATCTTGATCCAGTGCGTGCCAGGCCGAACCTGACGATTCGGACTGAGACGACCGTGACCAAGGTGCTGTTAGAGAGGCCCTCTTTGACTGGAGAAACCGTGGCCAAAGGCGTACAATTCACGTCCAAGGACGGAGCAACGCAAACCGTCCAAGCCAACCAAGAAGTCATTCTCTGTGCCGGCGCCATCAACTCGCCTCGGCTCCTCGAGCTCTCGGGAGTAGGCGGAGCCGACCTGCTCCAGCACCTGGGAATCGAGGTTGTCGTCGATAACCCACACGTCGGGGAAAACCTCCAGAATCATCTCTTCACGGGCCTGGTGTTTGAGGCGCGCGATGATATGGACACCATCGATGCTTTCTTCCGCCAGGAACCCGACGCCGTCGCCGCTGCCATGCAAGACTACGCTACCAAAGGGGCCGGCCCCATGAGCACCAGCAACATGATCACGATGGCCCAGCTTCCGCTTCCCGAGTTCCACACTGACAAGGGCCGCCGCGAGCTCGACCAGCTGTTGAGTACGGCTCCGTTGCCCGAGCCGGACGCGAGCCGGCCGTCCCCGCCGACTACCGCGGCCTTCGCCGCCGCACACGAGGCCTTCGTCCGTGGCGTCCTCACCGACCCCGCGGGGGCGCTGGGCAACTACGTCTTCGGGCCTGCCTATGCGCCCTTCGAGGCCGCCAGCCCGGACTACCGCGCACCCGGCAAGCACGTCTCGGTGGCGATCGAGCTGTCGCACCCGCTGTCGCGCGGCTCCGTGCACGTCACCAGCGCGGCGGCCGAGCTCGCGGGCACCGACGAGGGCGTGGCCGTCGACTGCCGGTACCTGTCGCACCCGGCGGACATCGAGGTGCTCGCGCGCCAGGTGCGCTTCGTCGAGGCCACTGTCCGTGGCGCGGCACCGCTCGCGCGCCACCTGGAACCGTCGGCTCTGCGCTTCGCCGGCGATGACAATGACAATGACAACGGTCTGAGGGCGGCCCGGGACTACGTCCGCCGCACCGCCGACGGCGCCTACCACTACACCGGCACCTGCTCTATGATGCCGCGGGATATGGGCGGCGTGGTGGACAGTCGGCTGCGCGTCCACGGATGCGCCAACCTCCGCGTGTGCGACGCCAGCATCCTGCCCCTCGAGCCGACGGCGAACCCCCAGGCCGTAGTGTACGCCGTGGCCGAGATGGCCGCCGACTTTATTAAGGAAGACTTGCAGTGAGCCCTGGCCGCACTCATCGGTGTGTGCTGCGAAGCCAGTATGACGCGTATGAGGATAGCTCCTTTCTTAGTGTCGGCGGTTGGGAGGAGCTTGTATGGTGGCTGGATGCAAATCAAGGGAGATTATGTCCAATGGCAATGTATAGTGATACCTCGTTAGAGTTGCTATAACTACTTCCTATTGCCTACGCTAGTAGAAGACAGCGAGTATCCCGTGGACTTGATACCTGTTGAGCACAGTTAATAACCTTGCAGCAGAATGTATTTAATCAAATCAGGACTGTTGCTTGACTTGCTGGTACGAATGAGGATTTTATTAGAACCGGGTACACTAAGCCTCGGAGTGGTCCTGCAGGAATCCGGTGAGCCTAAAAAGGGGCGTATAGAATGCCCCTTCTTGGGAGTACTTTCTCCCGGTCCCCGATCTAGAGGGACCTGCTCTCCGAGCTGGAGATTGCCGTTTTCAATCTTTGCTCCTTCTCCTGCCTTATTACCCAGGCAATGAGAAAAAATCCCATTCTGCGGATCACGATAATGGACTCTCCATCGCATTCTAGAATGCACATTTGCGTGACAGGAGCCTTGCATTCAACACCTAACTCTTTGATCGTAAACTGTACCTAGCTTACCTATATCCCTACAGCGGAGCTACTCCGTGATACGTTGTGGTCACACACCCAGCGTTTGGAATTGCCTCTGCACTTAAATCCCGTCTCCGCCCGTCGCCCTGCGCTTACTGCCCCTTTCAACGTTTGTCTTAAGCTTTGGCATGCCAGTTGCTACGAGACGCAGCTCGTCGTCGTCCTGAGTGGTATCGTCGGCCACCTCAGTCAGCTCGCTATACTTTTTATAGCTCTAAAGCACGCCGGCGCTGCCAAACGTCCTTGATTGCATCCGAGTGGTCTCCTCCTTGGACTAGCCGGTGCTGGGGTAAAGCTTATGGGACAGCTTCGACAGGCCGGGCTTCAGGTATTACCTGCCGAAAGGCGCGATCGTGGATAAGCACGCCACAATAATCCCCAGCCACAGTTCGAAGTCAGTAAGCAGGCCGATTTTGGCGGTGGCCACGTTCGGGTCACTGTGTACTATGGTGTAAATGAGGTAGCACATAATGGCGATGGTTCTATACCCAAGGTCGGCTCAAGCACAGGTTCATGTACTTATGGGCAGCAAGTAACTTACGCAAAGCCGAAACTGAACATGAGCATTACAAAGGCTTTCTTGGCCATTGCCATGTGTAAATTCCAGAGCCACGGCATTGGAAGGACTACAATGGCCATGTCAAGGACGAGGTCGACCGAAGTTGAGGAAAACTCAGACGAGCTCAGAGATCTGCACGAGCCCCACGGCACCGGGTCCCACTGCTGAGAGACCGGGTGACAGTGCGTCAGGAATACGACGAAGAAGGTTATGCCGAAACAGATGTCGAGAACCGCGAGGGCGATGGCAAACGGCTTGAAGCGGGCCGTGGTGAAGATGCGCATGTAAAGTGTAAGCACAGCCAGCTTGATGGCCGTGGTACTGACGACCCATGTGGTGGATATTGCGACCAGTGCCTTCGGGCCACATTAATATGGGAGAGCTGCTCTGGGTTGATAATGGTGTCCTGCTTGGTTGTAGACAACTTACCTTCGCTTCCACCAACAGCTGGGGAACGGTAAGATCCGCCGCGGGTTTCACGCCGCCTGCGAAAACGGTCCAGATATGGAGACCTATTTGAGCAAGCATAGCCACCTATCTCCCACGCAGCATTTGTTAACCTGATGCCGAAATATGTTGGGCGAAAAAGAATAAGGGAAAGAGTGACTACCCACGTATAAGAGGACCACCAAGCCGTCATCCGTGTAAAAACCTCCTCTTTTGAATCCTAGCTAACCAGAAGCGCAGGACCACAAAAATCGTCGTGAAAAGGGTGAAGGATATAATCCAGCCCATTACGGACCAAGCCTCGGAGACTTTAACCATCTTCCCGGAGCGTGTCGACGCGAGCGTGATGCAATAAGCGAAGAAGAGTTTAGAGATAGAGCTGATATTAGAGGGTGTCCGGAACGTTAGGAGAGTAAGCAATTAGGGCTAATTTGTCTGCCATAGGGTTACCTGAGAAGGGTGCAGGTCATCATGCGTGAATGGCAAGGGGAACGGTCAAATAGAATCTCTCCTGGTGACCTTCGCGAATGTGACGTGGGTTGCAGAGGTGAGCCACACTTTCCCCTACCTAAAAACCCATCCTCTCCCTACTCCCCATTTCTCTCTCTCTCTCTCTCTCTCTCTCTCTCTCTCTCTCTCTCTCTCTCTCTCCACCAACGCGCCCACCCCCCCCTACCAACCATTCTGACGCACCGCGTGGCCCCTTATTCGGATTCAAGGTGCGATAAGACGGCATAATACCCTCTCCGTAACGGCGGATTGCGTATTTATAAGCCTTGTTGCCTCCTCTCCTTTCCGTTCCTTATAGCAGGACTGGGTGCCTAATCGTAATCTTCATCGAGTTAATTTGGTTGATCCGGCCAGCTTATAGGAACGCATCGTGCCTTTATCGACATGCTAAGTGCATATTTCCGCAACGCCATCACCGGCCATAAGCCGGGGCCCGCATACCACTTCCCGCCATCTCTCCTCCGAGCCCTGCGGTTAACTTGGGGGTTCACCGAGAGTGACTTTTTTACATTCGCCGTGCCGAATACGTTGTTCGGGCTGCTGGGCGCTCTAGCAAACTCACGGCTACTGGAGGGGCCCCCGCCTCTTCTTGCCGACGTCCTGCGGCGAGCACCCTCGGTGCTGTTCTTCAACTTCTATAGCCTCTTACTGTTCGATCTTGCCAATCAGATGTCTCCCGAGTCGGTCGAGGAGGACCGTGCCAACAAGCCGTGGCGACCTATCCCTTCGGGGAAGATCACTCCGGAGCAGACTCGGAAGGCCATGCTGCTTGCCGCTCCCGTTGCGCTTGGGCTCAATCATATGCTGGGGATATGGAACGAAGGACTCTTGGTGCAGGTCCTCAGCTACTACTACAACGATCTGAAAGGGGGCAATGGACTTCTTCGAGACGTCATCATCGCCGTGTCCTACCGCCTCGCCAACATGACTTCCCTACAGCTCGCAATCGGCCCGGAGAACACCGTCAGCCCACAGGGCCACGTCTGGACGACAGTAATAAGCTCCATTATCTTGACGACGATGCACATTCAAGACTTAAAAGATCAAAAAGGGGATAGCAAGATTGGGCGAAAGACTATGCCACTCCTCCTCGGAGATGGCTGTTGTCGTGTTGCGTTGGCAGTCCTGATTCCATTCTGGTCAGCTTTTGTAGTGCGTTTCTGGGAGCTGGACATGCTTAGGTCTTCGTTCTGCTTTGTCTTGGCAGTCTACATTGCAGGAAGGCTCCTGTTCAAGCGGGAGCAAAGACAGGACGCTGTGACATGGAGACTTTGGTGCTTTTGGCATGCCAGTCTATATATTCTACCTGTAATCAGCCAGAAATGAAGGGTACTATATATGTGCAATTCTCTACTCATGCGAGGGTTGCCATACGTTATCAATCATACGGCTTGCCTACCGCTATAAGAGCAAGGCATTATATAAATAGTCAGCCTTTCTGCACACTATCTCCTACAGTTGCCCCTTAACATATGTGCTCAGAGATAAAAGCCGTGTACACGTGCAAACTACAGACATTTTTAAAGTGGGTGGTATAGAACAAGGGCTCAGTATGGGAGATATATATACACATAAAAATGCGAGTGAAACCAGGACCAGCGTCCTGTGGGGTTTGTCAGGCCTTCTCAGTAGCCCTCTTCCGCTCGTCTTCAAGTCCAAATTGGGTCTCTAGCACAGTCCGCAACTTCACTTCACGCTCCACGAACGATAAGACGAACGCCAGTACCGGGAAGGCGATGCCAATAAGGAAGACTTTGCTCAAGGCCCTTGTGAAAACCTCAATGATCTGGCTCCGAGTTGGCTCGGGGAACGACAAGACGAAGTCTCGCCTTGCGCTCGAGTACGCGTTGCCTTTTCCAAGGTCGGACCTTGCCATCGGATCAGCCACAATCTCAGCAGCATACCGGTTGCTGTAGACGTTGAGGATAGCTCCGGGGATTGCAACGCCCCAGATGTTTCCGAAACTGCGTACGAAGGACCAGCTCGCCGCCGCCGCCGCAGAATCCGCCTCCCCCACGCCAGCCTGGAAAGCCGGGAGGAGCGTGTCGAGTATCAGTCCAGCGCCGATGGAGGGAATTATCTGGAGACACACCCATTCTGCTGTGCTCGAGTTTCTGGTGAGCACGGACAGAGAACCGATACCGGCGGCCAGAAGCGCGAAGCCGATGATGTGGAGCAGTTTATATTTGCCCCATTTAGACAGGGCAACTGCCCCGGCCGCGGCACCGGGGACAGCAATCAGTGTGATAGGTAGAATCTGCACGCCCGAGCGCGTGGGTGTTGATAGCTGGACCGCTTGGAAGTAGAGAGGTAGGAAAAAGAAGATCCAGTAGTTCAGCATCGAGATAATGAAGGTGTTCACATAGATCACCGCGGAGGTGCGGTTCGCGAAAAGACGGAGCGGCCTGTCACCATCTCTGATCAGCATCATCCTCCCAGTCCCAGAACTGCGGGCAGGGAGGAGGACGGTCGACATGCAAGGGAACGAAGAGAGGGTGGTGCACATACATCACAGGCTCCGGCACCCACAGGGATCCTTCAAGGAACAGAAATCCCACGAAGCCGGCGAGGCCGAGGACTAGTGGTACTAGGATGCGATACGACGACCATGGATACTCAGCACCAGCCCAAGTCAGCGCGATGAGCGTCGACACGGTTGACGCCACCAGCAGACTGTTGCCTGCAACATCGATACGTTTGAGCTTGTCCAGTGTCTTGGTCTCCTTGTCCCATTTGACGCGCAGAAAGAGCCACAGCAGAGCCAGAGACATGCCGCAAAAGGGGAGATTGATGTAGAACACCTGCCGATAATCTATCAGCTGCAGTCATCCTGGTGACGTCGGCTACGAACCCATCTCCAAGTGGTAGTCTGTATAATGGCGCCACCCACGACGGGGCCGATTGCCATTCCGACGGCGTATGTGATGGCGAGAATAGCCTGGTAGCTGCTCCTCAGCCGGAGAGGGACGAGATCAGAGATGACGATGCCCATGATAGCTGTCATGCCCCCGCTGCCAGCGCCCTGGATGGCACGGCCGATGATCAGCATGGCGGCTCCGTTCGCTCCCCCAGAAAGGCCGCTGCCGAGTGTGTAGAGGGCGACGACGGCGAGGGCAACGTGTCGGCGGCCAAAGAGGCCGGCGAGCTGGCCGGTGAGCGGCTGCACGACAGAGCTGGATTCAATCTCAGTAGGGCTCAGAGGAGTATGGGCAGGATTGAAGGCATGCCTCTGAGCGTGCGAGAGACTTGGGACTCACCATGCCAGGAAGAATATGTTGGTC
This sequence comes from Xylariaceae sp. FL0804, assembly GCA_022539325.1. Classification (NCBI taxonomy): domain Eukaryota; kingdom Fungi; phylum Ascomycota; class Sordariomycetes; order Xylariales; family Xylariaceae; species Xylariaceae sp. FL0804. The sequence goes on along the minus strand of JAJKLG010000018.1, from coordinate 114,160 downwards.
ACCCAGATATAACTGCTCCCCAAGCCAAGTTGCTTGACGATGGTGGGGAGAGAAGTGACCACAACAGTGTTCTCGAGCGAACACAAGACCTGCATAGTACAGAGGGCAACGATAATGGACCAGAATCGATAGTCCCGGTTATAGGCGTACCGAGCCTGCTGTCCACCATCCACCTCGGAAGTTGGAGACTGCTGTGTGTCGGCATCAGGGCTGGCTTGGGCATCTAAGGGCGCGACCGACGTTGACTCCTGACCTGCCGCACTGGAGCCCATATCCTTCGGCAGATAACGCGCGAGGCTATCTTTGATGGAATGGTTGTTATCTTGCAAAGAAATCTAGAAGACTGTATGATAGTGACGGGGAGGGCTAGGAACAAGAGTCGGCGGGACCAGACATCGGGCAGCGCGACGACGAGTGGTGACAATCTCCTAGGGGCGGTTTTTTGTTCAACCGACCAGGGGAGGTGGGAAAGCTTGGCTGAGCCTCAACCAACAGAAGTACATTTGTACCGCGGAAACCAGCAAAATTATCCGGGGGGATGGAGGGGGGGGTGGCGCCTGCTACGATATAGAATTACACCCAATGATTGTCGCTTATGCACGTTGGCGATCCGAGAAGTACGAAGCCTCACTACAGGGCTGTTGGTTGCATGTGCTCTCCAAAGTGGCCTGACTTCGTGCCGGTACGTGCTACTCGGTCTATTTTGCCCTTTTATTGCTGCCATTGGGATTAAATCCTTGCTGTGACACCTGTCCCTTTGTGTTAGTAGGCTCTGTATAATTATACGGTGTAAGTTGATAAGCAAGTAGCTCTTGTATTAATTAGAATAATTATATAAAAAAAAGGAAAAGTAAAGTGTACGAGAGAGGAAGGGAGAAGGGTTTTTACCCTTCTCCTTTAATACGTACGCTTACCCCTTAATCTAATTAAAAACCTATACTAAGAGATTAATATTCCTATATTAATAACTTTTCTTTTTATTATATAAGGGTTTTATCGGCTAGGTTTTATATATTTAAAGTAAATAAAGAAAAACTTAATTCGTGCGGGCAAGTAATTATATATAGGAAATAAGAAGTTTTTCGTATATATATAGCGTATATAAAGTTAGTAATAATCGTACGGTAAAAAATAAAAGGTAATAAAATCGCGGTAAGTTATAAATAAGTATTATTATGCGAAAGGTGAGTTAATCTTTATACGCGGATAATTTTAAATAAGTTATACGTAATAGTGGATAAATTAATAACGAGAGATGGAATGGTTTTTTATAAATATAAAAAAAAGCCTTCTCGTATACTTAAAAGGCTTTTTTTCTTATTTTTATCCTTTAGTTTCTTTTTATACGCTTTTTCTTCGTTCTTTTTTAATCACTCGTATAATTATTATCTTCGAATATTATAATATCGCCGCTATTATAAATAATAATAATAACGTTAACGGTAATTAATAGCCGTAATAATAACACCCTTGCTTAAACCTATACGGAGTTTTTAAAACTCTCGATAACCCTTTTAAGTATTATGCGGTTAGTATTAAGCCGGCGGGTGCTATAAGGATTATATAAGCTGCGTACTTTAATATATAATACTTTTAATAGTATTTCTCGCTTAATATACGTTTTTATAGTTATTAGTTAAAGTTATACGATATTATCTCTCGTAATAGCCTTTTAAGCGCTAGGTTATATATATACCTTTAATTAATATATTAGTATTTTTATAAAAAACCGGTAATAATTACGCGGGTGCTTTAGTTTACTTATATACGATTTCGACTTTATACCGGGAGGGTAATTAAAATACCCTTTTTATTACTTTATACGGTTAAGTGGTTATATAACCGTGTTACTTTTACGAGCATTATTAGGGCTAATAGGGTTTTTCCGGTTTATTATATATATAATATTATATCGTTTTTAGTTTTGCTTATAATGCTTACGCTGCGTGCGTAGCTTAATCGCGCGCGGTTTAATATATATACCGCGTTTAATTCGGGATTAAAAAATGGTTTACGCGGTTAATTTAAAAAGAATATATTAGTAGTTTATACTTATAGTTTAAGGAATAAAACTTGCTTTATGCGATTAAAAAAAGAATTAATTTCCTTTTATACGTATATTTTTAAAAGGTTTTTTTCGTATATTTATTATTATACGAGATGTTTTTATTATAAATTACCGAGCCTTTTTATAAAGGCTTTAATTTATACGGTAAGTGTGTTAATTAAGATAAATTTCTCGAGTATTAGGTTTAGGGTTTATTTTATATAAGTATTAAAAAACCCACTTAAGGTAGGGGGCCCTCTTCGCTTCGCTTAAAGGGCGCGAAAAGTCTGGGATAGCTAAAAGTCTAAAACAGCTTAGAAATCTTTAGCTCTTAATAAACACTATATAATTAAAACGTTAAGTATTATAACTAACTATTATACTATTAATCTCTATCGGAGAAGTGATTTAATAGCTGTAAATAATATATTAAGCATTTTTAGGTCGAATACAGTTATTTAAGCTATTCGAATTTCCTGCGTGCCGGCTTAGGGCCGGTAAAGCCGCGTAAGGTTACTAGGCACGCACTTTATTACGCTATTACTCCTATATACCGTTAAGCACTTATTATTACTGCCGGCTTCTTTTAAGTTATTCTCTTTATCGCTCTCTGTATTTTAACGTAATTAACGGTATTCTTTAAACCGCAGGGCTTCTTTTATAAGTATAGGGTTAAGGAGTAGGTTTTAGGGGTTAGACGGCGGCTTCCTTTAGCCTAGGTCGAACTATATAAAATTATTAAAATCCACCGGTAATAGCCTAAGCCTGGGCAGCGAAAAGAGCGGCTTTACCTACTAGGTCTAGTATTTAATCCGGTTTTTAAAAGCCGGATTTATTAGTGTTTTTAATACTATTTATACTTCCTTTACCTCCTTACGCTATTATACTTAAATAAGCACGGCGGTAAGGGTAACGTTAACCTTAAAAAGCTCGTTATTTTTTAACTTCTTGCTAATAGTATTAAGCTCGTCGGGAGTTTTCCAAAGAGGATAATTCTTGCCGTAAAGCATATAATCGGTAATACCTTTACACTACGTAACCTAAGCTATAAAACTACGGTACCCTTAACGGTTAGCGTTATATTCGTTTTTTAGTTTTTGCTTTTTTTCTCTAGCCTCCTTACGGCGTAATTAAACCTCTGCGTTAGCTTGCTTATATAACTCTTTTACTAATTTAACTGCGTTATATACCTTAAGCTTTTCGTAAATAACTAAGTTATATCGTTAGCCCCCTGGCTTTATAAAGGTTTTACGGCCCTTATTAATATGCTTTTTAAGGCGCCGGGTACGGTTTTTAACCTGGTCGTTACTAGCACGCTTAACGATTACCCACTAGTTAGGTATTATTATAAAAGTCTTTATAACTCGGCGAGAGGGTAATAAAAGGAGGGGATTCGCATTCGTAACGTACCTATTCTTTAAGTAAACCGCCGCTTTTTTAACAGCTGTAATCTAATTAGGCTTTAGTAAAAAACTAAGGACGGCGGGAGTATTCTGCGGCTTTATTTTCTTTTATAGCTTTTTTAAAACTCTGTTAGGGTTATACGGTTAAAAACCGGCCTTTTTAAAGGCGGAGATTAGGTTAATCTTATTAAAAGCACCTTTATATATTTTTATTAAGTATTTAATAAAGTCGTTTTTAATGAATTCGAGCTCGCCGGAGCGCAGGTATACTTAAAGCTTTTACTAATAATATATTTTTAAAACTTTATAAATAACTAAATCCAGCGGTTATAATAAATGCGTAATATACGGTGGTAGGAATAATAACATAATATAAAATAATAAGTAATAAGCCCCGGCTCTTTTAGTAATATAACCGGTGAAATTATTAAGCGTTAATATACGCTAAATAGGGTTATAATTATACTGCCTCTGTATACCTCCTTTAATATTAGGGGTATTAATTCTTTTATTAAAAGTCTGGTTATATTCGTTAATATTAAACCACTATTATAGAGTTATCCGCGTGCCGTTAGGTTTAACGGCCTTCCGGGAGAATATAAATAACCTCTCGAAGGAGTAATAATTAAAGTTCTTAAAATAATTTACTTATATATTAATAATATTAAAGCTATTCTCTGCCCTAATAAAGCGTGAATACGGATTAATAAAGAGATATACCCACGCTGCGTACGGCTATATTTTAAAGATCGTGTATATAAGGATTCGCTCCCTAATAATAAAGCCTCCGCCGATAACCGTATATAACTCTTAATTAAAGAAATTAATAATAGTGGTAATAGGTAATTACTCTTATATTTTAATTACGATAACTTTTTTAGCGCTATTAATAACTCCCAGGTAAACGCCGGTCTCGTCGGTATTTTAGTTATTTGCTATTAAAATATTAAACTCTTTTATTATAAGTTTTTTAAGCTCGAAGTGCTTTATAATACCGTTAATTTACTGCTTTGCGCTAAGGCGGTCGACGTTTTTCGGAGCAGTTTTAATTTAAGCTATTTCCGGCCGCTTTTTAATAAAAGTCCGGAACTATATAAAGCTAACGGGAGCGGCCGGCTTAGGGCGGCGTACTCGTAAGTTATTAATCGCGGTTTGAATTATTCCCTTATTTAACGGGAATCCTCCTTTATATAATAAGCATATATATACGGTAATAGCCTTATTTTCTTTTTAGGTAAGGTTTAGCGGCCGGCTTATAATCTTCGTATTAAGAGTGCCTTTTAGGTTACTACCCTTAATTATAATCGCTTAATAGGCTATAGCGCTCTTTAATACGCCTCCTTTAATAATAATAGCGCGTATAAAGTCGGGTTAAAACCGGCCGTTAAAAGGGATTTTTGCCTGTAGGCGTTACCGGTATACCTGGGCGCGTAGGGATTATTTAGCTTTTTTAAGCCCTTTAAAAGGATTAAGCACATTTTCAGCTATTATAATTATAATAATATATAGAGTTATAGTGGTATAATAGTGTAATATAATAATTAACGTTTTAATTATATAGTGTTTGCTAAAAGCTAAGAATTTTTAAGCTATTCTAGACTTTTAACTATCCCAGACTTTTCGCGCCTTTTAAGCGAAGCGAAAAGGGCCCCTTATTTTAAGTGGGTTTTTTAGTATTTAAGGGATTATTTTTTCCGTTAATCCAGCGTATTTCGGATATTTCTTTATTTTCGTATAACTTATAAAATAATATAATATTTATTATAAATTATTTTTTATTAATTATATTAAGCTTTATAAGGTATTTATATAATAATCGTGAGTTTAAGTAAATAATTACTGGAATCTAGGGAATATTAAGTATATAAGTGATTTATTAAAATATAATATTAAGCGTAATCGCGTAATCGAATCTAGTTATTATACCGTATAGCTTATTAGCTAAAACGCTTTTCGTGATTTTTTTATACTTAAAAGAATTCCAGTATATAATATTACCCTCGATTATAAATTCTGCGTTTATACGCTCTTTTATATTAATTATAATAACGAATCTAAGTTAGGAGATTAAGTTCGTATTATTAATAAATAAGTTATTTATAAATATAAATAACTTTATACGATTAAGCTGGAGGGGGATATATTAAAATCCTTTTAATACGTTATATATTTACTATTATATTCGTGTATTTAATTTATTAAAGTTACTTTTTTCGAGCTTTTTCTTTTATGCTGCGACCGAGAGGTTATATATTACCTCTAGTTAATAAATTAATAAGATATATGCTTCGCGCGTACGCTATAATACGTATTATTATACGGTATCGGGAGTATTAGGGTTAATAGTATAAAGTAAATCGGTTTACCTTTTTTACGTAATAAGAATATTATCGCCGTTTAAAATAATTTATATATTATTAAACTCGATTAGGTTTTTATATAATAACTTAGTTTTCGGCTTTATACGGAACTTGGTTATTAGGAGTTCCTTTTTTTTTTACGCGAGAAGGCCTCGGTAATAATGCTTAGCGTATTATCCGTTTAAAAGCCGGTGATTACGAAAACAGGGTTATATAAAGAAATGTTTTCGGTTATAAAAAGGAGGTATAAATTATACATTAATATTTTTATACCTAATCGCGTATAATAATAAGTATAATAGGTTTTATACTAATATAAATTAAACTCCGTTAAGCTATATAACGGTTATAAAACCCGAAGGATTATACCCTTAGGGTATTAATATACGATTTCCTTAAAAAGTCGGAGGAAAATAATTCGGAATAATTTATCCACGGCTTATATATACGCTTAGGTAATATTACGTAGTTTAATATATATATTATATAATTTATTAAGTAATAATATAAGTATAAGCAAAATACGTTAGCTTATATATTAAATTATTAGCGCTTATATAAGGATTTTTTTCTTCCTAGCGTTATTATACCCTTATATAATAAATCTCGATTTTTTATACGGTTTTATTATTTTGCCCTTAACTTCTTATATAAGGCGAGAACCGTAAGTTTTTATACCGTTATATATATTCGGGTTATATAATACGAATTTAAAAACGCTAGCGTTAAATAAGCTTTTAAGTTTTTATTTATTTAATTCTTTAAACGGATCTCCGGGGGTTATAATTACTCCTTCTTAGCGGAGTTATATAACTAGGTTATATATAAATTCCTTTTTTTTATTACGAATTAATTTATTCGTATAATAATCTTATCCAGGATTTCCTTATCGCTTATATCCTTACGAGGATTTTATATTAAACGGTCGCTTTCTTTTAATAAAATACGTAAAAGTATTTCTCGGAATACCGATAAGGCTTAGTTTAGTAACGGGAATAATGGTTTTTTAAAAAATAATGCGTGTAAATAAACCGGGGATATTATTATAATATTTAAAGCGGGTACGCGGTAATAAAGCTTTACCTGTATATACTTAAACTTTATACGGTTATTTAGGATAATGTTTACGCTTTTATATGCTTAAATCTTAAAGGAGCTTTTTTAATCCTTTTTTTCTTTTTATATTATGATTTTTGATTTAAGGGGGAGCCGGAGTACGTTATATAAAGGGCCGTTCCGTGCTTTTAAAGCTCTTAAAATATTTATTTTCGTATAAACCTCTTTAATAACTTTTATTATTTTACGGATCGCTTAAGTTCGTGTAATTAGGTTTAGAAATAGTGGGGAATCCTAAATCGTATAAGGATATACTCCGAATACTAAAAGTATTAATACGAGCCCGTTAAGGCTAGCGGTATTATTTAGCGCTTTAATAACTATTTTTAAAACGGTTTTTTTATTTATATAAGGGAGATTATACTTAATAATATTATACGTATACTTTAACGGATTATACGAATATTTAATTTTTTTAATTCCCTAGTATGCTTTAATAGGTATTTTCTTATTTATACTACTTATTAATTACGCGTTACTACGGAATTCTTTAAAAGCCAGGTTTATACCGGTATTATATAAGATAATATTTAAGGGGCTTTAATATACCCAAATCTAATAAGTATATAATACTTTTTAAATATTTTATACGGATATCGATTATATGAATTCCGCCGCTTAAAATCTAGTTACCGAGTTAATTATATAAAGGACATTTTTCCCGTTAATATATATAAGATTAATAATAACCTTATAATTAAAATTATAATTATCTTTAATCGAGAACTTAAATCGCCTAAAAGCTAGGCCGTACGATTAATAATAATAATAAACTTTTTTAATATTTTTAAAAACGCTTTATTATATATCCTTTTATCCGGCTTTTTTTTAAAAAGGTTATATAACCGGTTAGCGAGAGGGTATTTAAAGCGCCGGTAAAGTATATAAAGCTTTTATTTTAAGAGTAAAATATTTTTTATTATACGGATATAAAAAAAAGTATATCCTTATTTCCGTATTATAAGTATTATACGGTTTTTATAAACGATTACGCTTAATATATTATTAAAGTATATTTTCGATTTATTAATATTATATAAGGATAAAAGGAATAAGGTTAATACGTTTATAATAAAAAGCTTTATACGATTAATTAGTATATTAATTTTTATTTTTTTAATTAACGGTATAGTTTTTTTCTACCGAATTATATAAACGTGCCTCCGGGAATTTAAGAGATATTTGCTTCCGGGTTTTCTCGCGTATATATTTTAGCTTATTTTTTATTAACGGTTAATATTCGTATAACTTTTATATCTTGAAAAATACCCTGGTATTCTCTTTTATATATATTTTTTAAAGTGAATTAATCTAGGATACCGTTATGGATAAAGCCTTCGGGTAGTTTTTTAATTATATAATAAAGAAAGATTTAGTTTACGAGGTATTAAGCTTTTAATTCTTCGCCTTTATAATTATACGATTTATTTTCCTTATAATTCTTTTTTAAGGAATTAAAGTTATACGGTTTTAAATCTTTAATATCCTTAATATACGAATCCTATTTATTATTTAATATTAATATAAAATAGCATTATTTTATATAAGCGATCTCGTTTTTAAAATACTTTTATAATCGGGATTCCTTTTTACCGTAAATAAAGTATTTTATATCTGGGTCCTTATTATATAATTAATAACTAGAATATTTTTTTCGGGATTTTTTATTATTATACGGTTGCGTTCCGGATAATTAGGGTGCGAACCGGATTTATTAGGTTTAAAAAACCGGTAATTACCTATTATATAAGGTTTTATTACGCGGTTAATTATATTTCCTATTATTATAATACGTTATTGCGTTTTGCTTAAAAGTGTTTTATGCGGACGTTTTATATAGGGTTATATAAAGGGATATATAAAGCTTTAAGAATAATACCTTATACATAAGCTCCCGTATAATAAATACCGACTCGAATTCGGGTTTATTAGCGTACGCGCGAATAATAATAATATATAACTAAAGCTCGCCGTAATGTTCAAGGTTAAACGCGCGCTATATTTTACTTATATAATTAATAAGCTATTTTAATATATCCGGTTTATTAATATTAGGTTAATCTCGAAGTATTTATATAAAGGTTATATCCGCTTATATAGTTTAATATATAAAGTAATTAATTTTTATATTAAACTTTATATCGAGTAAAGCGTATATTTTATTTTATTATTATATTAATTTAATATACGTAAGGAAAAATAACTCCGTATAACTCTTTAAAATTATCGGGAATATTATATAATATCCGTCCGGGTTAATCCTAATATTATAATAAAGGTTTATAAATATTATTATTTTATTATATAAGATATTAAAAAGGGCTTTAGTATAATTATTATGCTTTTTCCATATATAATTAAATATAGTGAATTTTATAAGGTTTATAACGCCGTTCTCGATTTTCCTAATAAGAGGGAGGTTATATTATAACTTTATACCGGTGCTTATAACCGGTAATACTCGAATCGGTACCGGTCCCTTATATAATAAGGTTACTTACTTAAAAGGATTATACGCCGAGGCTAACCTAGAGTAAAGATTTAAAAGGAATAATAATCCTTTTTATACAGTCGAGGTTAAATAAATAAGGGGGATTTTAAGGTATTCGATGCTTAAAATAAGGGTTTATACGGTTAGGGTAATAGCTTATAGGGTTATTATTATAGGTTATTATACAGTAGGTTAGGTTTCCGCTAGTATATATACTTATTACGTAATTAATTATATAATTAATATTATTACCGCCGTTTTATTCGTAATACCGGGTTAATTATATACGCCGTTTTTCGTATAAAAGTTTTATAATATATATATAAACGTTTTATATATAACGTTAAAATATTCCTTGGTTTAATCTTTAAAGTTTTCGATAATATTTATATAAAGGAGTTTATTAATTATATTATTATATGCGTATTCTAATAAGCATTATCCGAGGTAAATTATATATATTATATTATTTCGTGGGGTAGCTTTTAGGTTAGTATTAATATCCTAGAATTTAAAGCTTATATACGCTTTTTATTTATCGATTAGAATATTTATCCCTTAAGTAATATACTTATACGGGTTTAAAACTAAAGTACTCGTTATAAAGGTATTATCTTATATACTCTTTTATGCGATTAGGTTAAAGAAGCCGTTATTATCAGGCTTTAGTGCCGGGTTATAAGGGGTTTATTTAAAGGGTATAATCGGGGAGAAAACTTTTCGTACGGGTAAAAATAAGATTAAAAGTTCTTTATACGGTGAATTCGGATTATTACCTTATTTTTATTCGCACTTTTATTATAATATACGAATAAGCATTCGGTTTTTTATTTTAGCTTATATAATGCTCGTTACGCTATTATACGAGTGGAAAAATAAGAGATAGCGCAGGACTTAGCTTATAAATTAACTGCCTTTTTTATCCTTATTAATTTATACTTATATAATACTTTTACGCCGTTATATAAGCACTAATTAATATTTATAAGCTTTATATAATTATACGGTATAAGTTAATAAGCAAGTAGCTTTTATATTAACTAAAATAATTATATAAAAGAAAGGAAAAGTAGAGTATACGAGAGAGGAAGGGAGAAGGGTTTTCACCCTTCTCCTTCGACGCGTACGCTTGCCCCTTAATCTAACTAGAAACCTATGCCAAGAGACTAGTATTCCCACACTTTGTCTCCAACCCCTTGCAGGCAGCGAAGGCCGAGAGAGAGAGCCGAGGGAGGGGAAGGAGGCGAGTTGGGGGCTGGTACTGTACAATGCGGAATATGTGGTAGACGCCGTCATACACCACCGTACATACCCCCTACTTGCACGAATCCTGAATCTGAGCCTTGCACAGGCGCCCGTCCTTGCGCACTTCCCATCGATCGCTCCCAACACTGGTCAAGCCATAGAAGAGGCTGTTCGGATCATACTTGTCCTTGATATCCAGGAGCCGGTCGTAGTGACTACCGCAAAAGACTTGCTTCCAAATCCGGGTCGAAAGGATTTCCCTCGTTCAGATAGCTCGATAACCCCTCAGGCACCAGAGCATTGAGTAGGGGGCCGTAGACATTAACTTAGTGATCAATTTCCATTGCTTTGTATCAGCTGCGATGCTGGTTCGATTGTACGATCTGCCGTGGCAAGTAGTGTCAACCATCGACTATCAGTCAAGCATCGATAGGAGTAGGCACTTACAGCCCGAATGCTAGATAGTGGATTATTGTCCTCCAAGTTGGGTTGACTGAGTTGGGCGCTGGCTGCGTGATATCTTGCCCCCGAGCAACATTGTATGACAGCCCACCCGTGACGACGCCTGCTCCGGTGGTCAATGAGTCGAGTGTATCCGTGAGCGCGGAGGCATTAGCTTCTGATGTGACGAGGTCTCGGGGAAGGAGGTATGCTCCCATATTGCCGTCGGTGACAGGCTCGAAGGGATTCATGGCATTGTATGCATCGAGAAAGGAAGGATACGCATGGAAATAAGACGCTATTTAGCAAGTCAGCGCTAGAGCTTACCGTCGTAATCTCTGCTGGGCGTAGAATGCAACTGGGACATGGTGCACGAGGATAATACCAAGGGCAGAGCTTACTGTAGGATATGCCGCTGTAGTTCAGCGCTGTCAACGTCGGGCTGAGCAGTGCCTCCACTTCCGAGACTGTCATGTTGGGGCCGAAAACAGGCAGTACCGAAAGATAGCCCTCTGCTAAATCCCAGAGAGCGGCTCCTCCAGCGTCAACAAGGGCGGGAAGATTTAGTAGCCAGGCCTTCACGCCAGTAAAGAAGGCCTCCTTGGAAACGCCGTCACCCAGTGTGAAGGTTAAATTACCCGCGGCCACGCTGAGGTCCGGATACGCCTTCACCGTCACGGAGAGCGTCGCCGCGAACGTGCCGCCACCCCCTCCCGACAGCGCCCAGTAGAGGTCCGAGTTGTTGAAGGGAGTGGCCACTAGATACTCGCCAGTGGCCGTGACTGCCTCCCATTCGAGCACCTGGTCTGCACTGAGGCCGATGAGTGATGCCAGGAAGGAATGGCCGCCGCCTTGGGTATATCCGCCAGCGACACCGACGGTTTGGCATTGCCCGCCCGCCACAACCAGGCCTTGGGCTTGGGCAGCTACCAAGGCTTCCATGACTTGCACGCCTGCGCCCATCTTCATCGCCTTGCCATGATAATTTCTCGAGTGGTAGTCGAGGGACTCCGTGTCTTTCATGTGATGGGTCCAGAGAGCAGGTGCCCCAGCGCCGGTCGACCTCCCGAAATAATCGTGCGCCGTGTTTCGGACCAGAAAACGGATCTCCCTATCGGCAGCAAACTCCATCGTCTTCTGGAAGTCGTCCAGTCCACTCGCATTGACGGCGTACTGCACGTAGGTTCCCAGAACGCACTCATCTGATGGCTTGTTGAAAGGGTCGCAGCTCATGTTCGCGAAGTATCAAGCCATGATCGAGGATGAGGAAGTATAGTGTGTCTCGGGTAGAAGCCAGTCTTGTTAAAGCTGTTCGCACTGATCCGCATTATAGGGAGTGAATGAATTATAGTGGCACGGGCTTGCAATAGGAACGGTAGCAATGAGTTTCCCGTGTAGGGTGCTATTAAAACCATCCCATTCGGCTCTGCTGGGCCAGCAACAATCCCCGGGGAAGCATCGACAGGTAGACTCGGATCCAGACTGTGAATAAGCGGAAATACCAGGGAAAGCTAAGGCCAGCAGTGAGATGGAAATTTCTATAAATGCTGGCGAAGACGAAAGAATAAACATAGCGGCTAAAATATCCAATATTATTTAAGAATATTTATTGCTTAAGGGAGTAAGCAAGATTTTAAAGGGTAAATACTCGATATAAAAGAAGTAGTGGGTAGGAAGTATATAATAGCATTTACAGGCTTAAGCCTTAATAAGTTTAAACCTTTAATTTACTAGCTAGTTTTATAAGGAAATAACACCGCTTATAGCCGTATTATAGTATTTAATAAAGCGGAAATTACTTTTTAACTTTTTAAATACTTTTTTTAAAATATAATAAATTTTTTTAAGCTATTCTACTTACCGCTTAAAAAGTTTATAAAACGTATAATTTTAACCTTATAAAAATAAACTAAAGAAATAATTATACTCGGTAATACTTTTATATAAAATATTAATTAAAGCTGTAAAAGTTATAATTAACTTCACTTAAATATTATTTTAAGAAAAGTTAAAAGCTTATAAAATTAGAAAAAAGTTATTTATTTACTTTTATTAGGACTGTATTAAAGTCCACTCTTGCAGTAAAGGGGATAATAAGGGTCCCAGCTATAGTGTTATAGGATTCTGCAGTGGTGGTGATATACAGTGGTGGATTTGCAGTGGTGGTGGTGGTGGATTCTAATCACATAACCTAGCCCTGCGCACCGGGCTCGATTCGGCTATAAATCGCCCTCTCTTCGCTGCGGGCTAGCTACTCTCTTCTGTTCCTTAAGCTTTAGTCACAGTGCCTTTGCAGTCACTTCTTCTCTTCTTCTCTCTTCTTCTCTACCTTTCTCTGTAATTCTCTTTGCACCTAGCCCTTTATAACTGCGGTAACCCTTTTTAGTACAGTCCTAACAACTTTATTATTTTTAATATTACAGCAGGCATTAAAGCGTAGCCGATTAATTTTTTATAAAAATACTCCTGTAAGTTTAAAATAAAAAGGGGAAAGCTATATATAAAGCGCTAGCTATAAAAGAAACGCAAATAGCTAGGTCTAGCCGCAGGGTATAAGCCACCTGGTAGGAGCCTAGTGGAGCCAGGAGACCTAGGTGTGCGTGAGCCACACCTAGCCACACCTCTCAGCCACACAGGTACTGCAGTGCCGTCACTCCTCACCTTATCTCACATGTTCCGATTCACCAGCGCACTGAAATTCATATTCCCCGCGCATGAAAAGTCATGGATCCAGTAGCCAAACGCGTTATGTATATGGATCGAGGCATTGGGACTACTCAGATTAGACGACGGCGGTGTTGCCGAGTACGCCCATGCCAGCGGATTTGTGCCGTTGGCGTTGAGCGTCGTGTTGGTGCTGGGGCTGGCCGAGCCGTAGCCGCTGGTGGGAGTGTCCGAGGGCGCGAACGAGCTACACCCGCGGCACAGTGCCGTGTACTGCCAGTGCGTTGCGTTGGCCGCCGTGCCGGTCTTGAAAAGCGCCAGAGCTGTGGAGGGGTCGTACTGCGGCGGTGTGTGTGAGCTGTGGTGGTTTGGCGATCATCAGCATATGCCAAACTGCGAATGCCGCCTTTCGAGCATCGAAAAGGGGTACGGTAACGAGATCTCGTAGACACTCACTTGCTACGACGCGCCGACACCACAGCGGTCTGTCCGTCGGCCCAGGCAACCGCCAGCGGGCCCGTCGTCATATGGCCGCCCCAAGCGAGGCCGGCCCAGCCGACGGCGGCGGGCGCCAGCACTTGTACAACAACATCATAATTAGTGCCGGCGGGCTGGGGCACGGCGATGCGGTAGGTGATGTGGTTAGTGCTATTGCTATTCGAGTATTGCGCGTTATACTGGGTGAAGGTGAAGCCGGTAAGAGAGTCCCGGAATACCGTCGTGTTGGCGGCCAAGCTGCCCTTGGGAGCTGGAATTGCCAGTGATCCGCGGTTAGTGTGGATAGTGAGGAGAAGTCACGCTGGAGGAGAGAGAGCCGGCCGCATACCCAGTAGACCTAGTAGTACTATGGCCGAGGAGGCGATGCTGAATATCAACCGCATTATGGGTGTGTGGGGGCGTTGAAGTAGGATACAAAGTAGTTTATGGGATTAGACGAGGACAGTGGGGGGATCTCTTTAAGGGAGTTAATACATAGACTAACCCTCACCTACTCATATAGAAAGGTAAAGAGTCCAAATATACAGAAAGCATTAGTCGACGGGAGAAATTCTGACAACCTCTTAATGAGTCTGCTGTGTTGTAAGCAACAACAACATCAAGTATGTGCAACAACAGCTTAATAGTGTTACGCCGAGAAAAAGCCCGCGGGTGGGAAATGGACGATTAAAGACCGTGTCACCGAGCCACGCGTCCACCAAAGTTCCGATACAGCCCGCCAGGACCATGATAGGAAACCAGGGAAGCGACTGTAGCAGTCCGACAACGCGACTAATTGGGTAGCAAGTACACCACCACGCACCACCTTACCACGGTACTATCCCATTCCTTTCCGCAGACAGGGAGACAGCTAAAGCTTAAGGCTCGTCTAGGTGACACAGAAGCTGGTTCCAGCCGTAATCAAGGTCGCAGGGGCGATGGGATGATAGAGTGGCCGCAGCAAGGTAATCGTAGGGGCGATCCCCGCCGGGGGGATGGGGGGGGGGGGGGGGGGAGGGGGGGGGGGGGGTCCTCTTCTCGCACATCAGTCTACAAGGGGTAAAAGGAGCAAACATCCTAGCTTGCCGTTACGCTCGAGCTTTTACGATTAGAAGCATTAATATGGCCGCTTACGAGAATTACTGGGCCGGGCTGCCGCCGCGACAGAACGAGCCGAAGAAAGTGGGAACCGGAAGATGAAATTATAAACGAAGAGGAATAACTTTCAGACGCAGCGATGTAGTTGTCAATGAGGCTAGCTACTGCAGCGCTACCGAGGCGCCCAATTCCATTCTCTTATCCTGCAGTCTGCCCCCCCCAGGACGCGGACCAGACCGGCCGGGGTGTACTCGGCCTGGGAGCGGGTGATCGAGAACACAACGCCGATAGCTTTCCCTATCTACGGGACGCCATTAGCGCCCACGAAAGTGCCATAGAGCGCAGGAAGCTCGAAGATTAAGTAAGGTTTGCGAGGTCCCCGGTCCCGCCGTCGGGAAACCGGTGTTGTAAGACCATCCCCGTCTCGAAGTCGCACCCGCGCGTTTAGTCCCTCGCCGCGCTGCGCGGCCTGCTTAATGCCATGGGTGTTACTAATAGAGGTGACAATGGGAGTGATACTGGGAGTAATAACGGGAGCGATGACGGAGCTGCAGGCGACCGGTTGAAAACGCGTAATCTGCGTAGAAGGGGGGACTCGCCTTACGTAGCTTATGCCCCCTCGTATGACCGGTAATACTTGAATATAATACCGAAAGGGAAATTCCACGGACTCCCATGTGCAGTGAGGTGTGGCAATGTTCGGTTAATGAGCGAGATTCGCTAAGTGGAAGGACGTGGCTGTCGACCAGGGTGTTATAAGGTGTTCCTCGTGACTCGCGATCTTTGGCCGCGACGTTTAGTACACGAAGTAGGCAGCTAAGGAGCCCCCACGAGAAGAAACTGTCGGCCCAACTTAGTTCTATCCCACTTCGTGCACGAAGCCCGCAGGGAGCTCGGCTCGTTGGATAACGCCTGCGCGGTCCGGCGTCGGAAGCTCACGCCGCTCGTACGCGCTCCCTGGGGAGATGTTCGCGTCGCTACAGCTGGGAACGTTGAGCTGCCCCGGTAGTATATGGCCAGGAGCTGGGTGAAATGACGTCGACCCTTTGTCTCTCCTCTGTCGGCGCCTCTTGGTTAACGCCACCCACACGATAAGGCCAATGAGAATGGCGCTGCCGTAGACTGCGCCTACGACAGCCCCAGCTATTGTGCCTGAGGATAACCCTTTCGATCTCGAGGTCTCGT
Organism: Xylariaceae sp. FL0804; assembly: GCA_022539325.1. Taxonomy (NCBI): domain Eukaryota; kingdom Fungi; phylum Ascomycota; class Sordariomycetes; order Xylariales; family Xylariaceae; species Xylariaceae sp. FL0804. The sequence continues at coordinate 97,633 of JAJKLG010000018.1, read as the reverse complement.
TCAACGGCGCAGTGCTTTGTATTGGAGAAGTTTGAGATGGGGTCTGGTTTGACGTGGATGATGAGGTGGTGATAGTAGGGTTGTTGTGGGACAGCACGGCCTCGTCTGAAGGCTGCCATCGCACCTGGACACCGTGGGCGTTTATCACAACGTTGAACAGAATAGCGTTACCGTACTGGTCTATAGATGCCTGCTGCAACGCGCTCCTGGCTATGGCACTTGTCCCGGACTCTGAAATAGTCCAGGTGCCCAGGACGGTTGTGCAACCGGCATTCGTGAAGACGCCCCATTGCTCCCGGCTCGTGTCTGTGTTGCAGCTGTATGAATATGGAAAGCTCGGGCCCCGTTAGTAAAGAATTTAAGGAGACGCGGCCCGGTAGAGCTCACCTGGGACAGCATATGACTGTTGTCTCAGTCAGAGAGAACGATAGGATGTTCCGCTGAGAGCATGCCCATGTGTAGTCAGACGGACACAGACCCGGCGAGAAGTACTGATATACGCTGGGAAACGGTCTTGGCGAGAAGCAGCTGGGAGGGCCCGGCCCAGCAGTCAGATGGTAACTCGTTTCGGGGCCAGCAGCTGAGTCAGGGGCGGCGTTGATAACGATGTATGTATTAATAGGTTGGGAAATACAATCGGCGGGAAACTGGAAGGAGGTCGTAAGCGCCCCGAGATAGCTGCTCGTGCTCATCGCGGCTCAGCGCCCTGCCTATCCCAGAGAACTGGATTATAGAGCTGTAGAAGAGAGCTGAGATAGCTCTGTAAATAAATAATGGATACGATATGTCTCCTGTGTCAGACGGCAGTAGGAACGAAGGAGGCAGGCCGACCTTGTAGGCGCGGTGTGTCTATATACCGGTACGGGTAGCCTCTTACCTGGCAAAGCCTCGACCCGAATCCCCCCAAGGCAGCAAGGGATCGGTCTGTCGGGAAGCCGAAGGCCGCTGTAGCATCGCGGAGTGTTTATATAGGATGAGTTCGCTGCACCGTTGTATCAGAGTTAGCCTTGCTGACTGTGCCCTGTTGTGATAGGCTTGGAGTCCGACGCCACCCATGCAGATCATGCCTCTACACACACTTCGGTGACTGAAAAGCTGCTCGGTCTGTACATTGTAGTAGGTCATCGCACTCACGGCGTGCCTATCCTCTCCCCATGCGGATGTTCCATGTTCCAAGCAGACAGGCCGGCGGCCTCATCGGAGCTGTGATCCCGTGGTCCGATCCGGCCCCGCGGGCATGGCATCTAAGGCTCCCGCATGCCCGGCATCCCACCCGGTTCGTGTCCCACAGGTAACATTCGAAACGGTCGGGCATGTGTTGTATTTTCTTTTCGGCTCGTTGGATTTGCACCTGATCCCCTGCCCCGAAGTCGGCGCTGCCACGCTCCTGTCGCAGCCACGTGCTCGTCTCCAAACACAGTCCTAATCGGTCCGACCAAATAGGGATACCCGACAGTTTAATAAGATATGGCCCTCCGGCACTCCTAATCCCTTCGTATAGAGCTTCGAGGGAAATGGCTACGGTACCCATGCCGACTTATCAGAGGAAGAATGCTTAAGTAATGCAGTGGTGATTAGTGCCGTATCTGGTTATACGCATTTATAACTAGATTAAAGAACTAAAAGAACTCTTAAAAAACTTAAAGGAGTTCCTTTTTATATATATAGTAGAAAGGGTTTTTTTTTAAAACCCTTATATTAGCTTTTACGCCGGCGGTAAGCCTTTATAAGGTATACGTATTATACCCTAATTAAAAGCTTCTCGGGTGGTTTTTATTTAAGCTTATCCGAGTTTTAAGGGCGTTATAACGGCCTTAATAACGGTTAATATAAGAGACCGGGTATAGGATTCCGTAATATACCCTTTATCTTACCCGGTGTTACGGTATAAGTCGCCAGGTTTAGCAGGTGTGGAGTAATAGCTCTGGAAAAGAGGTGTAAGGGAAAAACCCCGTAATAAATCTAAACATTTAAAAGCGGGCTTATTACTGTATTTATATATATACCGCGCTTTAACGCGTTTTAGCTTTTTCCTTTTTTCTTTAGCTTCGTTTTTCTTAATAAAAGTACGCTTTTACTAATAGCTTTAACTCTGGAGAGCTACCGTAATATAAAAACAAAGCTGCTTATATTTATTGCGTTTAAAAAGGCCTTATAATATTTTAATCCCCGTTTTTTTACCGTTCCGTTGCTTAAAAGGCCCGAATCACTACCCTTAATGCCCGTTAATCGATTAACCGATCCCTTAATATTATAATAGCACGCTCCGAAAAGGAAAAATGTGCGGATTGCGATATAATAGCCGCGGAGGCTTGTTTTAACCCTAAAAACCTTAGTAAAGGCTCGAAAAAAAAGGCCAGCGGCACGCCGATTAACCGTTGTTCGACCTTTTCCTATTAACACTTTTGCGAGCCTAAGTAAGTTATACTCACCGCTATAGCGGCCGATAATAATAACGATATCCTCGAAACGCGTAAAACCACGTATAAAAACTAAAAGGTTATTAACCCTAAAAAAAAGGTGGAGATAGCTTATTACCTTTATAGCGTTAAGGAGTTATATAAAAACCGCATTAATCGTATTAATAAGCTTGCTCGATTTTATAGCTCGAAGGATAATTAACTAGGCGTCCGTTTTAAGCCCGCTACCGCCCTAGGTAAAAAGATTTAGTTTAATGCTAACGGTATTATAACCTATACCTACTTCGAGAAGTGTGCTTAAAAGAATCCTTAAGCCTTATAAATAAAGTATAAGCTCCGTTCGCTGCTTATATTAATTACCTCGGAATAGGCTAATAAGCTTTATTAAATCTTTAAAGGTTTTAATATTAATTTATTACACTGTATTTAGTGGGTTAAGCACTTAGGAGAGCGGTTTAAAAAGGCTATTATTAACCTTCGTCTAGCTATTATTAAAAAAGAGGACCGAATTACCGAACTTAATAATATTATTACTTATTAAGCCGTTATAGCCTAGTAAAGGGCTTAAAATCCTCCTTTTTATAAGAAAACACCGGTTTTAAATATTACCGGTGTAACCAGTTCTTTAGTACGAGCCAGTTATAGCGCTAAAGTGCCCGATCCCCCGATTTTCTTAAACCGCTCGGAAAAGAATAACTAATCCTTTAAGGCTTAATATACTAATATTAAAAACAAGGTAAAAGTTAATTATAACCACTTTATTAATAATCGGGCTAAAATGGTTTACGTTTAAAAACGTTTAGGTAATAATGCTATAAAGGATTTATTACCGTACTTAAACGAGAAATCCCCCGACCACTTAACCACTTATAACCAGCTTATAAAGTATTTTTAAATCTATTATTATAATCCGAATACTCGGGAAAAGGCTATTAATAAGTAATATACCCTTTATATAAATAAAATATAAAAAAAGGATTTTTTAACCTTTAAAAACCGCTTTATAAAATCGCTTTAAAAGTGGGTATTCCTAAAAACACTTAAAAGCAGAAACTTAATTAACGTTTTATTATAAGCTTAATTATTACCGTGGCGGGAGCTTATTATAACGCTTTTATTAATTTTACCCGATTCGCTTAATGTTATAAGTATATCTCTTTAACCTATAAGAGAGCCCGAGCTAGTAATAATAATAATAATACCGGTAATAATAATAGCGGAACGCCGGGTGGAAAAGGTTAAGGTTTTAGCGGAGGCATTCCTCGAGGAATTAGCGCGGGTACCCTTAATACTCGCGGATCCCCGGCTTATTTCAAGGCTTGCTGGGGTTTTATTACGGCGGAAGCGGATAAGCTTATTAAGGAATAATATTATTTTATTTACCGCTAGGTTAGTTACGGTATTAGGGATTGCCCTCGTAAAAAGAAAGCTAATAATCTTCGTAAAAACCGTATTAACGCCTTAAACGCAGAGTTCGTTAAAATGCATAATACCCCCTCTAGTAACCTGGAGGCTTTAACCCTTTACTTTAATAACGATTTATTAAAAAAATAACCCTGGGATAACCTAAGCTTATCCCAGGGAAATTAGTTTTTTTTATTAGCGTATAAGCGCTTAAAATACCCTTTAATATTATTAACCGGTACTTAAAAGGACTATTATTAATTATAAAGTATACGGTAAATTATAATAAATTCTCTTTTTTTACGATTAACGCCTTATAAAATACTGGGGCCGGAGGTTATATTTTCGTGAATATGTAATTTACTTATCGGATTTTAAAGCATTTATAACTTAAATTAATTACCGGATTTACGCTATAAGAGGTGGGCGGATTCGAAGGTAAGTTTATTTAGGTTATTAACGTTATTTTACTAGGATATTTCCAGATCCAGGGATGTAAAATCCCTAACATTCTTATATTTCCCCTTCGTATAAAGCACGAGATAATATTAGGTAAACGCTTTTTTAAAGTCTATAATATTATAATTAATTACCGTTAACGGGAACTTTTTTTCCTAAGTAATTAATCCCCCGACTCCTACCTATTTATAATAATCCTAATAAATAATAAGGCGCCTTATATTAAGAATCTTAAGTATTAAAAGAATGCTAAGCGGTGTAAACGCTTAATAAAGAAGGAGGATAAACGCCGTTAAAACGGTGCTGCGGTTTTTAAGCCCTGCGCAGCGTTTAAGGCTAATACTATTCCTAAGGCTAATATATTCGAGCTGGATAAAGTAAGTAACCAGTTATAACCCTAAACCACTTAATCCCTTTTTATAAAACGGATTAACCAGTTGGAGTGGTTAAGCTAAGGGTTATTATTAAGCCGGAAACCCTTAATCGAGAAACTCCTAATAGCTAGATTTTTAACCTAGATCCCGGATTTAAAAGGATTTACCCTAATAACTAAAGACGTAGTTTTATGCGAGCGGGAGTAAATAAAGGCGTTAAAGAGGTTAATATCTCCCTAACCCCTGTTAAAAGAGGTGGCTAAAAAGCTACGAAGGAAACCTAACGATATTAATATATTATTTCCCTTATAACGTAATGCTTAAGGAATTTACCGCTTATAACGCGATGGTATTAGTTAATACCGTTACCGCGTTAATTTAGTTATACTTAACGCCGGACCTTTTTTATATACCGTTAACGCTAATACAGTCGAAGTTTTTAAAGTTATAATCGACTCTTTTAAAAAGGCTATTCGGCGGAAACGGGAGGATTATAAAAAGGATTTTGCCGGGGATACCGAGGAATTTTATTAGTGTATCCGGGACCTTATCCCTCCCTAGTATAATAACTTATATAGTTTTTTTAATAAGGCTTAGTTTAATAAATTAGCCCCGAATCGACCTTATAATCACCGGATCGAATTCCTATCCGATAAAAGCCCCGATAACTTAAGTTATAATCCTCTTTATAAAATATTATTAAAAAAGATAAAAGAGTGCTGGCAATACCTTTAAAATAACCTGAAAAAGGGTTTTATTAAGCTAAGTTATATATTATTTACCGCCTTTATTTTATTCGCGAAAAAGGCTAATAATGGTTTTCGGTTTTATATAAATTATTATCGATTTAATACGTTAACCCGAAAAGACCGGTACTCGTTACCTTTAATCGAAAAAACCCTTTCCCGGATAAAATAAGTAAAGATTTTTACGAAAATCGATATACGCTAAGCTTTTTATAAGATCCGGATTAAGCCCGGTTACGAAAAATATATTATATTTTAATCGAGATATAAGTGTTATATATATAATATTTTACTCTTCGGCTTAATTAACGGGCTTTTAACCTTTTAGTAATATATTAATAACGCTTTAATAAAGTATTTAAACGACTTTTATAATGCGTATATCGATGATGTAATTATTTACTCGGTTAATAAGGCCGAATATATTATATATATCCGACGGGTGATTAAGCGCTTATAAGCCGCGGGATTATAAGCCGACTTTAATAAGTGCGAATTCTACGTTACGAAAACCAAGTTTCTCGGCTTTATCGTTAATATTAACGGTATTACCGTAAACCTCTTTAAAATCGACGTGGTAAAGTTTTAGGAGCGATTTACTAGCGTGCGTAAGGTATAATCCTTTTTTAGCTTTTATAATTTATACCGTAAGTTTATAAGGGAATACGGACGAGTAGCCCGTCCTTTTAATCGGCTTACTTATAAGAATACTAAGTTCGAATAGAATGCCGAATGCTAAAAGGCCTTTTTAAAGCTTAAGCGACGATTACTCGAAGCCCCGGTTTTAGCCTATTTCTTTTACGAGAAAGAAACCCCTGGGGAGACCGATACTTTTAATCTCGTAATAACCGGTACTCTTTTTTAAAGGTAAAAGGATAAAGAATAGCACTTAATAGCCTTTTATAGCGAAGTTATATAAGGTACCGTATAAAACTACCCGATTTATAATAAAGAAATACTTGTTATAATATAAGCCTTTAGGGTATAATGGCTAAAGCTTATCGGGTTATAGTAATTAGCCCTTTTTACCGTTTTAATAAATTACCGGGCATCAAAGTATTTCCTTATTAAAAAGCTATTAAATACTCGGTAAGCTGCTTAAGCGGAAAACCTCGCGGAATACCGATTTATTATTACTTACCGACCCGGTTCGGTTAACGCTATTACGGATGCTTTATTAAGGAAGTTAAAGGACTTTAAGATTTAAAAGGAGAAGTAAATCACGCAGTATACCCTATTATTATTATAGCCGTTTTATTAACCAGCGATTTAAGCGGATTTCCTTTTATCCTTAGGATCGGATTAAAAGCTTTTACGTATCGAGATGCTATTAAGCGATTTAACCCCGCCGCTAAAAAATGCTATCGTTAAGGTTTACGAAGCGGAAGTGGGTAGTTTAACGGACGTATACGACTTATAGGCTAAGGCCGGTCCCCTGCTTTTAAATTAGCTTTTAAAGGCTAACCGGGAGAGTTTTAACCTTACCTCGTACTAGGAGCGATCTTAATTAAAGCCTAACTCCTAGTGGATTATAAAGGAGGGCTTTACGCTATTCCAGGGCCGGTTAACTGTTCCGGACCAGGATTAATTACGCACGAGGATTATCGAAGAAGTATATTATCGGATAATTACTGCTTACCCCGGAAGGAATAAAACTATAAAGCTAATAAAGTAGTTTTATTAATAGCCCGGGATAATAGGTAACGTGAAATAATATATTCGAAACTGCTTAATCTGCCGTTTATTTAAGGTTTAAAAGGATAAAACCCCGGAACTTTTATAATTATTCCCCGTTCCCTAGCGTAATTAATAGCATATCGTGATTAACTTTAAATCGATATTAAAGGATAAGCACGGATTCGATAACGCGCTAATAATAATCTATCGATTAAGTAAGCGATCGTGGGTTATCCTTTATTAAAAAACGGTTACCTTTTAAAACTTTACTTATATATATTATAAAAAACCGTTCCGAGTATTCGGTTTGCCTTAAACGGTCGGTAATAATTAAAAACCTTAATTTATTACGAAATTTACTAACGAATTAGTTAAGATTCTTTAAATCGATTAACGCCTCTCGTTTTTAAGCCACTTATAATCGGTAAGGTAAGTAAAGATTATAAATGCTTATATTAATTAACGGCTATAACCTTATATTAATTATTATTAAAACAATTAGTTTAAGGTTATCCCCGCGTTAAATACTGCTTAGGCCAGTTTACTATAAAATAATACTAGGCTGGCGCCGTATAAAATAAAGCATAGATTTCCTATACCTTTATAATTCGATTAAAAATCACGTATAAACCAGTTAAAGGGTTTTACGCCTGTAAAAAAGCTTAATCGCGAAAAAGCCCAGGGGATAGCGAGTATTATTAACAAGTATATTAACGTTACCCGATAAATACTTATAAAAACGCAAGAAAAAATAACCCGATAAGCAAATTACCACCGCAGGGAATCCGACTTCGGCGTCGGTAACAGGGTTTTCGTGATTAAAAAAATACACTTTATTAACCGGCCTAGTAATAAACTCGATTTCCCCTTAACCTATTACTATTATAAATCACCGCTATAAAAGGGTATTTCTATAAACTTAAAATCCCCGATATATAATATAATACCCGCGTTTTTTACGCGGATCGGTTACGTAAGTTTTAAAATAACCTTATACCGGGTTAAATAACCGAGTTTTTTAAAGGAGAAGTAATAAATCCGGTTAAGGGAAACCTCGAGTAGGAGGTTAAAAAGGTAACGGCTTCCCGAATCGTTAATAAAACCCTTTAATATTAGGTTTAATAAAAAGGCTGAGATCCGGATCCCTTATAATATAATGCCGAAGGTTTTAAAAACAGTCCGCAGGCATTAAAGGCTTTTTATATAATATACCCTAAAAAAGCCGGTCCCTTATTAAGGCTACCGTAGTGGAAGGCGGCTTTTAAGGCTAATACTTACGACTCCGATTACTTAAATAATAACCTCCCCGCCGGGTTATAAGAATTTATACCTATGCGAAGAGGTTATAGGCGGCTACCGAAGAAGAAAAAGTAATTACTTTTGCCTATACACCGGAATTAGTCCTATTAGGCGCCGGGAACCGACCTTAACGGTGCTTAGTATATGCCGGCCTTTAATTAGCCTAGCGAGGGAACGCACGCAGTTACCTATAGCCGATTTGTATTATAGATTTATTATATTTAAGCTTTAATACGCACGAAGAGCTTATTACCTAGTATCGCCTAATCGGGTAAACCCCGGCTAAAAGGTTTAACGACCACTTATTTAACGGCTTACGGCGAAAATTCTCCACTTAGTTATATAAAGCACTTTAACTAAGCACTGGATAAAGGCCTTTTAGCTTAATTAATACAGGGTATAAATCCGAGGGTGTTTTTCCTTTACCTAGGAAGTGATTAAAAGCTTTAAAAGTATAGGTTTAAACTATCGCTAACACCTTTTTACCTTTTTACACCAGATTCGAGGGCGAATCTGTTTATTAAGGGGGGGGTAATATTACGGCATAGGTTGCTAGGTTTAGCAGGTGTAGAGTAATAGCTTTAAGGAAAAGGTGTAAAGGAAAAACCCCGTAATAAATCGAAATATTTAAAAGCGGGCCTACCACTATATTTATATATATACCGCGCTTTAACGCGTTTTAGCTTTTTCCTTTTTTCTTTAGCTTTATTTTTCTTAATAAAAGTACGCTTTTATTAGCAGCCTTAACTTTAAAGAGCTACCGTAATACCCGGTACCGCTCCGGGCCCGGGAAAAATATCCGGAGGAATCCATAAAAGTAATAAAATCCCCCGAGTATAAATATTATAATAAAAAAACATTTAATATTAACTAAGTTAAAGGAAGGAATGCGTGCCGTATATTAATAAATACCGGTTAATATATTTAAACGCGTGCGCGGTGAGAGCTTTATAATTCCGGTAAGTAAGTAAATATTTTAGTCGCCGGTATATTTAACGATCCCTTTTTCTTTTTTTCGGTTATTAAAGGATTTCGATATATACGTATTAAGTGCGCTTATTATAATTCGAGCTAAGTTAATTATTTCCTAAGCAGAGTTATACGTTATTATAACCGCCGCCGTTAAGTTTATATAAATTATTACCCCTAGTATTAATTATCTTTTATAGCGTTTTTAGGTAATAATAACCTAAATCCTTTATTAAATAGGTTATTAATTAACGTATACAAGTAACTCTTAAGCTATTAATACCGCCGCCTTATTATAAATGCCTTATATTACCTATTAATATAAAACTTTTTAATATATAATTATAAATAAAGCGATTATACCCGAGTATTACCGCTGCCGCCGAGGGGATTCGCCTTTATTAAAAAGTATACCGCTTTTTAACGTAGGCGGATTTTAACGAATTATACCTAAAGTAGCGGGTATTCTTATTATTATTATCGTTCTCGAGCTTTTTTAAGGGCTTTAATAATTTCGGTAATAATAATAAAAAAAAAAGAAAAAGAAAAGGAAAAAAAGGTAAACCTAATCGCGGTTTAAATAAAAAAGCTCGTTATTCTTATTATTACCTTATTTAATACCGCTGCGATTATTACCGTATTTATTACTCGCGTTACCGTTATTTTACCTGCTTCCGCCGCGGTTATTACCGCTTTAATTACTCCGCTTACGCCCTCGGGCACCGTTATTATTACTCTTACCGAGCTTATATTATTATTACCCCGCGTTTATATCCGATTTACGGCCGGTTAATAATATAAGGTTCCTTACCGCGGGTGTATTAACTCGGTTCTACGTGGGTTTAATAACGATACTTGTTTCAATACGGTAAGGTTTTTACGTTATTAACGGTGCGCTAATAAATACCTTTACCCTTTATTATAAGTTCTCCTTATTTTATTATAGCGTTAATTAATTAACTAAAGTTAATACCCCGTCCGCTATTACGCCGGCGGTTAAGTTTATAATAGCCTTACGCTATAATAATTATAAAGTAAGCGTTCCACGATTATCTCAGGTATTACTTAAAGGCTTATTAGGATTAACTTATTAGTAAATAATAATATATTATATACGGTATATTAAAGATTATTAACGAAGCCGTTAGCGCTAATATTACCGTTAACGCCGAGGAGGAGAATAAGGAGTAAAAGGAGGAGTAAAAAGGGTTTTTTAACCCGGGTTGGTTTTTAAACCGCTATAATAAGTTCCCCCGCCGCCGTAATAATTATAACGATTATTAATATAAAAATAATATTTTATTTAATAGCCTTTTAATTAATCGCTCCCTTATAAAGGAATATTATATATCCTTATAAAAAGTATTAGGTTTTTTTATTATCCGCGAAGGAGGTATTTTTAGCGATATAAAAAGCCTGCGCTAATAAACTTATACCCCCGAACTTAATCCCTAGGTACCGGGTATATTAAAGGTATTTAAGAGTTTATTACATAACTTTAAAATACTCGGGGGTAGGGTTTATAAGGAGTCTGGAAAATCGTAAAATTATAAATACTATATTAGGTTTTAATATAACCGTAATATAAAGAATTAAGCCGATAAGCTTTTAATATCTTTTAATATTTAGTTTAAACGCTTTTCCTTTAAATTATATTAGGTTTTTTTAAGGGAAAAAAGTTACCGGAATTTAACTTTTATTATTAATATCGAATTTAAAGGCGATTTTCTCGATATATTCGTTATAAAGAAGTACGATAATACGAGTTTTTCGATCCCGTACTACTTTAATCTTAAAAAACCATTTTATATTTTTATTATTTATAAGGAAGTAAGCCGAATATATTAAGTTCCGGAGCTTTTTTACCTTTTTTATATGCTTATAATAATAAATTATTAAAAATTCGTTAAAATAAAACACTATATAAACCGTTTTATTCTTTATATAAAATAAGCACGGCTTTTTTAATAAAGAAAGAAACCCGAGTATTTAAAATATGCCTAAGAATTCTAGATATTAAAAAAGTAATAAATCCTTAAGCTTATATATAGTTTTCTGGAATTCGATATATTTCCCGTTTTTTTTTAAAGCTATTAAGAAGTTTGCAGGTAATTAATAAGCTATTTTCCCGGAGTATATTAAGGAATGCGTTTTTTATATCGAACTGCTTGTATTTTAAGTTAAAATAAGTAATTAATATTATTATTAGCCTAAAGGTTCGTATTATTAGGGTAACGGTATAAGTATTTTATAACGTATTCGGGTTTTAAAAATCCCCGCATATTACGAGCTATACCTTATAAGTTTTAATAAAGCCGTTTATATTTAGCTTATAATAAAACACTTATTTTAATAGTAATAGCTTATATTTAGCCTTAACGCGGTTAATAACCCGGTATACGCTTATTTAAATAAAAGCTTAAATCTCTATACGAGTATTTTATTTAAATAAATCCCCGTGGGGGTAATTAACCAGCTCCTTCCAGTTTTTAAAAACTGGTTATATTAAATCTTTAATATATAATTTATTATATTCGGAAAACGGTTTTATTCGGTTACTATTACTTTTATATTAAACGGCCGCCGAGAATACTGCGTATATAATATAATACTCGCGGTTTTTTTCCTAGATAGCTTTAAGCTATTTAAGTAAAAAGGTATTTATAAAAGAGGCTTATAAGCGGTTATTAGGAATTTAAATCTTTTTAAATTAATAAAACGGGATATTAATTAAGTATTATTTACTGGTTAAGGTTTTAAAATCTCCTAAAAAATCTTTTTATATTTCTATATAAAAAAGGGAGCCGTAAAAAATACGTTAAATCTCCTTTTATCCTTAATATTAGGGTTTTTTTTACGGTGTTTTTTAGTCTTAATAGGTAGATTTTTTACTGGTTCGGAACCCTTTCCGCGTTACCGTACGCTAATCCTGGTAAATTACCTTTTTACCGGTTTATTTCTGCTTAATACCCTTAAAGCGCGTTTAAAAGCCTTTATTATTTATTATAAAGTCTCCTTATTCGCCTCCGTTACCCTTAAGATTTACTTAAGGGGTTCCTTTATATTTTTAGGCTATAGTTATACTTTTATTTAACTGGGTAACGGAGGTAATACGATTATAATTATATCGCGTACGTTTTCCGTGCTCTCCTTATTATTACGCACGCTTATAGTATTTTATAAAGGGTTTTTCCCGATATCGATTTTTATTAATTCCTTAACCGGTTTTAATATTTACCGGGGAGTTAAAAATCTACTTAATAAATGCGTAATAAGCTTAAATATTTCTCAAAGCTTATTATCTGCTTCCACCCTTAATTCTTATTTTATTAGGGTTTACGTAAGCTAATCAGGATTAATAATTTCCTTTAAAAGCGCTTTTATTAGGGTAAAGTTTAATACCGTTATATTTAAAGATTCCGTAATATTAATATATTAATAAAAAGGTATTCTTTTTATTTTTAAAATATATATAAAAAGCTTATTTACCTCCTTATAAGAGAAATTTAATATTAGGTAAGCGTTTTTAAGCGTATAAAAAATATCTTTTTTAAACCTTATATTTCGTAAAGTAATTATATATCGGAGCCACGGGATTTATACCCTAAATAAGTTATAAGCTTTATATCCTACCAGGTATTTAATATATACTCGTAGCTTAATCTTAAATACCCTTTTCTCCTTTTTTACCAGGTATTTTAATTTAACTAAATAGGCTTTATATTTATAGGCTTAAATATTCGTTTAATTAAATCGGATATTTATTATTAATACCTAAAACTGCTTAGGGGTATATTACCGGAATTATTAATAAAACTAATTATAAATTCTCTTATTTAGGCTATAATAATTCCCTAACGTAATCGGGCTTATATTATATAGCTTTATAACCGCCTAGGTTACTTTTAACCATAAATCTAATAATAAATTAGCTTAAATAATTATGGTTAATGCTTTAGGAATAATCTCCCTTTTAGCACGCTTATTACCTCCTACCGGTTCCTTAATATAAGCCGGTAAAAGCTTAAGCTCGATTTTAATAGCTTAAGTCTAGTATTAAAACGCAATAAAACCGTTAGTATTAATAATAAAGGTATTATTATTATTTCTTATAACGCTGATTATTACCGTATACTTCCTGTTAACCTAGGCTTCGAATTCCCGGAATTATTAAAATATTAATAAACCGTTTTTATTCTTATACGGAAAAAAGTAAAATATATTATTTTATTTCTTTTTAATAACTATTAATTATTTACTTCCGTTATATCCTGGGGTATAATCGAAAAGGTTTTATAGGATTTATTAAAAAGAACGCAGGGCTTAATTTCTTAAAATCCGGCGTAAAATAATATGTTTAGCGTAAGCTTAAGTATATAACTCGTAGTTAATGCGCTTTGTACCGTTAATCTTTACGCTTTTAATATAATTATTTAAAAGTTTAAGAGCTTTTAGGCCTAGGTAATCGGCTTATAAATACTATAAAACTTTTAAATCCTTTCTCTCCTTAAAGGTATTCCGTAATAACCTTTAAGTATATTATATTCTTTTTATTAAAATTATTATTATAATACCGGTTTTACTCTGTTTAATAACCGTTAAAGGGTTTACGGGATAGGTATTAAAGCTAATCGAGTAAAAAAAAAGGGCTTATATTCGAAAAAGATTAGGTTATAATATCTTTTAAGCTTTTTAATAATCCGATTATTTTTAACCGTGCCCAGCTTTAATATATAGCTTAACCCATTATATTAAATCCCCGTTTTAAATAACTTTGCCTTAAAAATAATATTTATATAAAACCCTTTTATAACGTTTATATTTTATAAAATTAAGTTTATAATATAATTCCCGTGCTTATTATAAAACGATTTATATAATACCCGGGTACTTTTCCTAATAACCGGGAAACTTATTATACTAGCCTTAATATATTCCCTGGTAATTAATTTAAAAGTTCCGGGTTTAAAGAGGTTTTTATTATTAATAATATAATCCGCACCGTAATTATTGATTAATATCGAATAAGATAATAGGTAAAGGCGTTAAGCTATTAAGAAATTACCAGAATATTAAACGGTTTCTTTTATAATAAAGGAAAACTCTTATATTAGGGCCGAGGAAATAATAATGGTATTAATATTATAATTATTCTTAATATTCCGCTTTTTTTTTAAATTATATAGTTCCCGCCCTTAGGGTTTTTAAAATCCCAGCCCTTAAAATAAATCTAATAGCGTAAACCGTTTTATTAAATAAGCCCCCAGGGTGTTTTAATCTCCTCGAGCTATTTAGGTAAATATTAACGGGTTTTTTATAAGCGGTTATTAATAACTGCCTAATATAAAGTTTTATAACTGGTTAATTATTAAGGGTGAGTTAACTCTAAGTATTAAAGGCATAAATAATTATAGCTTTGGCGATTTACTCCTTTAAAGTTCTTTTTAGGGGTATTAGGGAAAGGTTATCCTGCTTAAGTATTATATTAGCTCTTACTTATGCGTATTATATTTATATTTAATAAGGCTTATAAGGTAAAACTAAGATCGCGAAATAAAAGGGTTAATTAACCGAAACGGTTTTTTTAAATTAAGTCCTTTAATTCCCGGTAAGCTTAATTAGGCTTAATATAAGGCTTAATTACCTCGAGGAATACCGTTTTAGCTAGGGTTCCCTAGATTTAATAAATATTATAAACCAAGGCCTAGGTAAAGGTTAAATCCCATTACTCGTATTAATCGTAGGGGTTTATACCCCTAGCTTTAGCTCGATTAAGAATAACGTTATAGGTTTTTATTACCTGGGATAAGATTATTATACCCGTTAATACCACGGTATCCTTAATTTCTTAAAGGATTACCTTAAAGGGTATTCTTTATTCCGGAGTAACCTTTTAAAAAATCCGTTGAAATACTTAAGTTATAATCGAATCGGATATAATCTTATTAATAACTTTAAGGATTACCTTAAAGCGAGGGTAAAAATCCATAAAATCCTTAACCGTTCGGTTATACTCGCTTAATAAAATATTAAGCCTTTATTAAAGCAGGTTAGGTTTAATAAACTCCTTTATCGTGGGTTTTAAAACTAGTATACTTAATTAACGGAGTTATTATTAATAGTATGCGTTTTCGTATATCTTTTCTTATTACTTTTAATTACTATATTTTATTATTTTCATTATTAATAATATTAAAGGGGTGGAATAACTCGGGTAATCTATAATTAAATCCGGATCGATATATAATTAAATTCCTAAGGCTATATCTTAAAAGTGGATATATTAAAACCATTTAGGGTAATCCTTAAAGGATTCCAGCCGAAGCGATATATAAGACTTCTTAGGGATAAGGTTTTTAAATAATATAATAGGCGAGGAAACGGTTAAAGGGAATTTATCGGAGGGAATTTATCGGAGGGAATTTATCGGAGGGAATTTATCGGAGGGAACTTATTAAAGGGAATTAATCGGAGGTTAAATATTAAATTACCGGGCGTTAAGGAGAAATTATAAAAAGGGTAAAAAAAAAGAAAAAGAAAAAGAAAAGGATAAATTAAGTATTAAAATACGTAATAAATACTAGAAGCATTAATTATAAGGGACCGGGCTTATAATTATTAAAGGAAGAATACTTAAGTAATATAATAATAATTAATACCGTATCTGGTTATACGCATTTATAATTAAATTAAAGAATTAAAAAAACTCTCGAAAAACTTAAAGGAGTTCCTTCCTATATATATAATAAAAAGGGGGATCCCTTCGGAACCCTTACGCCGGCCCCCACGCCGGCGGTAAGCCCTTATAAGGTATATATATTATACCCTGGCCGGAGGCCTCTAGCTCGGGTGGTTTTTACCTGAGCCCATCCGAGTCCTAGTAGCATTACAGCGGCCTTAATAACGGTTAGTGCGAGAGGCCGGGTGCGGGATTCCGTAACACGATTACATGTTCGGCTCGAAGGGCGACGCACTGCAGCGCGCGATGGACAAGTCCGAGTGCTTCTACGATGACTGCGGTTCCATCACGAAACAGGCCATGTCTGTCGCCAACAAATGCACAGTTAAGGACATGGTGAACGAGCCGGTTGACGGATGTAAGCTTCGCAAAGTCCTCCGCCTTATGGCGATAGACTGACTTGACCAGGGCTCGAGAAGTTGCCGGGTATGACTATGCCTATGTCGTAGGCTGCAGTTGGGGCGGAGTGAGTGGTGCCACGGATACGTCGTGGTCTTCTATGGTACAAAAGCGAAGCGTGGAGGGTTCACCGCCTCACATGAGCCCTCTAGTAGTCACCATCAACAAATTAATGACTCGTTCTCCAGAATGACTCGAACAGCGCAACGCTCATTTTGTGACAATACGAAGATCCCAAGCACTTGATCCCTCAAAACTCCTCAAGTCCTGTGAACTTCGTGCTACCCATCTTAAACAGGGGACACGACGACTCTCGAGACCACCTCAAATCAAATGCGGTTACCCTGCTTTCGCAACACAGCACGTCGATGATAGGTTTCGAAGAGCTACCAACGTTCGGGCTCACAACACAATTGACTTCCGAGAATCTGGGAGTCGTCTTTGACAAGGCGGAATCGTTACCGTCGTCGGAGCGCTGGCTATTTAGATAGTCCAGCTTCCACAACCAACTTTCACAACCGATCGGGCTGTTACTTGAGTCATGTGAAAGCGGTGACAGCTGCGGAGCAGTGTTTCAAGCAATTCGACTCCGAGGGCCGGGGTCCGCTGAACGGATGCTGACGAGCCACGCCCCGGCGATGCCGGGACCATCGGCGACCTATCGGGGCACTGGAAGCGCCGACACGAAGAGGAGCGCTCTCTCCAATCGTGTTACTACTCCGTATGGAGTAGCTCGACCGCATCGTCTGTGATTTCGTACGATAGCTATTATAAGTATCCTTATTGGGTCGGTCTGGCCCAAGTGACTTAGCGGTCTTGTGGCAGAAAGATGCGTCGTCAGCCACACGATGCCAAGGAGGAACTGGCGACTGCGTATCCCGCACATTGTTGGTGGAAATTTGGATCTCTGGTGTTCTGATCTGCTTCGCTGGTTCTCATCTTCTCGAACCTCGGTTCTCCTGCGTGAGCCTCCTGTGCTGGCTACTCCACACAAGACAAGGGCCGCTGCAGAGACCCACGCATCACCCTGGTTCATCTCATATCCACGTCCAGATTTCGCCTTTTGCTGTTTCACCTGACTCCTGCGATGTGACCCTATTAAATGGTCCATGCGGCTCTGTCGGCGGTTAGGTATGAGCTACATAGCGGCAGTACAATGTCACAGCCACCTACGGTACACGGCCTGCACGGCCTCCAGGATATCGGCGTTATACTACGCACCGGTACATACGATCATTCCAGCAGCAGCGTTTGGCTGGTGCCGCGCAAGCAGGGGTGCGGGTGGCCGTGACCAGGCTGCCAGGTTGCGACGAAGTATGGGAGTACCGAAGGGTTCAAGACGAACCCCGGTGCACGTCCTCTATCGAAGACGCCGCCAAGTGAAGAAGATTGGACTTTTCTCCTGAGAGCCGCACTTGGGATCTCGTATCCGGGATCAGCACAGGGGGTTCATCGCTGTGATCTTCCTCAGACCCGCGGTCCCAACCGCCAGGGTCAAGATGACGCTGCACGGACAGCAACGCGAATGACGATAAAAAGGCCATCGCCCTTCTACCCCTGAGGGATTCTATTCCGACCAAGCCTCTCAGCTCACACGCCGTCGTCGTCTTTCGTTCTTTCATACCACCTTCTTTTTCCAACCCAAAATTCCATTCGTTTGTGCACAGGATGCCTTCTTCTACATTTCCCTCGATCCGGGCTGCCATCGCCGGCGGCATTATCGCCGCCCGGGCTGTCGGCGCCTACACCCAGGTCAACCTTGCCACTCCCTTCATGTACAAGAACATCGACCCCATTGTGTTCCCGGGCAGCTTTACCGAGTCGCATCTCCACTCGTTCTTCGGCTCCGACGCCGTGACCGCCAGCACGACGACGAGCGCAGAGCTGCAGGCCGGCTGCACCAACGCCGACAACCCCAACGACTTGTCCATCTACTGTGAGTAAGCCCGACGGCGGTTTGTCCGATCGACTGTGCTGACAGAAAAAGGGGTCCCCACCCTGCTCTACACCACCGACTCTGGCTCGACGTGGAGCCCCGTGCCCGTTATGCGCTTCTCGGCCTACTACAACCTGGGCGAGACGCAAGCTGAGGTTGCCATCCCGCAGGACGTCAAGATGGTTGCGGGTGACGCCTCGGCCACCACGGCGGACGCGATGCCAGCCGACGCTAAGATCGAGTGGTTTTGCGAGGGTGACGACGGCATCGCTGCCGATGCCAACGGATTCCCCAGCAGCACATGCAGTACGCACCTGCAGACGCTGCTTTACTTCCCCCAGTGCGTTAACGAGGACTCGCTCGAGACGGCCTATAAGAGCAGCGACTACGGCACCGATAACTGGTGCCCCGAGGGCATGAGCAGTATGCCGCAGCTGCGGTTCAGTATCCGCTACGACCTCCGCGATGTCCTGTCCGGCGGCTGGAGCGGTACTGCGCCGCTCCAGCTGGCCTGCGGCAACTCTTTCTGCAGCCACGGCGATTTCATCAACGGATGGACCGAGACGGGAGCCGAGAACATGGTCGCCACCACCAGTGATAAGTACCACTTCTCCGCCGTTAATGGCGATCTTGGCAACGCTGGCGAGTATATGTCGTGTACGCCCACCGACGCCGATCCCGAGGAGGGCACGAGCGATTTCGCCGAGAGTGTCTCCCTGATGAGCAAGCGATCGGTTCCTACTGCCGGATGGAAGTCCGAGTCTCGCTTCCGCCGGAGCCTCCACCACTAAAGCATGCCTATTGAATAGGCCGCACTTCTTGTAAATACCTTAGTTATTGCCCATCTCGGGTATTGCACACGGTGCTGTTATAATTATATATTATCTTGGCCCGATGTTCCGCTTGTCCAGTCAGTGATGTTACCAAATTTGTGCTTGCCCATCGTGGCGCTTTCTTTATACTTCTCGATGTGATTTTGATACTCCGTAGATTCACATGGTGATCCTGGTCCTGGAGTATAACGCCACTCGGCGTATGCGATCTTGGTTCTTCGTTCACGCGAGGGAAGAGGCTGATATCCGACGTGCCTGAGATAGTGTTTCTGGTCCTATGATCCTGACACGGAGTGCCCATGTGCCAAAGGAGTAAGTTTGTCATCACCATGGGCCCTATCGGAGGTTCCCCAGAGCGTCTAGCGTTTGGGCGGCAATGTCTATGGTGGATGACCTGATTAAACATACGTCAAGTCACTGTAGTTGCCGGTTGAAATCAGGCTGCGCGACAGCACATTTATCTCCCATCCGGCACACACCGCCGTGATCACTCTGTAAGCCCGAAGCGGAACCGCACCCGCTTAAAACATCTCGACGCCTTACCTCTCACGGGCTCAGACATTTGGCTGCAAAATGCGTAGGGTTCAATGAGGGGTTCGGGTTGCGGTTGGGGATTAGGGTGAAGGAACATGATCTTGAGTACACGCCAAGCATTGAATTTTGATAGGTATATGGTACAGGCTCGCTGTGCGTGCTTGGTATAGTCTCCTGCTGTTCTGGACTGGCTGGCACTTGCAACAGGCAATTTGCAACAATCTCTATCAACTGGAAATGGAAATGCGTCACGAGCCTGCCCCCGTGCCGCTACTTGGCACCAGCAGAAGCGTGTACACTTGACTGAGGGTTACGAGAGGCAGAAGAGGTAGAGTAAATAAGCTAAGTAACGATTAATTATGCCGGAATACGACATGGCAGAGGAATACATACTGTAGGGGTCATGCCAATAAAGATATCACGTCACGTCGCAATCCGAGGAACCCCCAAAGAACCCCAAAAGATGTACACACGATGGAAGATGACTTCGAGACTACTACTCGACAGCATCAAGAGAGACTCAACCCTTCATCGATATCATCTTCCCACCAGGACCATCAACGATGTCAATGGCTCAAGTCTGACTATGGAATGGTACTCAATAGTCAGCTTGGTCCTGTCGCTCTCACTGTAGAGAGCTGATGCCATCAAGACTTTCTGGAAAGTCACCAGTAGACGGGAGGGGTATTATAGCTGGAGCTTATCACTCCTGGCGCCTCAGATGACTGACCATGTCATGCGATCGTCCGCCGTTCCTGACGCGTTTGCCCCGAGCGGCCTTTTCAGGACGAGAAGAACGACTTGGGCGCATCCGGTCCCAGCACGAGCCCCATATCCGGATCTCCCTTCTTCATCGCTCGCTGGTACGCTGGCCGCTCGCCGACACGCTGGAGATAAGCCAGGATATTCTCGTACCCCGCGAGGCTATATGGCGCAAAGTACCGCATCGTCGTGAGCGGGAACACGACCATGACATCCGCGGCCGAGAACTCTGGTCCCGCAACCCATTCCCTCTTGCCCAGCGTCTGGTCCAGCGTCTGCAGCGCGGCGCGCATGCGCTCGTCGCCGAACGTGACGAGGAAGTGGTCGTCGGCAAGACCGGCCATGCTGTTAGTCATTTTGCGGCCGACGGCCGACATGAAGCTGCCGTCGGCCCAGTGCCACCAGAACAGGAAATCGGCGTAGTTGGCGTCCGAAGGTGACGCGAACAGTTTGCCGCCGCCGTGCCGGTGGCAGATATACTCGATAATGGCGCAGCTCTCGGCCAGCGTCGTGTCGCCATTGCTGTCGTGCACGATGGGTGCTGTGCCCAATGGGTGCAGGGCCTTGTACTCGGGAGGCGCGAGGACGGGAGAGCGTTTATACAGCTTCAGCTCGTACGGGACGCCGAGCTCCTCGCAGAGCCACGGGATGCGCTCCGACTGCGAGATTTGGAGGTGGTGGACGGTGAGGGTCATGGTGGTGATTGGGGGTTTAAGAGCGGATGGCGAGTGGCAATGTTACTTGTTGGTGAAGCTTGAGGGAGCCAGAGGGAGAGCGGTCGCAATCTTCACGAGCAGTTGTTGACTAACGGGGAATGGGGGCCGCCGTAGGCTTCTTGTACAGAGTATTTGCTCACGAGAGGACTTCTGCCTCGATCCGCCTTAAACGACTTGAAGGATTTGGAAGATGTGAGGTTAGATCTTCGGGTGAGATATGGGAAAAGAGAGCAGACCCGCACAAGCGGATCTCATCCACAAATGCGGAGAGGGAGAATAAAATATTGTTCCGCACCGGAGCTATCTTCTCACAGGCGCTTGGAAAAAAAAAACAATAATGTCAGTGTCCGCAGCGGCGCTCATCTCGGCTGTCACGGTCTGACCCGGGGCCCCGGCGGGCAGACAAGCAAATTATGCGTCTACCTACGCATTACCGCACCGGAGAATGGGTGGCATAGGGTACGTCATACGAACGCACGGCGTCTGGCGAGCTCGAAAACATCCTGCTGGTGCCTGACGATGGCGGCGGTGTCAAGCCGCGCGAAGTTGACGGCGCCCGCACTCGTGAGGTCGAACAACGACGTCTCGAGCCGCGTCTGCGTGGATAAGCGTGCGCCATAAGCCCACGTCGAGCGAGGCCATAGGTAATGAAATGAGCATGCTCGACGTCGAGGATGTGGATAAGCGGAAGGATGATGGGCTGGCCGCTGCGTTGGGGCTGGCGCTTTCGATACCATAAACCACCACCTAGCGGGCCCACCACCCTTTCGTACTATAGGAAAAGGGGCTCTCTCACCAAATTCTCTATATTTCATACTTTTCATAACTTACTGGTTCTAAGAGATAAAAACAGGTAAAAGATATTATTAGCTTAGTAAAAGGTGAGGTTTTATAAGAAAATAAAAATCAGATTTTTAAAGAGTTATTTCAGCTTATAAAGGTAAAAACCATAAAACGAGTACTTTTACACCTTATTTTTACGTTTTTTAAAATACTATATAAAATCTAAGAAATTATAAAAAAATCCACTTTTACCTAAACTAAAGTACGAAAAATACAAGGAAATATAAAAAAATAAGTTAAAGTATTATAGAATTTTATTTCCCCGTTTCTTGTATACGTAGGAAAACGCTATATAAAAATCCGTAGACTTTTATATGCGTTTTTTTCTTCCTTCTTTTTCGAGTTATTATAGCTAGAATCTTATACCAGACCTATAATATAAGAAAAAGCTACGATTTTTTTTTATATACTAGTAAGACTTGATTTTTACTTATTTTATTCCTTTTAATATTACGAGAAAAGCCCTTAACACTTTTCCTAGGAAAATAGCGGGGGAAGTATTATAAAAACATTTTTCCCTTTTATAGCCGTTTTAAGGCCGAGTAACTTAAAAATCAACCCGATTTATTTTTTCCTATACTAGAAAAGCATTTATATTTTTAATAAAAGTGGGGTTAAAATTTCATGATTCATCCCCAATAAGTTAGAGAATTTTAAAAAGATAGAGGTTTTGGTGAGGAACCCCCGATTCCTATAGTACGAAAGGGTGGTGGGCCCGCTAGGTGGTGATCTATGGTACGGTTGATCGATCTGGTGCCGGCCCTCCCAGCAGCTCGTCCACACGGCGAAGCAGCTGCTGGGGAGCTGGATGTGCTGCTTCCGTGCTCAAGCCCGAACCGGTCGCACAGCGTACAGGCGGACGTGAGGGCGGATGCTCGGAGGAGTGAGACGCTGCTGCCAAAGGCGTCGGTGTATGAGGGAAGTGCGGCGAACGTACCGGCACGGCATCACATCGCGGAGAATTTCTTTGCTCTGAGAGGGGCCAAGGACGCTGCTCCATTGCCCAAGTACGAAGCTGATGCGTCCACGCACAGCGCGCTTACACAGACAGATGCACCTTCCGAGCTGTCCAGTCGCGAGGACGAGGTCCCCCACCGAGGAGAAGTCGTGGGAGTGTGAGAAGCTGAAGCAGCAGCTGCGTGAGCTGAAGCTCGCAGAGAAGGAGTATGCCGATGCGTTGGCGAAGTCGGAGGAGAGACGGCTGCGGCTGGAGGAGCGGTTCACGACCTGTCGGAGATTAATGAGTGAGGGCATTCAGAAACTAGTGCTTGTTGTCTGTCGTTCTGTGGTCCTGTCAGTTGCCTAACTAGGTGTGACGCTCGCTTGCGGTTATGATGAGCTTTTGTTGCCGCCATGATCGCACTAAGTTCGCAGTCATAATTACCTACTTACTTGCCTAGGTGAGGAGTCTTTTGGAAGAAAGATGGCGAATATGCGCCCACACAATCTCGAGCTCTCGTTTCGGGACAAAACGACATCGCTCTGCCGCTGTATCTACCTAGGTATCCTGGCGAGTCATAAAACGGCGTGGAGTGCCAGACTGCCACCCCCCCTTCTTGGGACGGCCGCAAAATCCGGCTTGGGTCTGATATACGGGCGTGTAACTTACAATGCTGTGTGTTTCCGCGGTCGAGGCCGCTGGCAGGCAATGTGCAGTGATATCTGAAAGTGAGACGATGGGTTTATTAAGATCAAGGGATTCTGGGCTGAAGCTGTCGCGCCTGGGTTGGTATATCTAGCCTCGTGCGTTTACCATCCTGGAGTTTTGGACGTACCTAGTTACCGGTACCTCATGGCAACGTCCTGTCGAGGGCTATCGGTGTGAGAAACGTACCGCATGGTCCTCTTGCTCTTACTCCCGCTCTTGCTTCTGCTCGCAGTGCTCCTCTTTTTTTTTGCCACCACAGGGTCAGCGCCCTTGACGTGTTTACCACGACCAATATTGTTGTGCCGGTGGCACTGGCAGGTGGCGCGCGATTTCGGCGCTGGCGGAACTTCGGAAGCCTGACCGCGCGCGACTGAGAGCCACACTATGGATAGGGCTGCCGGTTCGCCCCCCCAGTACAACATGTAAGTTAATCTGGCAACAAGTCTTGGTATCAGTTGGTATCAAGTGACTTCAGCCGCATCCAGATACAGCACTGATCGGCAGCGGCAGGCTTTGAGCGACCAGGGTTAGTAGAACTCGAAAGATACAGGGTGGCGATTGGCTTGGCGAAACCGCTCCCCGCTCGGAAGTTGTACCGGTAGCGGCGGCGGGGGGCACCGAACATCACGGACCCGGTTGACTACCTCTACCCGTGTTCTGTCCGCCTCTGCCTTTGTTGAAGGGGAGACCACCAAACGTTCTCGCTTTACCGCATAACCCATGAGGCTACGGACCCTCCTTGAAACCCAGAGACGACACCATCACCTAGCATGGCGCCACAAACGTCCATACCGCTCTCGGCAAGCATCCTGGGACTTATCGGAACGGTTTTCTGGTGTATCCAGCTTCTGCCACAGATATGGCAGAACTGGCGGACCAAGTCAACCGAAGGCTTACCGTCGACCATGATGCTCCTCTGGGGACTCTGTAGCCTGCCATTCGGAGTATACGCTATAACGCAGAATTTCAATATCCCACTCTGGGTCCAACCCCAGTTCTTTTGCCTGTTCTGCATTTCCAGCTGGGGCCAAACCATGCACTACGGCAAGAGATGGTCGACAGCGAAGACCTTCGTTGTCTGCTTGAGTATCCTCGTGTCTGTCGCTGGCCTAGAGGTGCTCCTTGTGCTTGTGCTTCGAGGCCCCTATAAGCATGGGGAGCAATGGGCGACGTGCGTCCTGACTTTTCTCGGCATTGTTGCCTGCATAATGCTGATCGCTGGCTACGTACCCATACCATCGGAGCTGATGAAGAGACGTGGACGGATCGTGGGAATCAGTCTAGCCTTCCTGACGATCGACTGGTGTGGAGCGTTCTTCTCCTTGATGTCACTTGGTGCGTGATGGTCTCTTGTTTGATACTCGGTCGACGAGTTTTGGATATGGCAAGTCGAGAAACTAATACCCTCGTCGCAAAAGTGGCTCAAAATACATTCGATATCACATTCGGCATCTTGTACGCTCTGGTGTAAGCATACATTAACGTTGAGTTCCCGAGACAACACTGACAGGTGTGTAGTGCGGCCATCGAAGGCAGCATGTTCATCTCCCACGGCATTTGGCTATTGAGGACACGGCAGCTTCGGGAGAGCGCTAGGAATGCCGGCGTGACGTTTGATGAGTTCCCGGAGGCGATAGCGTGGCAGCAAGAAGGCGTCGATGTCACATTCGAGACGCTCTACACAAAGCTGACCACTGGCAGAGAGGGGCAGCCAATAACGACTGCAAATATCGGACTTGAAGATCAACCTGTCTGAGTTCCGCCTGAGATGACTCCTCGAATCACCATCCGATAGGCGAACCAAGATGAGAGGACTCGTTCGAAGCAGAGGTCACAGCGTCCTCCCCCACAAACACATGCCTCTCACGTCCTGTATATCCGCTACTGCCATGACCAGCCGTACCGGTACTCGATTTTCCATGAGCCTGTGTTCTATCATCTAATCGACCTCCGCGTTAAATTGGGTGCCGACGCACCTGCTCTTCGCCCCGGTGGCGAGCGCGATGCGATTCTCGGCAGATCCTGTCTTTCAGCCATATGCTGCCATAATGTGCAAGTGTTGGCCAAGAATGCCATCGTGGCATGATACGCCAGCATGTTATGCGCCAGAATGCCCTGGAATGGCATTTAAATACCGTGGAACGGTCTGACATCGTGGGGTACCACATGCACATCATGGCTATCACTTGTACATTCTGGCACTTGTACATTTTGGCACTTGGAACTGCAGAGCCTTCATTAATGGTTATAAGACCCTGTAGAGCAGCCCCGAGCTGGGAATCGTAGAGACTATACTGCTAATTGCCATTATTGACTACGTCGACGATCGCGCAGGTCTCGTGGAACCACCCCAGCCTGGCTATCCCTCTGGGTTAGGACTGCGGACTAATACTCGAGCCAGACTCCTCGCTATCCCCCATAGCCCAAGAGAAGCGGCGTCTTGCTTCCAGGTCCTGCTACCTACCTCTTGTGCGATAAGTTCATCTTATGCGGCCGCGAGCGCCTCTCTACCATCCTCAACAGCCAGTGCCGCCTCCAGCTCTCTGTCGCTGAGGACTCTTAGTATGCCGGCGAGTACTAGCAGACGTCGGATCTGGGGCAGCTCAGCGACGACGCGTCCGGCACCGCCCTGGGCCGACTGAGCCTCTTCGCCCTCACGGTCCTGTTTACGTCGCTGCTCGGGCGCTGCATACAGTATACCTCGGCAGGCCGGGGAAGCAGACCAGAGGAGGGGGGGTTCTGCTGCGGAACGCGAGATCCACGTACTTTCAATACATTCCACCATCCTCCATGATGCCATCTAGAGTTCGATCTGAGCCTCAACGAACCATTGTCCAGCAAGATCGCGAGGAGCTGACTCGGCCCCGACGGGCCCCCAGCTCAGCACCGCGCAGCGCCCTCGGCCTTCACACACACCTTCTTCCTGTGATAGTGTATCCTCGACCTCCCGTTCCTGCTACGGCAGCGCCTCGTGGGCCTGGTGCGGCGCACGCCGCAGAGCTTTTTCTTGCCGATGTTCGCTTCATGCCACGTGGCGTCGACATCGCTGTCGCGCATGATGCGTCCGATGACGTGTGGTAGATGTGCTGGACGTGCTCACAACAGCCTACAGCCGCCCCTTCTACGGCTACTGCATCATGGTGGCAAGCGTCGTACATACTGCATCCCTGCAGTAGAGCGCCCCGGCCGGTGCAGAAACGCCGGCAGCCTCGTTCAAGGCCAACTTGTGGAACCTCAAGAACCTGTCGCGGTACTGGGAGAGCTCAGCCTTGATGTAACTTACATTATACTCGCGTCTGGAGGACTTCCGCCCAAGCAGCACGCACTACACCATATTAGTCGATCCGAACAAGCAGACGGTCGACCTCTCGCCAGACGACGGGAACGACCTGCTCGAGTGTATCGACTACACGTGCATATCGAGGACGCAGCGGCGGCCGTCGCAGAACACGAGTGTTAATAATAGTGTGGGCGAGCTTGCTTGAAGTCGATGTCCCATTCCCCGAACCTTACAGTAGTCCTCGACGAGTTCGTCAACCTGCCCACAATCAGCTACAGCCAGCCGGTCCCGCTAGGCTGCCCTAGCAGGATTTTTAGGCCTTACGACCTAACCACCCAGGTGTATCGGATTAAGAGTGTATTTTCGGTAGCGAGGTCGTCCATGTGGGTGGATTCGCGAGAACTTCCATCAGCCCGCCGCCTGCGATTTGCAAATGCCATAATATACGAGTGCCAAAATGTACATGTGCCAAAATGTACATGTGCCAAAATATACAATGCCAAAATGTGCAAATGCCAAAATGTACAAGTGCTGACATGCCTGTGTGCGAGCCAGGATATGCGAAGATAAGTGACCCTACTTGAAAGCCTGCTTATATCGCCCAGCGAACGACAGGATCGGGGACTGCTTGACGTCCTCTATCTATCCCTTAGCAAAGATTGGATCGATCTTCTCTGCCGAGGAACAAGTGGTCTCAGAGTAGACGGGGTACCGGTATCTGGTAATCGCATTAAGTCACAACCAAGTCACGAGGGGCGGCTACTTGCTTACACAACGGAGACGAAAGTAAGGACGAGCAGGCTAAAGAACAAATACATTCCCAACATAAGTTGTCGCCGAAGAACCAAGCGTTGGCTGGTCCTACCGCGGACACTAGGCCCTGGTGCGAAGTGAGGAGGAAGGGCTGGCACGGGGCCGGCGGCGAAGTAGAGTATACTTGTCGGGGTCACACCGATAACGAGGAAGTCTGTGCCCCGGAAATATCCATTCGCGCTCTCGGCATCCGTGATTGCTTGCGCATATAGTTGATCTCAATAATGTGAAGTCGGGGCATAGTAAGGTATGTGAAAGTAATATAGATGATTAGGCTTACCGCAGCGCCCTCGGCAGTACCTCACGCGCTGGGGAAAAGGCAGGCAAACACTCAGACAAGGGCGAGGCCCCGGCCCATAGGGCCGATGAGGGACAGGCGGCGGCGGCCGACGCGGTCAACGGCACAGAACGAGACAAGTGAGAAGAAGGCGCAAAGGTCATGTTGAAGCCGCCGAGCAGCAGTGACTTGTGGGCGTTCTTGTTGAGTGAGGTCTGGAATAGGATGGGGAAGTAATACCGAATATGACAATGTTTGCAACCGCTGATCTGTTACAAGGAGTGCGAGTCGACACACAAAGCCCGAATAGGCCGCATTTCATATCACGATAGCCTAGCTTGACGCTTTCCAGGTAAGCATAGCAGACGGATGCTTTCCAGCACTATCGGTACGTAGAATGTATCGACTCGGACAGCTCGGCGCTGCCGGTCTTGCCTGTGCAACATGTGTCGAACCCAGGTATAGTTATATCCCTTTTAGCTGCCAGGGCAGCTGTTCGCTATATCTTGAAGTAGCCCCTTCTATCTTCCATGACTGCGGCTATCTGTGACACCGATTGGGACCATTGCCGCCTGGCGAGGGAGCGAATATCCTGGAATGTCACCTCAAGGTGACCCCAGGTGTGTGATAGAATGGCGTATATCGGGACTGATGTCTCGGCAACCTGGATCAATTCCAGTCTACTTGTATGTAACGTCACCCGCTCACCGGCATACTCCACGTCTTCCCATCCTCCAGTTCACCTCTGCCACACTTACTTACTCACGCAGCTGTCGAATAAGTATAGCAAAGGTCGGTCTCGATGTCCATCACATCGCCAATCGTGATATCGTCGCCGATTTGGTCGTACTGCAGCACGGTGTCCAGCGTGACATTGCTGTACGTGGTGTTCTCGTCCGCGAACGTGAAGGGGTACGCGCCCATGACATCGCCGCCGCCGATTTCGGATTGACGGGTTTCCCAGTCTGAATGGAAGCAAATGATAGTAAGTTAGAGGCCGGATTAACTTGCCATGGGGTAAAGGTGATGGTAGCTTATTGGCGAAGGCAGAAGTAAGCGATGGAGACGAGAGAATAGTGCTTACCGGCGCGCTGCCATGAGTTCCACACCCGGTCGATGTTGGCGTGGTGTAGCCAGAAGATCGGATCGCTGGGTGAGGTGTACGTGTTGCTCATCTACAACCCCACGAAAATGTCAGTCAAAGTGTGCTCCCGTGAAGAACCCAAAGCCAGACCGGATCAGACGCGAAATGATCTCAGGTGGTCAAGGGCAGGTTGCCAAGGTAAACAAGAATCCCTACATCACCGCCCGTCCCCAAATGGCCGCCACCGTGAACACTAGTCACGCTCATATCGGCCCCAATATCCCCCTCGATCATGTACTCGAAATCGTCAAAGGTCGTCGCGTTCAGCAGTTTCCCCACTTTCTCGCTGCTGCACGCGCTCGTGATGTACTCGGCGCTGATATCGCGCTGCAGGCAGTGCGGGTCGTAGGTGCTGCCACCCTGGGCGAAGGTGGCGTTGTAGTTGGCTTGGGTAAAGGGGCCGGACGTGACGCAGCCGCCGCCCGAGTCCGCGCCGCTCTGCGAGTTCGTGCGCCCGTCGTCGGCGCCGTTGCCACCGAAGCCGTAGGTGGCGTTCCAAATAGCCGAGGTGAGGAACTCGGTCTCGTTGGTGGTCACCGCGTCGATGGTCCAGTCTGCATGTGCGCAGAGAGACAAGTCAGTCGATCATGTACGGTGCTGGTCCTTATCGTGGCATTTCTGCCATGGCAAGTGCGAGTAGAAATTGAAGTGAAACCCTGTGGACCGCGGGAAGTGCGTCGAACAAGCTACTCACCCCAGTAGGGAAGCGTGCCTTCATAGCCACATGTAGTGGCCAGGTCTTGCTCCCAGAGATGGATCAGGTTGCGGTGGAAGCTGCATGTCTATCAGCTACCATGCACATGACGCCATACTCAACACTCGTGTGTATGCAGTGTCTCATGGTAACTCACGGCAAGAACTTGCCCTGTATTCGCACCCAGTCAGTCTCAGCTCATACCAGTGAGGACGGCGTTCAACATGAATGTAGGTACGAACCGTCCAGTGCACATCTGGCGTCATCTCAATGTGCAGGGCCACGAAGTCATCGTAGCGAGACTGAACCTGATATGTGCTCGTCTGGTTGTCCGCACTCTGCATGCAGAGCACAGCATCCAGATATGCCAGCTGTTCCGTGCTGGTCAACTCTCGCCTGCGGTCATCAAGCCGTCAGTCAGCCTCGGCGCAGTCCGCAGTCTGGAATCTTGAAGCTCGACTTACCATTCCCTCCTCGTCTTGGTCTCCGAGCACGTCGCGCGCCGCGATGGTCTAGCCAGCGCAGTCCCGGCGCTGGTAAGCGCCAGCAGCGCCGAGACAAGGCGAAGAGATGCTAAGGCAAGCATGTTGCGAACAGAAAGATACCCGTAGATTAAGGCTGGACGGAGTAATAGCAAAAACACGAAAGAATGAATGGACGGAATGCTTGACAACTACTGATCTAAGCTACTTCCTTGCCTTACCTGATATTCAAGACAGGTCTCCCCAGCCGGTATCTGAGCCGGGACACAGCAAAGAGCAGAGGCTTTACTATATACATACCACGCACACTGGTTGACAGATAGGCACTCGTGGTGTTCAGTCCACCACTTACGCGTCGTGCTCGGACATTTCAAGGGATTCCCGGTCTCCAGAGCTCCAGAGGAGAAGTGTTGCATCACCGGTGGCTATCCGCAGAGGGCTACTCTGGACCGCAGTGCCATTGATCTGCGCCAAGCCCGATGGCATCGCATCACATGGCAGACAGGTCTGGACGATAGACTTGGTCAGGGGCCGTCAGATCCGGGTGCCTGGCTTGCCTAGCTGACCTAGCAGCCGATGCTCCAGAGTTCTCTTCATATTTAGCGGTTCTTGGGGGAATAGGACCCTCATTTTGCGCCCCACGTGATTATATGGTTGCCACCCTTGGCCCGGAGCACGTTCAATGCTGCAGTGACGGTAGTGGACTGGTGGATCCGGGCTCGGCCCGCGCGCGGCATTTATTTCCATGGCTACCAAGGTCGCACGTGGTTCTGAACATATCAATCCAGCAGGTGGCTTCCATGCAAACAAACAAACACCCTCCAAAGTATCGATTCAGGCCTGATAGTATCCGGGGAGACCAGTTCGAGGCGGTCCGATATACACCTGGGTAATCATCGAAGACTATGCATTCTTATGAGAATTCATCCCGAATGGTCAACCTATCAAGCTGCGGCGGTAGGCATCCATTTATCCTGCGCCCCCATCTCCGGATCTACACGGGAGCAGGGGTTAATAGATCCGATGGCAGGGAGCGAGGAGAATGAGCAGGGTCACCGTCAACTGCCGCCAGGAACTGAGGTCAAAGAGCGTGCCAAGGAGCGACATCTTGGTTGTATTTGTTTGCGTCGTTGCTGCAGTGGCCAACCTTGCCGGGGCTCATAGACTGATGTAAATGAAGTACGGAGACTCGTGCCTTCAACAAAACGAGGCCGATTACTACGGTATGTAAGACTTCACCCACCTCGGTACCACGCCATAGCTCTGTCTGCACCGCAGCTTCGCTCTGCCTACTGAAAGGGGACGTGGCTTCAACATCGACTTTCTACTTCCGTCTTCGATGCCACATGAGCCACAGAGCCTGGCCGACTTGGCATGCTGCAAACCCGCTCGCGTCATCCGTACCCGTGCATATCCATTGCAGCATTGCTCATTGCTCATTGCCGATTGCTCATTGCCGATTGCTTACTGAAAGCAAAATCCAGCAAGAACTGATACGGTGATACACACTCGGGAGTGTCCCTGTAGCTGACGCGTCAACCGCGTCTAGACGCCCACTGTTGCATTGGGGACCCGGCTTGGCTCAGCTTGGCTCACCTGCGCTTACACACGGGAACCTCCGAAGAACCCCGCGTATATCGGGGTCGAATATCGATTGAGAGCAAGATCGTCGGCGATACTGTGGACTCGTGGGGCTAGAGGCTTGTGGCTTGGGCTATGGCCGTGGCTGGTAGGAGCTGAATACGACACAGACATAGCCATATGCTGCTTCCTTGAGGCAACACGATGGTGTCTTTCAAGGTGCTGAGGATACGATCATACGATTCATTCTCCTGTCTGTCAGTCCCGGAGGTTCCAGCGGAAAAAATACATTCGCAGTGTTTCGGCAGATGATCAGAGACCAGCGCGGCGACGGGGCACGTCGGCGAGGACAGCCCCATAGAGCATAGTTGTCCGTGCGTGTGTACATCGACTTCTGCACCGCCAAGTCATCCCGCAAAGTTGAAGTTTTCCTCGCCGACTTTTCTGTGGCTGTTCTTCACCCACGCCACCCCCTATTGCCCCGCGCACAGCCATATCCGTCTACCGTAGCCCTCCAGCCGCGGGGAAGTGTGGCGCACTCATTGTGCAGGTATTGCCAGCTTTCGGTGTGGACGGCGAGCACAGCCACGCGGAGGTTGGCGTTTTGCTCTTTGCTTTGTTCGGGGATGCATTATGAAACTACTGTTTTCACAAAGTTATAATTAAAGCACTGTGACAGAAAAGAGGCCATTACCTCCAAGACTATACCTATAAATGAACAGCGAACCCGCGCGGACTCTATCACACCGCGTCGGCGCCTCTGGGTGTAGCCGTAAAAAGGGGCTGCAGACCGTGAGTGCATGCCAGATAAGATGGGACAGATCTGCCTCGGCCCCTCTCGGAGCAATGAGGTAAAATGACGAAGTGGTCTTCGAGCACGGGATCCTGCGCAGGACTAAGATCTGGCGCTGTGGGCCAGGCTGGAACCACCGACAGTCTTGTGACCTCTGCCAATCGTTGGAAATCAAGTGTAGCCAAGGCAAGCCTGCCTGTCATCGCTGTGTTAAGCACGGGGTCACCTGCTTTTACAGCCCCTTAAGCAAATGGGGAGACCGCGGAAAGTCTTAACGACGTCGACGGCAAGCAGCAAGACGAATCGTCGAGAACTCGGGGTGGAGCAGGAGGAGCAAACCACCTCCCGCCAACATATCGAAGGCGGCAGCCGTGGCGACACCGATGAGGAGCGGCCAAGGCCCTTCCCTGCCAACGGACCGGACTACGTCTCCATCTCTGTGCGGCCTATTCAGGCAACACCATCCTCAGCAAGTCAGTTCAACGTCAGCCTGAGTTGGTAGCCCAAGAAATGACTTTGGGCTGTAGTTAAACACGTCTTAGGTACCGAGACGGGTCCAAGCTACACACATGCGACTCTGTGGCCCCGGACAAGGACGACGACTAATTCGTTTCATCGAATAGCTTATGGCGACTCTTAAGGCCACCATTTCCCCTCGCTAGTACATCAAACGATGGTCACCTCTGGTCGCTGGATGATGGATCGGTGGTCCCGGCGGAATCACCGATCCAAGACTGCCAGAGAACCTCCCGATTCTCGCTGCTCAGAGGTCGGCTACAACGTCAAATATTAACCCAGTCGGGGGCAGCCATATCACTGCTTCGCAGTCACTAGGCGGCCCCCAGCCAGCATGGCAGGGTGTCCGAAGCAGAAGCAGGGTACTTGGATCCGTGCTACATACCTTATCCATCCTGCATCGCTTGACGCAGCTTGAGCAGGCTCTTGTGATGGACAAGCGGCTGCAGCTTGATTTCGTACTGGGGGCAGAGCATGACGCCAGGGTACTAGAGGAGCGCCTAATTAGATGCCACAACTGCATAAGAGGTTATGTCTGGGATTTAGTAGTAGGGAGTGTCTTCGGAAGCACCGGAAGCACCACTTCGCAATACGCGAGCTTCCTTTCGCTGGCCATGCTCGTCGAGCGGGTGATCCATTTGCTGAAAGACCTATTCCCCCGCGCCGCCGTCTCAGCGTACAGGTTCAATAGGATTCTCCGCACTGCGTGGCACATGAGCCAGCCGGCGCTATCGGACCAGAACGCCCTGGTCGAGCCGGCAACACCGACGAGGTAGGCGAGGGCGTCCCGGCGCCTCGAGCGGTCGGCGCACAACGCGCTCGATAGGGATATCCCATGTCCGGTGCCCGAAGCCAACTACGCGCTAAGTATCGGAGACTACGAGCTCGATAACGAGGCCAAGATACGCTCGATGAAGCACATCCTTCGTATCCGCGTCCGAAGCCTTAGGAGGACTGTCACGGAGCAAAAACACTTGGCACTAAGGCTTCTGCTACGTGCTAGAATTAGCGCTTATATGTGCGACAAGGACAGTCGGCGATATGGGAGCACACCTGTCTGTGGTGGCAGCCCCGACGCCTTCAAGGAAAGACGAGACAGGCGCCGCCTCCAGCAACCTTATTGGTCGTAACGAGATGCGCGCGGCTGCATTAACCAAATTCATATCACAGGCACGAGCTGCTGCAGGGGAGGATAGTGCTGGCCGGGTAGCATCCACTGTATATAAACACTCGGTGGAGTCCTTGTCGACGACCATAATAACAGATATAACAGCAATTACGGCGACGGCAGCGACATATCGACCGACGTACGGTCGCCGCCGACCGAGGTGACGGTGCGCCCGTCGCCGCCGCCCCAGTTGGCCAGGAAGGAGGTGGAGGCGACTAACTGGCCGGCGCCGCCGGTCCCCGTGCGCCGCAACAGCAGGATGGTGCCTCCTCCGCTGCCGGCGGGAGGCGCTAATATGGGGTATTTGTTCCAGGACTTGGACGCCGGGCCCTGCCTGTCAGAGCACCAGCGAGGCTTATTAATCTATCAACATACGTGAGCAATAACTAATGCACAGATGTTAACACAGCATTATATATCGCTCTGTATATGCGTGCTGTCTTACGTAGCGCTATTGATTTTACCTAATAATCGAAGCAGACGGGATGTAATGGACCTAAGCTTTGCATCGTCCTCCGCCGTGAACTCGCCGGCGTAAGCATTGCCCTTAACCCAGCCAGACCCTGCCCTATCGCTAGAATCCTCCTTAACGTTATGCATCACCTCCGAAAGACGCAGCATAGCATTGCGTAGGGCCTCACGTGTTACCACCACGGCCTCTTCCCCTTCCAACTTCAAGTTGCCCAGGAAAACAGGCGTGTCGTCCCTGTGCGACTCCGACCCGCCGCCGATCGGATACGGATTCGAGAAAGAAGGGAGCCTCAGCGGCCTTGAGTATTCTGTGGTGCCTTTTCATATATCAGATAACATAGCTAGATCAAGGATAATGGGATTATAGAATGAGAAGGCCATGTTAGCCGTAACGTGGGTGTTTGGGACTGGAGGTCGTCAAGGGGACCCGGGATATTCGAGTCAAGCATTTCAAAGAGGACCAAACCCACCGATACCATTGAGTACTCTCCTCGCAGCTGATTCGTAGAGCATCAGCAGGTGGCCTGCTGCATCGACCACGCAGTGGAGAAGAGCGGCTTCTTGGTGCCTGCTGGCATCAGGACAGGCGTTGATGCTATCCCACCTCTGCACCAGCATGCGCCCGGCACCTAGCACCTGGTCGAAAGAGGTCCCCGGTGAGGCTGTCGATACGTTCGTGGACGACGACTGGGACATCGACGGAGGGGCAGTAGTGGTAGTATACGCTGCGATGGCGCGGCTCATCTGTTGGGTCTCCTCGGCACAGTCACATGTCGAGCGCGGGCGCTGTATGTCGGTGGGAAATTGCTCCATGATACACGGTGAGCTGGACGGCCAAGTGTGTATCTAGATTACCATACTGAATGGTTGACCCTCAGCAAAGCGAGCAGTTTCCAGGCGGCCGTTGTGCTTACTCGCTTTAGTCAGCAATTCGAGATGGACTGCCGACAATGTAGGTACGTCCCGAAGCATCAAGCCCTCGGACAGTGATGGACAAGTACCATGCAGCTGACGAGTGCCCCGAGTTCGGTAGAGGAGTGACTTACTTGTGATAGTGGTTCAGCAGGGCACATTCCACGATTCTGGGGAACAGTTGGTTACTCGGGTCTTTTACTGATTGGACGATAGCTATGGGGTAGGATCAAGCCTCTCGGGCCATTTTCATGATTGGACAGGAGCACCAGGGGTTGCTGAATAGGGGCGCCAGTCGGGTCTTTTACCTCACTTGCTGTGAATAAATCGGTCTCGTGTACTTCTCTGTTATTGCTAGGACGCATCGACGGCGGGCGACATATTAGTCTTAACCGACTCTAACTATTCTGCTCGAAGACGCGATTATCGATATGTATCGTCCTGGCAGATTCGGCATAATAGTCCACCCGCCGCAAAGGTAATTTCACCAAGATAATAAGAGGACGATACCGATTCCCGTACTCAGGACTTCCCTTGTTTTCCTGTTTCGATATAAAGGAGTATCTTTCGGGAGCTTCTCTATTCTACTCCTGAAAAAGCTATCGCCACCAGCAGCAGCTCGACCCCCTTTCTCGCTCTCTTCCGACCTCCGCAAAAACGCCCTAGTCTTTACCTTAATATAATGGTCAAAGTCGAATCCTCCATGAGGCGAGAGGCTGGTGCGTCCGATAGCGGGATGCAGTCCGCTCGAGAAGAGACCAACCCAACCATGAGCCAAGGGGGATTCGCGCAGGAAGAGTCTGGCGATGTCGAGGTCAGCTACCAATCCAGGGCCGTCCTCACCGTCGTGGTCATTGGTTTGATGCTGAGCATGTTCCTCGTGAGTCATCGATGTCCAAGCCGCCGGCGGATCCTCCCTGATCAAGTGGCACGCCCACTACAGGTAGCGCTTAATGTGGTATGATATCGCCCTCCCGCACCGCAGGCCCGTGTCTGCTGCGTGCGTGCCATCGCCAGCTTACGCAGTCTCGCAGAGCATCATCTCTACGGCTATCCCGAGCATCACATCCGAATTCAACAGTATGGAGGATATTGGCTGGTACGGCAGCGCCTTCTTTCTGACCCTGGCGGCTTTGCAGTCCTTCTGGGGCAAGGCGTACAAGTATTACTTGCTGCGCGGCGTCTTCTTGGCCGCGATCGGCGTCTTCGAGGTGGGAAGCCTCGTCTGCGCACTCGCACCCAACAGCGACGCACTGATCGTTGGCCGCGCCGTCCAGGGCGCCGGCGGCGCCGGCCGTGAGTGCAACCGATAAACCCCCTTTCCCCCATTGGCGAGCCTCGAGCGCCGAGTTCTTTTCCCACGGGATTATCTGCTCCCGGAACCGATTTCGGAGCCCACCGAGGAGTCGATGATTATGCGTGGAAGGTTATGGCTGACTGTCCCCTTACTCCAGTGACCGGCGGCTGCTACACCATCGCCAGCTTCATCGCCCCGCCCGCTAAGGTCAACCTCATCATCGGCCTGCTGGGTTCGACCTTCAGCCTGTCGAGCGTCGCGGGGCCGTTGCTCGGCGGCGCCTTCACGCAGTCGCTGACATGGCGCTGGTGCTTCTGGATCAACCTGCCCGTTGGCGGCGTCGCCGTCTTCTGCCTGCTGTTTTTCCGGTCCCCGGCCCACTCCAAAACCAGGCTCGGCCTGTCGGCTCGCGACACAGTCCTCAGCATGGACCTTCCGGGGCTGGTCGTCGTGCTCGGCAGCCTCACATGCTTTTTTCTAGCCCTGCAGGCCGGCGGGATCACGCGGGCGTGGAGTTCCGGCACCGTCGTCGCCCTACTGGTGCTGTGGCTCGTGTTCACCGTCGGCTGGGTCATCCTCGAATGGTTTCAGGGTGACCGGGCGCTGATGGTCCCGCGACTCTTCAAGAGCAGGCACCTCGCGGTCTGCTCCGTGTTTATCTTCTTGTAAAGGGACCCAATCCGCGCGAGGGTAATTATTCGTGACTAACCTAGATGCCAGTCTGAGCTCAGCAAATTTCTCGCTCATTTATAATATCCCTCTCTACTTCCAATCTACGAAGGGAGAGACGCCTCTTTCCAGTGGCCTTTTGATAATCCCGACGATCCTGTCTACGTGTGAGTCTCACCGACAGTCTCGACGGCATTCTGCACTCACACTGTTTTGTCGGGCCCCTTTCCCTTGCCACTTGCAGCCTAGGGTTGCTGCCTGTATCCTCCTCCCATGGAAAATCATACGTGAATCTTCGATATGACTGACTTTCGAACTTGCCGCTGGCAGCTATCACCACCTTGATGTTCTCGGCTATTGTCGGCAAGGTTGGGTTCTACCAGCCGTTCATGGTCGCCGGTGCCACCTTAGCAACGATCGGCGCTGGCCTCATCTACACGTGGAACCTCGATACAGGCCTCGGGAGAATTATCGGATACCAGATCATCTACGGCGTCGGCACAGGTCTCGCTGTCCAGGTCCCCGTTATCGTGGCTAGTACCGTGACGTCCGCGGCCGACCAGGCCGTAGCGACGGCCACCGTTCTATGTAAGTGCAGCTCCACCAGCTCGGAGCCGAGTGGCTTCGGCACTTACTTCTAGAAGTTACTGCCAGGCTTATGAAAACCAGTCTTCCAGTTCGTGTCTGCCGCGTACGGCGTGGGCTGTACCGACTCGATCCTTAACAACCTGCTGCTGTCGTCTCTGCCGCAGAACCTGCCGGGCGTAGATCCGCACGAGGTCCTGCTCCTCGGCGCCAGCAACCTGGCGAGCAGCTTCCAGGGCGACCGGCTGCGCGGTGTCCGCCTCTCGTACCTCAAGGGCCTGCACGGCAGCTGGGCGCTGGCTATCGCGCTCTTCGGCGTCTCGTTCCTGGCCGCGCTAGCGTCCAAGGGCGGCGGGCAGTTGGCGCCGAGACAGGCACCCGACGGGGAGAAGCAGCAGGATAAGCAGCGTAACGGCGTCGTCGCAGCTAGTACTTGAGGAGGGATCGGAAGAGACTTCTGGGATCCTCTGCTTCCACGCTGTTTACTAGGCAGGGTTAATTAACGGGATCCTTAAGGTTCTGATTATTGGAGCCGTACCGGTTGCTGATGCACGTGTGGATGAAGTCTTCGGGCGGGCGGCGGTCCGCTGAAAAGATACATCTATTCTGGTTAGTGTACAAACTGATCCTAGGTACTCCTTATCGCTGCACCGAAAAGAGCATAGCACGGGATAAAACCGTGTTTCTACAGTAGACACCAACACCGTTGAAATAGACTATTTGCACTAGCTACTTATGTACGACGAAAAGCCACCTCAGCCACAACCTAGCCCGTGGCGTGACCAGGCGACGCAGTGGCTTGAATGTCTCCCCTCCGTCCCGAGTAGGTACTTCTTATCTACCTACCTCTCGTTCTCGGCCCTACTTGAAGAATGTGACTGTCTCGAAGCGGCAGTTGTGAGGCCGCCCTACAAACTGCAGGCTGACTGCAGCTATGCGCAATATCATACGGAGCGTGCGACAGCCAATGGCAGCCGACTTCCAAGACACACGGCCGTGGGCTAGATCCGACTCGTTAAAACGTTATTAATCCCGGAGCAAAACGCCGAGTGGAGACGCTCGGCCGACGACCTCACGAGATTCCCAAAATGAGACACTGCGGATATGATACACGTGCGGGCGCACGCACGCGCATACCCAGACTTGCCTCCGATAGAAAAACGGGCCCCGCTCCCCATGGAGCAAGTATACATAAGCCACTCGTCCTTGGCAATAGGCTCCGAGGACGCGACTGCTGCGCGGTAGGTTCGGAATCCCCTCCACTATGAGATCAGCCCTCGTGCTGCGGTGGTTGACCGCCGCCGCCGCACCTATACGAGCAGCAGTCATTGCTAAGGCGAGCAACCGCAGTCTCGGAACCCCTGCTCCGCTTACTTTCAAGGCCGACGGGACCTTTTAGCTGTCCATATTCGAGGACCTGCATTTCGGCGAAAGTGCGTGGCCCCGTGTTTCCGCCACGCCTGGGAGCGCTAGGAATAGCCCGCGGGACGCTGACAGGAACGTGTAAACAGACGCATGGGACCAATGGGGCCCGCAGCAGGACATCAACTCGGTTAAGGTGATCAACGAGATCCTCGACGCCGAGTCGCCGGGCCTTGTGGTCCTGAATGGAGACCTGATCACGGGCGAGAACGGTTTCCTGGAGAACAGCACCGTCTACGTGGATCAGATCGTGCAGCCGCTCGTGGACCGGAACCTGACCTGGGCGTCAACGTACGGCAACCATGACTACCAATTCAACTTATCGGGCGAAGCCATCCTTGCCCGAGAGCGTCGATGGCCCGAGAACAGCCGCACCACCTCGATGGTGCCCGGCCCGGACGCGGGGACATCGAATTACTACCTCCCGGTGTACGATTACGGCTGTAACAAGAACCAGAGCGGCGGGTGTGCTGTTCCCGAGCTTCTCCTATGGTTCTTTGACAGCCGGGGCGGATTTCTGTACCAGCAGACGAACGCCACCGGAGACCAGATCGGGCAGCCCGACTGGGTGGATTTCAGCGTCGTCACTTGGTTCCAGCAAAAGCAAGCTGAGCTGCGTGGCGCGTACGGGCGCGTCGTGCCCTCGCTGGCGTTTGTACACATCCCCACCTACGCGTCCTACGCGCTGCAGGCCGCCGGGGTCGACCCCAGCTTGCAGCCCGGCGTCAACGACGACGTGCCGCTGGCGCCGCAGGCGCAGGGCTGGTGCGCCAACGGCACCGACGACGGCACGTGCGACTACGGCGGCCAGGACATTCCCTTCATGCAGGCCATTGCGACGGCGCCGGGCCTCATGGCTGTCTTTTCCGGTCACGACCACGGCGACACGTGGTGCTACAAGTGGGACGCTCAGCTGCCCAACATGACCGTGGTACCTGTGAACGGCGTGAACCTGTGCTTCGGCCAGCACTCCGGGTACGGCGGGTATGGGAACTGGATCCGAGGCTCGCGCCAGGTCCTCGTAACGAAGTCACAGCTCGCGAGCCGCGAGGTCGACACGTGGATCAGGCTCGAGTCCGGCGACGTCGTCGGCAGCGTCTCGCTGAACGCCACGTACGGGCAGGACGAGTATCCGGAGACCCCCGACACCATGACGAACTGTCCGACGTGTGACTACTCGTAGGAGTATTTACCTAGTAGGAGTGGCAAGGGATGGTTGCCGCGTGTCTTGGATGGATATATAAGGTGTTGATTTATATCACATAGGATAATTCAGTTGCCATGGGTTGGAAGATGTTAATCGGCGAGGACCTCCGTCCAACTCTTGAGATGTTTTATCTTGTTGTTGCACTTGGAAACTAACAAAGTGGCCGCCGGTGAAAGTGTGGTCGCAGCAGCAGCAGCAGGGGTAGTGGGCCCAGGTTTGTTGTCCTAAACTCGGACTGGCAAGAACATGAAGATGCCTTGGCAGCCATGATCTATCTGCCCAGCTCGGAAAGCGGTAATAGGCGTGCACCCCCTTACGTCAGACATCTTTCGCAACCTGCGTCCTATGTCTGGCGACGTCTGGGAGGATTATGGGACGCGACAAAGTTTATAGAGTGATGGAATATCGGCCGAGGCAGAAAGGACGTTCACCTCCGGGGTGTGTAACGGCTTTAAGTCGCAGTCGGCAATAAAGCACAAGACGTTCTGGAATTCGGATCTAACGGCGTAGATATATTGATTCGGGGATCGGTGGCATTGTCCATTATCAAGGGTTGGCTCTGTCACTTGGCGTCCATCATTGAACAGGTGAGCGTTCCCGAATGTACACCAGCCAGAAAATACAACTGCCAGAATGTACAAGGTGAGAGTTTGCAAATCATATAACTGCTAGAATGTACAGGTCAGAATACATAAGTGCTGCTAGAATGTGTGAGTACTGCTTTAATATGCAACTGCTCGGACGTGTAACTCTTAAAATGTGCGTCTTTTAAAATATACACCTCAGAAAGTACAACACTTACAAAATGCACCTCTCAGAAAATGCACCCCCCAGAATGTGCAACGCTTACTAGAATATGCAACTGCTATATTATACAGGTTGAAAGATACGAGTGCTGTTTAAATATATTGTTGCTAGAAAGTACATTGCGGAAAGTGTACCTCTTAGAATGTGCACCTCGGAAAGTACACCTCTTAGATAGTGCACCTCTTAGCATATGCACCTCAGAATGTGTACCCCTCGGAGTATGTAACATTTAGCAGATTGCGTAAATCACACTAGAATGCGTAACTGCTAGCATGTACAGGCCAGAACGTGTGAGCGCCATTAGCCACGCAAGCCCGCGGCCGACTTGGTACAAAAGACTGATGGTACCGGTACCATCGCTGCGAGCTACCTACAGTCTTCGAGCTTCAAACAAGTCTACGGCAAAACATAAGACTGCACACTGAGCTGCAGCTGTATTACCGACCCATAAGAACATGCCCTCGTACGAAAGCTCATGAGGGTCTCGGATATCATTTAGATGATCGACCAAGCCAAAGTCATGTGGAAGCATGTTCCATATAAGCCAGTATAATAAGAGCCACGTGACAACTAGAGGACAGCAGGGTCTTTCACTACACTGCCTTACAGCCACATGTTCCTGACTCACAGCAGGCTCTCTGCTGGCATTTATCATCTTCCGACATACTATCTTAAGCTCGAGCTTGCTTCACATCTCATCATAGCATATAGTATCATTTACAGCACAGTGTACCGCCACTTGGCGAAGCGCCCACGCACCGGCAAGCATACTACTAAAGAAAAGCGACATTGAGCTGAGCGGCTTACCTGTTGAACTAATCCTTAAGATATGCACCTGTGCCGATGTCGAGGCTCAAGACATCCTCAGCCTCCGACTGGTCTCGAAGAAGCTAAATGGCGCATGCAATCGCCTCGTCAGCGAGAGACTTACCCGGCTCTATGTCCATCCAAAGGCAGATCTGCAACTATTCCAGCAAATCACCCTATCGCTGCTAAGCTAGTAAGCCTGCGATAGGCGAACACGCGTCCACTACTTGGCCAGAGATAAGGACCGCCTACACCAATCACCGCCTGCTGCTGGGCTTAACATCCTTGCTTTGGCCGCAGATGTGCCATGGGGGTCGGAATTCTAATACCAGCATAATCTCACGAGGCGTGCGCCCGGCTGCAGATTGCGACGGTCTAGCCAGCGATGCTGGTAGTGTATAGTAAGTAGGTAGGTGCTGTCTGTTATTCCAAGCTCTTGACTGTGCGCAACTTTGCAGCCGCAACATACCACCACACGAGTCCCGTAAACAGAGTGCTAGGATAGCCCGCTTACCCACTTCACCATCCCTCACCATGGCAGGTTCCGACGTCGAGAAGTCATTGCCTGAGGACGATAAGAAAGCCGCCCAAGTCGCTGCGGAGAAGACAGACGAGGATGGCATCCCCGACCAAACCCATCGCCGCAGCAGCGTACTTAATGCCGAAGTCCTCACCGGCGAGATATACGATGAGCGTTTCGAGTCTACCAAGCGCGGGCTCAAGAGTCGACATGCGCAGATGATTGCTCTTGGAGGCACGATCGGCACCGGTCTATTCGTCGGTTCTGGACAGACGCTTGCCCGTGGAGGACCTGCGTTCATACTTGGGAGCTATCTGGTGATGACTTTGTTAATCTGGTGCATTGTCACTGGCATCACAGAGGTAGCCGCATGGCTGCCGACTAGGGGATGCAGTATGAACATGTTTGGGTATCGCTACGTGAGCCGTAGCTTGGGCTTTGCGATGGGATGGCTCTACTGGTACAGCTTGGGCATCCTGGTGCCCTACGAGATCACTGCTTCCGCGCTGGTGATCCAATACTGGAATCCACCGGTCAATATCGCGGTCTGGATCAGCATTATGCTTGTTGTCATTGTGGGTCTCAATACCTTACCAGTCAAGTTCTACGGCGAGACAGAGTTCTGGTTCGCGAGCTTAAAGGTCTTCATGATGGTTGGGTTGCTGCTGCTGAGCTTCATTCTTTTCTGGGGCGGCGGGCCGGACAGAGACAGGCTGGGCTTCTGGTACTGGGAGCATCCGGGAGCTGCAAACACCTACTTAGCTGGAGGCAATACCGGACGCT
This sequence comes from Xylariaceae sp. FL0804, assembly GCA_022539325.1. NCBI lineage: Eukaryota > Fungi > Ascomycota > Sordariomycetes > Xylariales > Xylariaceae > Xylariaceae sp. FL0804. The sequence continues at coordinate 53,647 of JAJKLG010000018.1, read as the reverse complement.
TCGTGGCTCTGCTATCAACGTTGGTTCTCAGCGTCTTTCCGTTCACCTTCGCACCAGAACTGCTGGTCGCCACTGGAGGAGAGATGGAGTCACCAAGACGCAATCTCCCAACAGCCGCCCGCCGCTACTTCTGGCGGCTGATCATCTTCTACATCGGCTGCGTGCTCGCCATCGGTATCCTTGCGCCGTCGAACGACCCACGCTTGACCAATGGTGGCGCAGGTGCTGGCTCGAGCGCTTTCGTTGTCGGTATCAAGAACGCTGGCATTCACGGCCTGGACTCGGTCATCAACGCAGGCATCATTATCTCCGGGTGGTCTTCCGGCAATAGCTTTCTCTACCTATCCAGCCGCTCGCTCTACTCCCTCGCTCTCACGGGTCATGCGCCCAGCTGGTTCAAGGCCTGTACAAGGAGCGGCGTTCCGTATCGCGCTGTCGCTGTCAGCTCACTCTTCACCCTGCTGGCCTACCTCAATGTCGGGACAAGCAGCTCTGTCGTCTTCAATTGGTTCGTGAACCTCACGAACACAAGTGGCTTTATCAGCTGGATATGTTGCGCCATCGTTGTCTTGCGCTTTACCAAGGCTTGCCAGGCTCAGGGCATCACGCATGACCAGCTCCCGTACCACAACAAGTGGTTCCAGCCCTGGGGCTCGTGGCTGGCCATCGTCAGCTTCACCTTTCTGTGCTTGATCAATGGCTTCGATGTATTCTGGCCGGTGAACTGGAGCCCTTCAAGCTTCTTGACTGCCTACATTGGGTGAGTGTATCCAGTGTGGCCAGATGTCGAACAGGTGCTGACTTGATGCACAGTATTCCCATCTTCCTCGTCATCTACTTTGGACATCGCATCTACGCCCGCGCAGATCCATGGGCGCATGACCCGGCAGATGTAGATCTGGCGACTGGCTTGGAGGAAGTGATCGCGACGGAAACTCCGGCGCCTGCAGTGTATGACAAGTGGTGGAAAAAGATACAGGTGCTGTGGCAATGAATGTTACTAGATATGCACACCAAAGGCAGAGTGGTCCGGTGCCGTACCCACGACAGTAAAGCGGCAGGATAGACACCGGTGAGCAGTTAATAGCGTTCTGTGAGCTCTCGTACGATGTGATCGCGTGTAACACCGCTATCGTGCTAGCAGCAGCTTTTTGGGGCAGTGTCTATTATTAATGATCGCGGTGGTGGCAGGTCGCGAGACACGCGCTATAATGAATACTATCATCTCGACCGCGACTACTACCCCGATCGAAGACCGTCTCCTCCTCGCCATCACCCACCGCCGCTTCCATCGAATTACCAAGACGCAGGAGGGTACGCATCCCGTGGTCAGACAGAACATCCGGATCTTTACTACGGGCTAGAGGAGCAGTTCACACAGTGTGCGAGTACTACTGCTTGAATGTGCAACTGCTTGAATGTGCAACTGCTTAAATGTGCAACTCGCAGAAGGTACACCTCAAAATGTACAAATTAAGTTGTACGCATTAAAAGATACACCTTAGAATATACACCGCAGAATATGTAATTCTTATTAACATGTGCACTTTCTAGAATGTGTAACTCTTAAAATATACAACTCCTGCCAGAATGTGCAACTGCTAGAATATGCGTCTCAGATGTGTAACTCCTGGCATAATGCGCAGCTGCCAGAATGTGTAATTATTGTCAGAATGTGCAACTTCTGCCGGAATGTGCAACTGTTTAAATCCTTCACGATCCTTGCCGACCTACCTTCGACCCTGTGCTAGTCTAGTCGACTGCGATCACGCTACGTGTATCTCGGTCCCGTTTACGAGAAGATACGCGGCCTTATAAGCTTCTCTGCCGGTAGTGCTGCAGAGTATTGTATCCGATATTACCGGTGTTTTAACCCGAGATGGCTTAAAATATTCCCGCAGTTTAACGGCAATGCCAGATTACTCGGATATACCGTTATAATCTGCGATATGGAATAACTATGTGTAAGGCACGCTCTTATAAATAATAGTTTATAACAGCCTTAGCCGCAGGCGAGTCTGCTTTATAAACCGGTGCCTTAGTAATCCGCAGTGTTATTATCCAGGTTATAGCCTTTAATAACGCCGTATATAAGAGGATAACCGTTTACCCAGCCTTTATTGGCTGCACGGTAACCGGCGGTGGTAGCGGTGTTATTATAACCACTATATCGGCCTTATAAGCCGAGTTATTATTTTTAGCGAGATAAATATTTTATTTTTAACTATATTAACCTATTTTACGGTCGTATTTTAATATATCGAGTATAGGTAATAAAAGCCCTTTTAATAAATTAATAATAAAAAAAACTAATTAAATTTAATAATATTACCCTTTACTATTAAATTACGTATTTTTATTTTAAGTTATGCGATAATAGACTTTATTAGCCTTTTATTTAAAACTAAGCTAATTATATTAATCTCTTATATATAATAGGGTTAATTAAGCGATTATTAATAAAAGCTAACTTATATACTTATTATATAAATATTTTATTTTTAATTATATTAACCTAAGTTACGGTTATATTTTAATATATTAAGTATAGGTAATAATATTCCTTTTAATAAGGAAATAATTTAAGAAATTAATTAAATTTAATATAATATTATTATTTATTATTAAGTTATATATCCTTTCTCCTAGTTATATAACGGGAAACTTTATTAGCGATTTAATCGGGATTAAGCGTATATACTTTACCTGGGGTATTATAATTAGCTTTTATTAGTTTATAGTTTATAACGACCTGGTTAAGTAAAAGTATTATTTCTCGGTTATTAAAATAAACCTAGTTCTCGGCTTTTAAATATAAGAGTAAAGTCCGCGGCCTTAAATATATATTTTAACTAATTAGCCTTTTTTAGGTTAAGTATTTATTCCTTTTATATGCACTTATTTAAGGGGTAACCTCCTTATATTACCTTTTTATTATAGAATAATAAAGTAATATAGGGAATATTATTACTAGAAAAGTTATTATATATATATATTTTATTATTTTTATATTTTATAATTATATTATTATTAATACTTATTTTTTTCGCCGTTTTATATTATATACTTATATATTATTTATAATTATTATTATGCTTATAAGTAATGCTAAAAAATAACGGAGAAAGCGTAAAAGGGTATTTAAGAGAACGGTAATAGCTTTTTAAACCGAGTTTAATTAATTTAATAATTAATTCCGAGTTTTATCCTAATTTAATATTAGTTTTTAATAAGGTATTAAACCGTTTATTATTATTACCTATTTAATCTTTTAATTTAATTATTAATTAACCCTTATATTATATATTATATTATTAATAATAATAATAAGCTTATTAAGTAGTTTTTAAATTATTTTCCCTAGTATTAAATATAATTACCGCTTATTATAATCCTTAATATATTAAAATTAAAATAAATTAAAAATACAATCCCCTTTATAATATAATACGTAATCGAGGTTTAAAACCATTATAATAAATAGTATAGAATATAAGTTATATATTAATATAAATTATAATCGATTTTAATCGAATATATAAATTAGCTTTTTAACTCGATCTCGCGTATATTAAATACTATTCTTATTAAGCGCCCCCGGCCGAAATAATTTATAATAAAAGTATTTATCGGATATAACCGTATTATTAACCCCCCTCCCCGTATACTGTAAACCGTTTTAATATCGGTAATCCTCGAATATTACCGTATTATTTACCCCCCTTTTTACACGCCGTAAGCCGTTTTAGTATTAGTAATCCTTAAACGTTACTGTATTATTTACCGCCCTTCCCGTATATTATAAGCCGTTTTAATACCGGTATTCCTCGGATATTACCTTATTACTTACCGCGCTTTTTATATACCGCGAGCCGTTTTAATACTGGTAATCCTCGAACGCTATTTTATTATTAGCTCCTTTTCCCGTATACCGTAAACCGTTTTAGTATTAATACTCCTCGGATATTACCGTATTATTAGCCCCCCTTCCCGTATACCGCGAACCGTTTTAATATTAATATTCCTTAAATATTACCTTATTACCAGCTTTTTTTCCCGTATACCGCGAGCTATTTTATTATTAATACTCCTCGGATTATACCGTATTACTTGCTTATTCCTTAGCGGCCCGCTTATAATTATAATCCGATTACTCCCTTGCTGTAATAATATTATTAAGGTTACCGAGCTTAAAGCCGTTTAACCCGGCCTTATCGGATTATTATTATAAGCCGGAAAATAATATCTCGTTTATATATTAATAGGTGATTTTAATACTAGTATTATATAATAGCCTTAAGGGTATCGGGTTATCCGAGATAATACGCTTTATTATAAACGATAAAAAACTAAAGGATTATTTCGCTAATATATTTCACGATACCGGTAATATAATTATTATACGTAATAAATATAAAGAGTTATTATCGCCCTTTAATATTATATTATCCGATTAAAATAAACCTGCGTTATTTTTCCGGGTATTTAATACCGAGATAAAAAACGTATACGCGGGGTTATTAATATCCCGTATATTCGATATTAATAATTATATAGCTTGCTTTAAATCCCTTTACGCCTTTTTTTAAAAAGATTTTTAATTAATATATATATTCTTTTACCTGTTTACTTATACCTAATAATTATATTATTCCTTTAAAAGCTAATTATTATATAGGGTACGAAGTATTAAACTCGGTAATTTCGATAAAAACCGATTAAATACCGTTTATTTAATTTTCCTTAAAGTATTACCGCTTTATAAGTATAATCCCTTAGCCCTTTTATATAAAATATAACGGAAGCTTATCGATTATTATATTTTACCCGCTTTATATAATTCGTACCCGATTTTTATTATATAATAATATTTCATTTTCTTTTATTAAGTAAAAAATAAGGTATTAATTATTTAAAGTAAACTCGACTCCGAGCACGTTAATAATTATACTTATTTATAATATATAATTAATTATACGTATATAAGCGATTTTTAAAACGAATTAAAAATCTTATATAATAATTTTAAAATAAAGGGGGGTTATTTTACTTTGCTTATTCTTATTATATAAACCTATAATATAAAAGATTATATTTAAAACTTTTTCCTAGAAAAAAGCCTTTTAAATATTTTATACTAAATTCCTTAAAAACGCCGATCCCGTGTTTTTATATAAAAATACGCTTTTAGTAAATATCGGATTTCGGGATACGCTTAAGCTTACCGGGCCTTTACCTTTATAAAATAATATAACCCTTTTAATAATATTGTTTTATAAATCCAAGTATTTTATTTTTATAGGCCGCGGGTTAGGGTTTACAGGTATTGGCGTAGGATTTAGTCGTTTTTTTATATAAGTATTTATTGCCCAGATATTCCGTTTTTTATTATACCTTTATTATTTGCTATTATAACTCGATATAACTTCGGTTATCGCTTTATAAAGTACTTATATTCTAAAGAATTAAAACAGTAATTAAATTTTATTATTTTTTAGTAAATTATTCGTATTCTTAATCGTTAGTTTTGGTTATTATTACGCTTTTAAACTATTAGCCGCTAAAGGCCAGAACGGGATTAGGCTAGCCGTATTATTATTCTTATATACGCCCGTTAACTAGGCGATTATTAATAAAAGCCTACTTATTACCTATTATATAAATATTCGATTTTTTATTATATTAACCTAAGCTACGGTCGCATTTTAATATATCGAGTATAAGGGTAAAAGCCCTTTTAATAAACTAATAATTTAAAAAACTAATTAAATTAAATATAACGTTATTATTTATTATTAAATCGCGTATTTTAACTTTAGGTTACGCGAGGGTAAACTTTATTAATAACCTAATTAGGACTAAGTTAGCTATATCCCGCACCTTATAAAACCTTAGCTAGGTAACCACTTATAAAAGCCTACCTGCCTATTATATAAATATTCGATTTTTTATTATATTTACTTAATATACGGTTATATTTTAATATATCGAGCATAAGTGGCAGGAACCCTTTTAATAAACTAATAGCCTAAAAGACTAATTAAATTAAATATAACGTTATTATTTGTTATCGAATCGTATATCCTTATTTTAGGCTGCGTAATAATAAACTTTATTAATAATTTAATCGGGATTAAACTAGCCGTATTAATATCCTTATATACGCCCGTTACCTAGGTAATTATTAATAAAAGCCTACTTATTACTTATTATATAAATATTCGATTTCTTATTATATTAACCTAAGCTATAGTTATATTTTAATATATTAAGTATAAGGGTAAAAGCCCTTTTAATAAACTAATAACTTAAAAGATTAATTAAATTAAATATAATATTATTATTTATTATTAAGTTATATATCCTGATTTTAGGTTACGCGAGGGTAAACTTTATTAGCGATTTAACCAGGATTAAGTTAGTTATATCCCGCCCCTTATAAAACCTTAGCTAGGCAATTACTTATAAAAGCTTACCTACCTATTATATAAATATTCGATTTCTTATTATATTTACTTAATATATAATCGTATTTTAATATATTAAGCATAAATAATAAAAGCCGTTTTAATAAACTAATAATTAAAAAAACTAATTAAATTAAATAACGTTATTTTTTATTATCGAGTTATATATTCTTATTTTAAATTACGTAATAATAAACTTTATTAGCCCCTTATCCGGGATTAGGCTAATTATATTAACCCCTTGTATATAATAAGGTTAATTAAGTAATTATTAATAAAAGCTAACCTATTTACTTATTATATAAATATTTTATTTTTAATTATATTAACCTAACCTATAATCGTATTTTAATATATTAAGTATAAATATACCTTTTACTCCTCCCGTTTTACCCTTTATATTATTAGTATATAACCACTTATTTCCCTTTCGCTCCTTAATATCCTTAATTAAAAAACCGCGGAAATATATTCCTATAATTCGCGGATTTTTACGTTTAACGTATTATATAATAATCTAATATAAATAATATTTACTTAACGGTCGGTTACGAGTATACCCTAAAATAACTTAACGCTAATTTAAAATAAAAATAATTTAAATAAATATTATAAGCCTAATGCTTTTTAATAAACTGTAAATTTTAATCGATTTATATAATTAGCGTTTACCTAAAACTTAATATTATTCCTTTCGGTTAATTAAAAAAAAAGCATAATAATCCTAATATTATCTGCTTATAAAAATTTATAATAAAATATTATCCTTTAAGTTATAAACTATTATCCGTTTATTATAAGGCTGCTTAAATATTATTAATAATCGCGTTATTATTATTAAAGTTATTCTCGGCTTTATCCGGATTATAATTATATTATATAATCTTATTCTTTTCCTTCGTATTTAAGGCGATTTTATTAAACCCAGGGAATAATATATAATTATTTTATAAGTAAAGCGCTTTAAGGTTCCGCGCCTTATTACGTATAACCTATTAATTACGCGGGGAATCGAATTTATTCTCCCGCGTTATTACGGTTTAAAAGCAGCCTTTTATCGGATCCGCGATTATATTAAGAAGTTTTTAAGTCTCGGCGGTAAACTATATTACGTATTTCCGCTAAAGTATACTCCTGGATACGGTAAGGTAATTAAACTTAGCCTTTTAGCTTATAGCTAAAATATCCTTATCCCTTAGCTTTAAGCGGTAATCCTCCTTCTTATTATTATTAACCGTTAATATTTTACTAGTAATCTTTTACGGCCTTATAACGAGCGGCGATATTAGCCTAGTAATAGGTTCCGTAAACGGCTCCGAAACCCGTTACCTTAATAATAATTATTATAACTCGTTTTTTAATTATTTTTATACTTTAAATTTATTCTTATTATTATCCTTTTCGTTAATATACGCGTGTTTCTGCTTTTTTGCAGTTTATTAGGAAATTAGTTCCGGGTTTCCCGAACCGTTTATATAACGCTAATTATTAAATAAAGGAGATTTAACGGGTGTATTAAATATATGCCTAGGGTTTATTCCACGAATAACCGTAATTAATATAACCTTATACTCGCTTTCTTTAATAATAATAAGCGTATAACGGCCGTTAAAAAAAATACGCTTAAAATTATTAATTTTTTATTTAATTTTACGGATTTTATATAATATACCCTGGATTTATATTTGGAAGTTATTTATATCCTTTATTATCGGTGCCTAATTCGGAGCCGGAGCCAGAGCCGGAAACGGAGCCTCCGGTAGCATTAAAAGGCTAAAACTTAAATAAAGCAGGTTTTTTTTTTAAGCAAACCGCTATAACCGATAATTATAAAACCTCTTAAAAGCCCTTAAGTATAATTATATTATTTAAATATCCTTAGGTCTTTTTAATTTAATCCTAAAGTGCTTAGTAAAATTCCTTCTCCGGATATACTTTATTTAAAAACGCCCTGGCTTTAAAACTATAACCCGAAATTCGCTTTATAAGCTTATTTAAGTGATTTTAATAAGCTTTTTAGGATATTATATCTTTATCCAGGCAGGTAAAAATATTATTTTTCGGTTATTATTATAAACTTAATCCTTAGCTCTCGAATATAAGAGTAAAATCCCTGGTATTAAATATATGCTTTAGCCGATTAGCCTTTTTTAAGCTAATTACCTAATCCTTCCTAAGGCTTAAGTATAATTATATTATTTAAATATTCCCGGGTTTTTTTAATTTAATCCCAGAGTGCTTAATAAAATTCCTTCTTTAAATATACCTTATTTAAAAACGCCTTAGCTTTAAAACTATAACCCGAAATTCGCTTTATAAGCTTATTTAAATAATTCTAATAAGCTTTTTAGGATATTATATCTTTATTTATAAACCTCGGCTTTTTTTAAATTCCCTTATTTAAGGGGTAACCTCCTTATATTACCTTTTTATTACGGAATAATAAAGTATTATAGGGAATATTATTCCTGGAGAAATTATTATATATATATATTTTATTACTTTTATATTTTATTATTATATTATTATTAATACCCATTTTTCCTCGCCGTTTTATATTATATACTTATATATTATTTATTATTATTATTATGCCTTTAATTAACGCCGAGAGATAGCGGAAAAAGCGCGAAAAGGCATTTAAAAAGATAATAATAGCTTTTTAAGCCGAGTTTAATTAACCTAATAATTAATTCCGAGTTTTATCCAAATCTAATATTAATTCTTAATAAGGTATTAAACCGTTTATTATTATTACTTGTTTAATCCTTTAATTTAATCGCTAATTAACCCTTATATTAAATACTATATTATCGGCAATATTATTAAGCTTATTAAGTAGCTCCTAAATTATTCTCCCTAGTATTAAATATAACCATTGCTTATTATAATCCCTAATATACTAAAACTAATATAACCTAAAAGCATAACCCCCCTTATAATATAATACGCGATCGAGGTTTAAAGCCATTATAATAAGTAATATAAGATATAAGCTATATACTAATATAAATTATAATCGATTTTAATCGAGTATATAAATCAGCTTTTTAACTCGATCTCGCGTATATTAAACACCGTTTTTATTAAGCGCCCCCGGCCGAAAAAATTTATAATAGGAGTATTTATTAAATATAATTATATTATTAACCGCCTTCCCTGCACGCCGTAAGCCGTCCTAGTATCGGTAATCCTCGAATATTACCGTATTACCTACCGCTTTCCCTATATACTATAAGCCGTTTTAGTATTAATAGTTCTCGGATACTATCGTATTATTTACCGCCCTCCTTATATACCGCGAGCCGTTTTAGTATTAATAGTTCTCGGATATTACCGTATTATTTACCGCCTTCCTTATATACCGCGAGCCGTTCTAGTACCGGTAATCCTTAAACGTTACCTTATTATTAGCTCCTTTTCCCGTATACCGTAAACCGTTTTATTAATAATATTCCTCGGATTATACCGTATTATTTGCCCGTTCCCCGGCGGCCCGCCCGCAGTTATAATCCGATTACTTTCTCGCGGTAATAATATTATTAAGGTTACCGAGCTTAGGGCTATTTAACCCGGCCTTATCGGATTATTGTTACGGGCCGGAAAATAACGTTTTATTTACGTAATTAAGCTCGAGGTATTTTAATTTACCGTTACCGGAATACGATTTCGAAATAAAATATACCGTATTACCGGCGTTATTAAGCGGTAAGTATTCCGATCCCGTTTTACCCAAATACTATAACGAATTATATAATAATATTATTTCGGAGATAATAAGCTTAATATATTTTAACCCCGATTTAAATAATAATTATAATAAAGCGGATTATACCGATACGGAGTAAAGCTCGTTATCCCCTTATTCCTTTAATAATATAATATATATTAAAGGCTTAGTTAATTATTATATTACTCTTATTCCTCCTTTATATAAAATACTATAGTTTTTATAAAATTTTCCTATCCCACTTACCGAGTTAATAAATAAGGTTAAATTATACTTATTTATTATTTATATACTTTATTATAATTATTATATATTTTCTTTTTTTTATAATCCTTATTACCCTTAACCGCTTAAGAAACTAAATATCCCCATTTTTATTATTATAAATATTTGGTTTTTTATACCCTAAACCCCGAAAATAAAAATATTCGGATTCTTATAGCCTAAATCTTATACTCCCCTTATTAATAATTAATTTTAATACTAATATTATATAATAACCCTAAGGGTATTAAGTTATTTAAGATAGCACGCTTTATTACAAATAATAAAAAACCGGAGAATTATTTTATTAGTATATTTTACGATACCGGTAATATAACCGTTATATATAATAAATATAAGTAATTACGATCGCCCTTTAATACTTTATTATTTAACCGAGATAAACCCGCATTATTTTTCCGGGTATTTAATACCGAAATAAAAAACGTATACACAGGGCTATTAATATTATACACGTTTAATATTAATAGTTATATAATTTACCTTAAATCCCTTTACGCCTTTCCTTAAAATAATTTTTAGTTAACGTATATACCCCTTTACTTATTTATTTATACCTAATAATTATATTATTCTTTTAAAGGCCAGTTATTATATAGGGTGCGAAATATTTAGCTCGGTAGCTTTAATAAAAACCGATTAAATATTATCCACTTACTTTTCCTTAAAACACCGCCGCCTTATAAAGGTAACCCCTTTACCCTTTTATATAAAAGGTAATAAAAGCTTATTAACCGTTATATTTTTCCCGCCTTATATAACTCGTACCCGATTATTATTATATAATAATATCCTATTTCCTTTTATTAAGTAAAAACTAAGGTATTAATTATTTAAAGTAAACTCGATTTTAAGTATATTAATAATTATACCTATTTACGATATATAATTAATTATATATATATAAGCGATTTTTAAAACGAATTAAAAATCTTATATAATAATTTTAAGGGGGAAAGGGGTTATTTTATTTCGCTTATCCTTATTATGCAAACCTATAATATAAAAGATTATACTTAAAGCTTTTCCCCGGGAAAAACCTTATAAATATTTTATATTAAGTTCCTTAAAAACGCTAACCTCGTATTCTTATATAAAAATACGCTTTAAGTAAATATCGGATTTCGGAATACGCTTAAGCTTATTAGGCCTCCGCCCTTATAAAATAATATAACCCCCTTAATAATATTATTTTATAAATTTAAGTATTTTAATAATATTATTTAGGCAGCATATAATGGTTTTTATGGCTTTAAAAATATATATATAAACTTAATACCTTTTTCGAGATATTAACTCGATTAAACTCGTAAAATTAACCATTTAATATTACGCTACCCCTTTTACTTAGGTTAAAGCTTATAATAATTATAAGGAGTATATATATATACCCGATAAAAATTATACCCCTTTTAATACCTATTAGTTTATTTTACTTTATTTTAAGCAGGAAAACCTTAACCTATAATATATAAAGCAAATTAATTATAATATTACCCTATATAAAATATTATACGCTTATATCCGCTTAAACTTTTATAAGCAAAAAAAATAATTATATAACTTCCTTATTATAAACGATTATAATAATATAGCCTATATTTATAAAGTATATCGCGAATATTAAATACTTTAATTATATTTATTTACTTTAAACTTTTCGATACTTTCCTTATATAAGGGAATACGCCCTTTATATTCAGATATTAATAATATATATAACTTATTTTATATTATTTATACCGAAAATATTAATCGGTTAATCCTTATTAATACCGCCTAATTTATAAAACCGATTAAACGGTTCTCGGTTTTCGCCTTACTTATATTATTATAAGCGGGAATACCGTAATTAAATTATAAGCAAATTTTATATATTATTATTAATTAGTTTTATTATATTTTATTTTAATTCTTTAATATAAGTATTATACCCAGTATATATCCCTGGATATAAAAAGCGATAATAATCCGTAATAAGGGTTATAATAAGGAATAGTATTTAAAAGGTATAAATATAAAGGGTATTTATAATCGATTTAATATAATTTAATTACCTAATACTAAGTTTAATTTAAATATCCCGCGTATTTACCTGTTTTTTATACCTAATCTCGGCTTATTATATAACCCTTTTACCCGTAATACTTATAAAGTATAAAAAAGGCTTATTAATATAGGGTTTAAATTAGGCTAAAGCATTATATTTAATAATTAAAAACGTGTATTCCTTACTTCGCTTATTACTTAAAAATAAAATAACGATTATATTAAAGCAGTAAAGATTTAATTTAAGCTTTTTTATATCTTATTATAAGAAATAATCTAAGTATATAATCGGACCTTTATAAAAGCGTATTACGAATATTTATAAAAGGTTTTTATTAAGCTTTATAAATAAAGTAAATTACTCCCATTCCGGAAAAATAATCCCGTAATATACACCGATTTCTTAAATATAAATCAAATATATTAATTATATTACGGTATATTTACTGCTTTAGGACGGAGAAAAATATTCGAACTTTTTAAGCGGCTTATAGCTAATATTACGTAATAATTATTAACCCTCCCCGATAACTTAATATTACTTATTCCTAATATTATTTAAGCGCGGTTAATATAATAATTAATAAAAACCACGTAATACGCCTTTATTACGAATATATTTAGCGGTTTTAATAATAAAGCTTTCTGGAATAAGAAGGAATTTATAATATTATATTAAAAAATCGATTATAATTAAAAAACTATATCCTAGTAAGGGGAATTCGAGTTATATATTAGGAATAAATAAGAATAATATTATTAATTATATATAAGCTTATACGTTTTCGTAATACCGAATTTCGAGAAAACTAAATTTATTATTATATAATCCTTAAAAACAAGCGTTTTAAAACTTTTTAATATTAGCTATTATATCCCCGGCGTAAAGTATAAAAAGAAGTACCCCCTCCGAAAAGTATAATACATTATTAAAAGGGCCCTTTTTAGCTTTATTTATAAAGAGCTTTTACTCGAAGGAGAGTAATAAATAATAATATTAACTTTATATTCCTTATTTAAAAACCCCACCCTTAGCGTTAATACGTATATTATAAGCTTAAAAAGATTAATCCAGCGCCGTTATTATTACGGCCCCGAAATAATTAAGGTCCTGGAATAATTTATTAAAAAACTCGTAATTAATTACTAAAGCGTTATCGGGAAATAATTCGGTATAAAATAACCTTTTCCCGATACAGGGAATATAAATATAAGCCTTATTAGCCCTAAAAAATTATATTTAATAAAAGCACTTATTATATTACCCGATATAAGTATTTTTTCGATAATTATAAATAATAATAAATAGGATTACTTATTAACGATAACCGCCGTTAACCTAAAAAGTAATCCCGTTTCTTTAATTATAAAATAATAAACCTTAAAAGAATAAGGGTTAAATATAAAGCTAACAGGTATTTTAAACTATATATAAGCCGTGGTTAAATAATATAATTAATTAAGTAATAAATAAAAGGATTATAATCCCGAGTATATATACTAATAATATAGCGTATATAAGGTAAATACTAAGGACGAAAATAAAAATATTATTATAAAGCCTTAAATAAAATTATTAATAAGAAACCGAATATTTATATATATATTATATTACTAAAAGCATATAAGGGTTAAAATATCCCGTATTTTTTTACCCCTTACGTATACGATAAAAAATAAAATATTTACTTAATAAATTAATTAAAGCATATAGCTTAAAATATACGAGATATTTTAATTCTTAATACCGCTTATACCTATAATAAAAAACGGAATATTTATATAATAAATCACCGAGTGGGTATTAATAAATAGGATTAAATATTCGGTTTTTTATTAGTGCTTATTTATTTATTTACTTTATTTTAATTTATACCGCGCGCTTATAGCCCTAAATATCTAGATTTTAAGTAAATTATATAAGTAATACTTATATAATTAAGAAGGCTATTATTATGCCTTAATTAATATATTACGGTATTTTATTTAATAAGCTTTTAAGGGAGGTAATATAACCGATAATATAAACCTAGTGATTTATATATCTTTATAAGCCGCGGGTTAGGGTTTACAGGTGTTAGCGTGGGATTTAATCGTTTTTTCCATACGAGTACTTATTACTTAAATATTCTGTTTCTTACTATACCTTTATTATTTGCTATCGTAACTCGATATAATTTCGGCTATTGCTTTATAAAGTACTTATATTCCAAAGAATTAAAACAGTAATTAAATTCTATTACTTTTTAATAAATTATTTATATTCCTAATCGTTGGTTTTAATTATTATTACGCTTTTAAACTATTAACCGCTAAAGGCTAGAACGGGATTAAGTTAACCGTGTTATTATCCCTATATACGCCCGTTAACTAAGCGATTATTAATAAAAGCCTGCTTATTACCTATTATATAAATATTTAATTTCTTACTATATTAACCTAAGCTATGGTTATATTTTAATATATCGAGCATAAGGGTAAAAACCCTTTTAATAAACTAATAGCTTAAAAGACTAATTAAATTAAATATAATATTATTATTTATTATCGAATTACGTATTTTAACTCTAGATTACGTAAGGGTAAACTTCGTTAATAACTTAACCAGGATTAAGTTAATTATATCCCGCCCCTTATAAAACCTTAGCTAAGCGACCACTTATAAAAGCCTACCTGCTTATTATATAAATATTCGATTTCTTATTATACTTACTTAATATACGATTATATTTTAATATATTAAGTATAAGTGGCAGGAACCCTTTTAATAAGCTAATAACCTAAAAAACTAATTAAATTAAATATAACGTTATTATTTGCTATCGAGTTGCGTATTTTTACTTTAGGCTACGCGATAATAAACTTTATTAATAATTTAATCGGGATTAAACCAGCTATATTAATATTCCTATATACGCCCGTTACCTAGGTAACCATTAATAAAAACCTGCTTATTATTTATTATATAAATATTCGATTTTTTATTATATTAACCTAAGCTATGGTCGCATTTTAATATATTAAGCATAGGGGTAAAAGCCCTTTTAATAAACTAATAACTTAAAAGATTAATTAAATTAATTATAATATTATTATTTGCTATCGAGTCGCGTATCCTAACTTTAGGTTACGCGAGGGCAAACTTCGTTAATAACTTAACCAGGATTAGGTTAACTATATCCCGCCCCTTATAAAACCTTAGCTAGGCAATTACCTATAAAAGCCTACCTGCTTATTATATAAATATTCGATTTTTTATTATATTTACTTAATATACGGTTATATTTTAATATATCGAGTATAAATAATAGGAGCCGTTTAAATAAACTAATAATTAAAAAAACTAATTAAATTAAATAATATTATTTTTTATTATCGAATTATATATCTTTATTTTAGGTTATGCGATAATAAACTTCGTTAGCCCCTTATCCGGGATTAAGCTAATTATATTAACCCCCCGCATATAACAGGGTTAATTAAATAACCATTAAAAAAAGCTAATCTACTTATTTATTATATAGATATTTTATTTTTAATTATATTAACCTAACCTATGGTTATATTTTAATATATCGAGTATAAATATACCTCCCGCTCCTCCCGTTTTACCCTTTATATTATTAATATATAATCACCCGTTTCCCCTTTATTCCTTAACATCCTTAATTAAAAAACCGCGGAAATATATCCCTATAATTCGCGGGTTTTTACGTTTAACGTATTATATAATAATCTAGTATAAATAGTGTTTACTTAATAATTGGTTACGAGTATACCCTAAAATAACTTAATACTAATTTAAAATAAGAGTAATTTAAATAAATATTACGGGCTTAATGCTTTTCGATAAATTATAAATTTTAATCGATTTATATAATTAGCGTTTATTTAAAACTTAATATTATTTCCTTCGGTTAATTAAGAAAAAAGCATAATAACCCTAATATTACCTGCCCGTGGAAGTTTATAATAAATTATTATTTTTTAAATTATAAATTATTATCCGTTTATTATAAGGCCGCTTAAATATTATTAATAATCGCGTTATTATTATTAAGGTTATTCTCGGCTTTATCCGGATTACGGCTATATTATATAACCTTATTTTTTTCCTTTATACTTAGGGCGATTTTATTAAACCCGGGGGGTAATATACGGTTGCTTTATAAGTAAAGCGCTTTAAGGTTCCGCGCTTTATTACGTATAACTTATTAATCGTATAAGGAATTAAACTTATTCTCCTGTTTTATTACGGTTTAGGAATAATCCTTTATTAAATCCGCGATTATATTAAGGAGCTTTTAGGTTTCGGCGGTAAACTACGCTATGCGTTTCCGCTAAAGCGCGCTCTTGGATATAATAAGGCGGTTAAATTTAGTCTCCTGGCTTATAACCGAGATATCCTTATCCTTTAGCCTTAAGCGGTAATCCTTTTCCTTATTATTATTAACCGCTAATACCTCGCTAATAATCCTTTACGGTTTTATAATAAGCGGTAATATTAGCCTAATAGCAGGTTCCGTAAACGGCTTTAAAACCCGTTACCTTAATAATAACCGTCGCGATTCGTTTTTTAACTGCTTTTATATTTCGAATTTATTCTTATTATTATCCCTATTATTAACGTGCGCGTATTTCTGCCTTTTTATAGCTTATTAGGAAATTAATTCCGGGTTTCCCGAACCGTTTATATAGCGCTAATTATTAAATAAGGGAGATTTAACGGGTATATTAAATATATACCTAGGGTTTATTTTATAAATAACCGTAATTAATATAGCCTTATACTTACTTTTTTTAATAATAGTAAACGTATAGCGGCCGTTAAAAAAAATACGCTTAAAATTATTAGTTTTTTATTTAATTTTACGGATTTTATATAATATACCCTGGATTTATATTTGGAAATTATTCGCATTTTTTATTATTAGTATTTAACTCGGAGCCGGAGCTAAAGCCGGAAACGGAGCCTTTAATAATATCGAAAGGCTAGAACTTAAATAAAGCAGGTTTTTTTTCTAAGCGGACCGCTATAACCGATAATTATAAAACCTCTTAAAAGCCCTTAAATATAATTATATTATTTAAATATCCTTAGGTTTTTTTAATTTAATCCTAAAGTGCTTAATAAAATTCCTTCTCCGGATATACTTTATTTAAAAACGCCCTGGCTTTAAAACTATAACCCGAAATTCGCTTTATAAGCTTATTTAAGTGATTTTAATAAGCTTTTTAGGATATTATATCTTTATCCAGGCAGGTAAAAATATTATTTTTCGGTTATTATTATGGACTTAATCCTTAGCTCTCGAATATAAGAGTAAAATCCCTAGTATTAAATATATACTTTAGCCGATTAGCCTTTTTTAAGCTAATTACCTAATCCTTCCTAAGGCTTAAGTATAATTATATTATTTAAATATTCCCGGGTTTTTTTAATTTAATCCCAGAGTGCTTAATAAAATTCCTCCTCTAGATATACCTTATTTAAAAACGCCTTAGCTTTAAAACTATAACCCGAAATTCGCTTTATAAGCTTATTTAAATAATTCTAATAAGCTTTTTAGGATATTATATCTTTATTTATAAACCTCGGCTTTTTTTAAATTCCCTTATTTAAGGGGTAACCTCCTTATATTACCTTTTTATTACGGAATAATAAAGTATTATAGGGAATATTATTCCTAGAAAAATTATTATATATATATATTTTATTACTTTTATATTTTATTATTATATTATTATTAATACCCATTTTTCCTCGCCGTTTTATATTATATACTTATATATTATTTATTATTATTATTATGCCTTTAATTAACGCCGAGAAATAACGGAAAAAGCGCGAAAAAGCATTTAAAAGGATAATAATAGCTTTTTAAGCCGAGTTTAATTAACCTAATAATTAATTCCGAGTTTTATCCAAATCTAATATTAATTCTTAATAAGGTATTAAACCGTTTATTATTATTACTTATTTAATCCTTTAATTTAATCGCTAATTAACCTTTATATTAAATATTATATTATCGGCGATATTAATAAACTTATTAAATAACTCCTAAACTATTTTCCCTAATATTAAATATAATTACCGCCTATTATAATCCCTAATATATTAAAACTAAAGCAGCTTAAAAATATAACCCCCTTTACGGTATAATACGTAATCGAGATTTAAAACTATTATAACAGGTAATATAGAATATAAACTATATATTAACGTAAATCGTAATCGATTTTAATTAAGTATATAAATTAGCCTTTTAACTCGATTTCGCGTATATTAAACACTATTCTCGTTAAACGCCCCCGGCTAAAAAAATTTATAATAGGAGTATTTATCGGACGCAATCGTATTACCGGCCGCCCTCCTTATATACTATAAACCGTCCCAGTATTAATAATCCTTAAATATTACCGTATTATTTACTGCCCTTTTTATATACCGCGAGCCGTTTTAGTATTAGTAATCCTCGGATACTATTATATTACTCACTGCCCTCCCCGTATACCGCGAGCTATTTTAGTATTAATAGTCCTCGGACGTTACCGTATTACTTATTACCCTCCTTATATGCCGTAAGCCGTTTTAGTATTAATAATCCTTAAACGCTACCGTATTACTTATTACCCTCCCCGTATACCGTAAACTATCCTAACACCGGTACTTTTTAAATATTATTATATTATTTACCGCTCTTCTTATATACCGTAAGCTATTTTAATACCGGTAATCTTTAAACGCTACCTTATTACCGGCTCCCCTTTTTATACACCGTAAGCCGTTTTATTAATAATATTTCTCGGATTATACCGTATTATTTACCCGTCCCCCGGCGGCCTGCCCGTAATTATAATCCGATTACTCTCCCGCGGTAATAATATTATTAAGGTTACCGAGCTTAGGGCCGTTTAACCCGGCCTTACCGGATTATTATTATAGGCCGGAAGATAATATCTCGTTTACGTAATTAAGCTTAAGGCACTTTAACCCATTATTACCGGAATACGATTTCGAAATAAAATACACCGCGTTATTAATATTACCGAGTAATAGGTATTCCGACCCCGCTTTACCCGAATACTATAATAAACTATATAATAATATTATTATAGAAATAATAAGCTTAATATACTTTAACCCTAACTTAAATAACGATTATAATAAAGCGGATTATACCGATACGGAGTAAACCTTATTATCCCCTTATTCCTTTAATAATATAATACACGCTAAAGGCTTAGTTAATTATTATATTACTCCCACTTCTCCTCCGCATAAAATACCGTAATTCTTATAAAATTTTCTTATCCTACCTACCGAGTTAATAAATAAGATTAAATCGCACCTATTTATTATTTACGCACCTTATTATAACTATTATATATTCTCTCCTCCTTATAATCCTTATTACCCTTAACCGCTTAAGAAACTAAATATCCTTATTTTTATTATTATAAATATTTGGTTTTTTATGCCCTAAACCCCGAAAATAGGAATATTTAAATTCTTATAGCCTAAGTTTTATACTCCCCCTATTAATAATTAATTTTAATACCAGTATTATATAATAGCCCTAAGGGTATTAGGTTATCCGAAATAATACGCCTTATTATAAATAATAAAAAACCGGAGGATTATTTTACTAATATACTTTATAATACCGGTAATATAACTATTATATGTAATAAATATAAATAACCACGGTTACCCTTTAATACCTTATTATTTAACCGAAATAAACCTGCGTTATCCTTTCAGGTATTTAATACCGAGATAAAAAACGTATACGCGGGGTTATTAATATTACGCACGTTCGATATTAATAATTATATAGCTTGCCTTAAATCCCTTTACGCCTTTCCTTAAAACGATTTTTAATTAACGTATATACCCCCTTACTTATTTACTTATACCTAATAATTATATTATTTTTTTAAGGGCTAGTTATTATATAGGGTGCGAAATATCCAGCTCGGTAGCTTTAATAAAAACCGATTAAATACCGTTTATTTACTCTTCCCTAAAGCATTACCGCCCCGTAAGGGTAACCCCCCCGCCCTTTTATACGAAAAGCAGTAAAAGCTTATTAACCGTTATATTTTTCCCGCTTTATATAATTCGTACCTAATCACTATTATATAATAATATCTTATTTTCTTTTATTAAGCGAAAGCTAAGGTATTAATTATTCGAAATAAACTTAATTCTAAGCATATTAATAATTATACCCATTTATAATATATAATTAATTATATATATACGGGCGATTTCTAGGATAAATTAAAAATTTTATATAATAATTTTAAAGGGGAGAGGGGTTATTTTACTTCGCCTATCCTTATTATATAAACCTATAATATAAAAGATTATACTTAAAGCCTTTTCCCGGGAAAAGCCTTATAAATATTCTATATTAAGTTTTTTAAAAACGCTAACCCCGCGTTTTTATATAAAAATACGCTTTAAGTAAATATCGGATTTCGGGATACGCTTAAGCTTATTAGGCCTTTGCCCTTATAAAATAATATAACCTTATCGGTAATATTATTTTATAAATTCAAGTGTTTTAATAATATTACTTAAATAGCGTATAACGGTTTTTATAGCTTTAAAAAATATACGTGGACCTAATACCTTTTTCGAGATATCGGCTTAATTAAACTTATAAAGTTAACCACTTAGTATTATACCGCCCTTTTTACCCAGGTTAAGGCTTATAATAACTATAAAAAGCATATATATATACCCGATAAAAATTATACCCTTTTTAACGCCTATTAATTTAGTTTATTTTATTTTAAGCAGGAAAACCTTAATCTGTGGTATATAAAGCAAATTAACCGCGGTATTACCCCGTATAAAATATTATATGCCTATATCTGCTAAAACTTTTATAAGCAGAAAAAATAATTATACGATTTCCTTATTATAAACGATTATAATAATATAGTTTATATTTACGGAGTATATTACGAATACCGAGTACTTTAATTATACTTATCCGCCTTAAACTTTTTAATACTTTCCTTATATAAGGGGATACGCCCTTTATATTTAAATATTAATAATATATATAACCCATTTTATATTATCCGTACCGAAGATATTAATTAGTTAATTCTCGCTAATACCGCCCGATTTATAAAACCGATTAAGCGGTTCTCGGTTTTCGCCTTACTTATACTGGAATAAGCGGGAATACCGTAATTAAATTATAAGCAAATCCTATACGTTATTATTAACCAGTTTTATTATATTTTACTTTAATTTTTTAATATAAGCACTATACCTAGTATATATTCCTGGATATAAGAAATAATAGTAATCCGTAATAAAGGTTATAATAAAAAGCAGTATTTAAAAGGTATAAGTATAAAAGGCATTTATAACCGATTTAGTATAATTTAATTACTTAATACTAAGTTTAATTAAAATATCCCGCGTATTCGCTTACTTTTTATAGTTAATCTCGGCTTATTATATAACCCCTTTACCCGTAACGCTTATAAAGTATAAAAAAGGCTTATTAATATAAGGTTTAAATTAGGGTAAAAATTATTAAGAATGCGAGCCGGTAAGGCGGCTCCTAAGCGTAAATATTAATACTCGTCTCCAGCTCTATATACGCGTAAGTTACTCCTTTAAAATCTAAGGCTATAAGCATATTCACCGGACGGTAATAAGGAACCCCGTAATAGCCTAATAGGTTTTAATAACCCCGCGTATAAAGTTAACGTAATTATTAAGCGGGCTAATTAATAATACGTTTTTCTACCTCGGCTCCTATATAAAGCATATAAGCAGCGGGTAGGAAAGGTATATACCCTTAAAGAGCGCTTAAGCCAGGTACTTTAGCGGCTGGCGGAAGTTTTTAAACTAATTAAGGTAAGGAGCTAAGGGGATTACCTCTTATAATTATTAATGTACTTGATTTCTATATTCCTAATTTAAACGTGGAATAACACGCGAGCGGTAACCGCCCGGGCGCTTATAAAAAACCCATGTATAACTTAAAAGCCGCCACCGAGGCTTATTTAATTATCCCGGTTATTTATTATAACGAGTAGATAAAAGCTGGGATAATACCTTCGCAGTTAAATTACCGTACTTTTATTAATTATTATAATCGGAATAAAAAGAAAAAAAGAAAAAAAAGGGAAAAAACTCTAAAGCGAGCGCTAAAGAAAACCCCTTTTAACGGCGGCCTCCGAGCTGGGATCGGGGGTGTTAATAATAAGGAGCAGTAAATAATCCCGCGAAGGAAAGGCGAACAGGTAATAAAGTAATAAGCCAAGTAATAATTATAATAAGCCGTAATATTACCCCCCCCTCCGGGGAAAACGCGGCCTATATATAAATTATACCGTAATAATAAGAAAGGTATAGCCCCGAGTATAAGGTTTACTTATAAATAGGAAAGGAGCGGTTATATTAATTAGGTATAGCCGCTAATATTACCAGGTAGGGTTAAATAAGAATTACGCTAATAACCTATTATAAAAAGATTTATTTACTCTTAATCGCCCGTTTATTTTTCTTCCTTATATAACTTTTTTTTCTTAATACGTACCCCCTCCCTTAGCCAGCGAATAATCCCTATTTCGCTGGCCTGCGCCGGGCCTTTACCTCTGTTTTACTAGCGTAAGCCGGTAAGGCTTCGGTTTATAATTTAATAAACGGATATACTGCTCTGGGGGGATTTCGTTAACCCTTCCCCTTAGTCGATAACCTTTAATCCTCGTTATAATACCGGTTAGTTTTAAAAAAGCGGCTAAAAAGCCTGTATAATTAACTAATATTAACCTTATAACCCCGAAGCGTATTATGCCCGCTAATATAAGCGGAATTATAATAAAGCTTATTTATCCTATTGCGGTTTACGGTAAATAAACTCCGGTTCCCCCTCCTAAGCTTCCGGTTACTCCTGCCCTTAAGCGTAAGCGCGATATTAAGGATTCGGGAGGCTCGAATAATAAGCGAACCCCCGTTAAAAACGTTTATTATTTTACGGGTAGCGTTATAAAAACCGATTTCCAGAAACCTATTAACCCGGGCTTTTATTTTAAGAATATTAATAACCTTGTTATAACGCTTACGTATAATCCTTATAAAATCGGAGTAAAGCCCGAGTTAGGTAATAAATACCGTAAATATTTCCCTTTCGGAGTAAAGTTTAAGGAGTATATAAATATACCGCCCTATTTATGCTATATTAAGGCCGCCGTGGATTAAAAGCCCTTAATAAACCGCGTGGTTTACGTTTTATTTTATAATAAATAAGGTTCTAGTAAAATTAGGGCGTATTTTAAGCTAATACTGCTATAAGCTAATTAATAAAGTATTAACGCTACCAGGAAATATATAAGGATTATAAAACGGTAAGTTTATATTAACCTATAAGCGAATTATAAGCTAATCCGCCGGGTAGATTATTAAAGAGCTGGCCACCCTTAATTATATCTTTTTATAAATATACTCCGGTTATATTCCTATTAGTTAGCGTAAGCTTACCGCCGTATACGCGTAAATCGGCCAGCTAAAGCATTTTATCCAGGATAGCGTTAAGGGTAATAATAATCTCCTTATTAAAGAGGTTTATTATAAGTTCCTTATATACCCAAGTGGGTAGCTTTATTAACTTATAATAAAGACTTTTATAAGATTATTATGGGGCGAATCCAGGCTTATATAAGTATTAATTAATCCGCAGGTATTAATTAGTTTATAAATATCGGTTAATCCGCTGATAACGGCGAGATTATTACGCTTACGCCGGTAATTTACTTTTTATTAAATATTAACTCGGGAGATATATATTACCTGCGCACGGATATAATAGCTATATACCCTAACGCTATATCTATTATAAATAATACGTATAATATTAATAAATACCTATAAAAGTTTTTATAAAAAACTTATCGAATTTATATGCTTATAAAAATCGCTATAAAAAACTCGCGGATTTTTATTACGAATTCGGAAAATATCGTTAAAAATATTACGAATATTTTTTAATTATTTCGGGTCGCGGCCGGGTAACGCTAGAATAATAAAGCTAATAATAACTTTATTACCGAAAAGAATATTAAAGCCGATTAGGAGGGGGCCCTTTTTACCTAGCTCGCTAAAGCTAATAGCGAATTCGAGGCTGCTTTTTATCGAAATAATAATTACCCCTTAATTAATGGTAAAAATCCTATTATAATAGCGCGCTTACGCGCTAAGGCTTAGTATTAGATTAAGGGATAGGAGGATAGCGTTAAAAAGGATAAATTAAATTATAAGGGTTTAACGCGGGAGACTAGTATTATAATCCCCTTTTTAATATCTTTTAAGTAAGCGCCCGCCCGGGTTCGCGGTATTTTTATTAGGAGTATAATAATTTATTATACCGATTTCCACCTTTATTACCTATAAATAATTTTATTTATTAAGCAGATATACTAATACCTTATAAATAATTCACTTCCTAATAACCTCCTTTAATAAATAATTAAAAAATAATAAAAAAATACGTTTATTTTTATAAATATAGGGTATTATAAGGGAAGGAGTAAATTTAAAGCAAAGTTAATACTATTAAAAGCTAGTAAAGGCGGGTATTACGGGTTTACTATATACTGGCCTTAAAGTTATTAACCGGTAAATTATCCTCCTTAATATTAGGTAAGGTTTTCTTAGCGGCGGCGGCCTCGGCCTATTAATTAAGCCTTTGCAGGGGACTTAAAATATTCGAGTATTATTTATAGTAAAGTTATAACTAAGCTAATAAATTCTTAAAGTTTTTTATTGGATATTATTCTAGATTATTATTATACCCTTTTTAATTAACCTGGTATTATAATTTACTATTACGGAGGCGGGAACTTAATAACTTAATTATTATATACTTTAGTTCGCTATTAAATAATAATTACGGTAGGCTATAATACTATTACCCAAACTAAAATAATAATATTAAGCTATAATTATTATAAAAGGTTCCGATTTAATATAATAACCGAGTATAATATTTAGGGCTTAAATAATCTCCTCCTAAGATCCGAGCATAAGGCCGGCCTAGGTTAACGTTAAATAATTAATAAGCCCCGATAATATTAAAAAGCCTATTAGCAAAACCACGATTCGGTAATTAAGCGCTTTTAACGATAGCGTTTCCTTATCTTTAATTATATAATAAATAATATAAGCGTCCTCTTCCGCCTTCTTTCCCTTTAGCTTCTCCCCCGCCTTTTACTTCTTTTTCCCCGCTTTCCGTTCCTTTAGGATAAGCTTAAACCAGGAAATTATAATCGATTTATAATCCGTTATAATATTATAAGCTTCCGCTAAAAAATACTTATATATAAATAATTAAATAATTCTATTAGCCTTTTTCCCTCCCGGAATATTACCTCTGGTATTTATAACGATCTTAATAATATAGCGGTAAAATTCGATATCTTTTAAAAAGTACGCAAGCTCTGGTTATTATCGATAATCCCGATTTATATAATGCCCGAGTTATCCCCCTTTAATATTACTATTTAAAACACCGCTTATCCCGTGTATTATAAGGTAAAACCCGATTTACTTTAATAAATAATATAATACTAGTATAAAAACCATTATATTAAACCCTTTAAAAGGATTAGGCTAAATTATATATATAACCCTAAGCTCCTTCCGGCTAAGCGTAAATAACTTTATTTAATAATAATAATAACCTAAGCGGTAGCCTATAATAGCTCCTTTTTATATATTATCCTAACCGGTATATATTAATACCGCGTTTTACCCGAATATGCCTATATTATTAGCCAGAATATAATTAATACCTATTAAACCCTATACCTAGGAGCACCTTATATAAAATATAAATAATTCCCTAGCTTATAACCACGGTAACGGAGAATATCCCATTAATAGTTTTTATAAAGGAAGAATATATATTAGCTATTATATATTATTAACCTTATACTTAAAAACGAAAAAACTATTATATTATTTACTTATCGAGGAATTACGGTATCGGTTTTTATAACTACCTTATTTCCCTCCCCGAATTATTTAATCCTTTTCTTACCGATTAAAGCCCGAGAAATAAAATACTTATTAGCCCTCGAGTTATTAAAGTATTACCCTCTTATATCCTAAAGCTACCTATATTACTTTTATAATTATTATATACTTATACCCTTTATTTAATTCGCATTATTTATATTAATCGTTTTATTCGCCCCTCCCGGAGCACCGATTATGCACCGGTTCGAATAAGCAAAAAATCTAATAAATAGGTATATATAAATAAAACTTCCCCTTTATGCCCGCTTTTTATAACCACTTACCTCCGCCCTTTACCGTTCGCGTACTATATAGATTAACGAATATATAAATATATTAAAAAACCAAATATTTAATAAGTATATATAAGTAAACCCTTTCCTTTATCCTTTTTAATTTATTACCCTTACCCGTATAATTACTATTACCGATTTACCCGATTTAATAAATATTTTATTTTTTAAACTATATTTACTCGATTTCGCGCTTTTAACCGCCTTCGACTTATTCGCAGTTATAACCGAATCCGTATTATTAAAAATTACCAGGGAAACGCGTTAAAGTATTCCCGCTAAGGATAACGATTACGGGGGTTAAAGCCTTCTTACCGTAATCCAGTAACGTAATTATAAGCGCCCTCGATAATAACCGAGCGCTAATAATATTCCGCCCGTAATAATAAAACCTATATATAACTTAAAACCCTATAAAGTATTTAGCTTAATATAAAATCGTTACCAGAATTATAGATTACATATTATAACCAGGTTAAACACCCTTAATATATTAAGTAATATAATATTATATCTTAGTTTTAAGATTATAAACCTATTTAATTTTTTCGTTAATACTTACGGTAAAATATATACTGCTAAGGAATTAAATATCCGTATTTAATAAATATCCTATTTTTTAAGACTTTATTAACCATTTATTACCTAGTATTTAAACGTTTAGCCCTATATTACGAATACTATATTAACTGCGGACTAAAAATATCCCTTAATTTCGAGAGGATCTTAAAGTTTATTATTAAATTACCGGAAAATCTCGATAACGTGCTACCTAAGCTATAATATACCTTAATCTTAAACTATTAAATACCACGGTTAAAAGATATCGATTATAATAATACAGTATTTAATATACTTAATAATACGATTATTAGCACGGTATATTATTTACTCTGTTATTTTCTTAAACACTTTTCTTAACTTAAGCCTACCGATAAAGAAAAGTATTTATATTATACGATAAAGGCCTGGAACCGTGCCCTAAAGCTAGTTAATTATTACTTTAAACAGCGTTATAAGTTTATTACGGTATAATATTTTTTTATATAATTTCGCACTCTTATTAACCCGCTAACCCTAAACTTCCTTACGGATCGAATAATTATAATAATTAAACCGACCCGGAATAATCTAAACGCAAAAGCGAAATCCAGTATATTCCAGAAATAACCCGTGCGAAAAATAAAAAACGGTAACCTAGCGGGTAAGCTTAAAAACTAGTTTATAAAGGTAAAATCCCTTTAGGCTTAACTTAATAGCGCGGATTCCTCCGGGGAATAAAAGAGCCTAACCGAGTAATTAAGTAATAATATAACCGAGATTAAGCGTAAAACCGCGGAGATAAAAGCCCCCTTATATCCGGAACTTAGTAACCAGGATCTTTAATACGTTTATAACCTTCTTAAAAAGGCCGCCTTCGATATAATTAATACCCGGGTAAACCCTATTAAGCTAAAAAAGATTTAAACCCCGATTATTATTTTCTACGCAAACTAATATATTATAATTAAGGATAACGTAATTAATGCGTATAATATAACCGGTAAGCTTAACGCAATATTATCCCAGGATTAGGCTAAACAGGCTAAAAAGCATAAAAAAGAGCACGAATTAATAGTTTATAATAACGCTAAGGAGATTAATTTAACGGTAAAGGATATAAAATAACGGCGGAAAAAGTATACCGATATTAATTAAATAATAACCGGCGGCTTATAATTTTAATATAAATCTATAAAAAAGTATATTAATTATTTCGATATAAAATAAAATAATACCGTAATATTCGAATATACGATAAAAAAGGCTAAATATTAGCTTTACCAGCTCGTTAATAAGTTTATAAATAAGGCTAAAAAATAAGATATTTATTATTAATATATTCCGTTTCTTATCCGCTCTCCTTAGTCCACCGTATTAAAATTAACCATAATAATAAATGCGTCCTATATTATAATACTGCTAAATAACCCTATAAAATTCGCGTTCCTTATTAACGAATACGGGACGGGTAAAACGTTTATTTATAATTATACTATTAAAACCTATTAGCGCTTAAAAGTATTACCCTTATATAACGGAAAACTCTTTAAGCTAATACTTATTTTTATACCGTTAATATTAATCACGGTTACTTATAATAAGCTAAAGGATTACTTTAGCCGTAAGCTTAGGATTTACCTCGTATACGGTAAAAGTAAAAGCGAGCAGGACTATATAAAACATAAGTATATATTAAATAAATAAGCCTTTATTAATTATCGGAATAAGTTAAACCTATCGGAACCCGAGGTTAATACTTCCTTATTTATCCCTTTATTAAAAACGGAATATTTATAAGGCCGTAAATATCCCGTTTCTTAAAGGCCCGGCTTATATTTACCTGCCCTTGGCTACTCCTTAAATATTATACCGCTTTATTTCACGTTTTAATTAATACTAATACGTTTTATAAAGCGGATATATTATATACGTTTTATTATACCCGATTATATACGCATAGTATATTAAAAAGTCGAAGAATAAAACGATTAAGGGATTTAATAAAAATAAGCGGGAGTAATTAAGCCTTAACGATTATAAAAACGCGGAAATAATCGAGCGGTTAAAAAAGGATAACCGCGCCTTTTTACCTTTCTCGAGGGCCGAGGCTTAGTTTTATACTATTAACTCTAATACTCCTAATTATAATATAATAATTAACGGTAAAACCAAGATTATAAAAACAAACGGCGAAATCGTATTAATAAAAGCTAACCTTTACTTGGACTTTTCCATAATCGTATATAATAAAGCGCATTTATTTAAAACCATATCGAGTTAAGTATATAAGCTAATTATTACGTATAAACGTAATATATTATTACTAAGCTCCGCTATACCTATAATAAATTACCCGAAAAATCTTCTCGCTTATTTCCGCCTTGGCTTTTAATTATTAGCACTTATATTAAAGCTGTTAAAAAAGTTCGATATTAGGTAATTATATAATAACGATTTAGGTTTTTAACCTATTATTTTTTTAGGGTTTATAGGGTATAAGCTTTTATTAAGTAAATAGTATAATCAGGTCGAGGGCTATAAGGCCCTTATAAACCCCAAAGCAGAAAATAAGTAATTAAAAAAGCATTTTGCCTTAATAAAGCAGGTTAAAATTCCCTAATAAGTTCTCTCTCCGCGCCTATTTAAGTTAAGCGCCCGCTAATATTAATAGGATTATAACTTATATCGCGGTATAGTTAAAGCTATCCTAAAGTATATATTTTTTTAGTGTATTATAACTATTTTTATTCTGCTTTTTAACGGTACCTAAGAATCTCCCGGAAATAAGCTTAAAAGCGCCCGCTTCGAAATTATCCACCTATTATATAACACGGAATATATCGAGTAATATATTAAATAATATAACTTATATAAAAAAGTATTATACCGTAACGGTAATATAATAAGCGTAAGCTAAATAAAAAATAATAATACCGGCCGTATTAATCCTGGTATATAACGGAAACTTAATATCCTTATATAAAATATTAATAATTTAGTATTATTTAACCTTTACCTGGATTCGGAATTAATTAACCCTTTATAAGCCGAAAACGAGAATAACTTACCTAATAAGGAAGAAAAAAATAATAAGGATACCGATATAAGAGATAATACCCTTAACCCCGAGCTTAAAAAGAAAGAAGTGGCCGTTAGGGTTACCGCAGTAAATAAGCTAATCGATTATACGAATAATAATAATACCGCTTAGCTATTTCGAAAACTAGCCGGTAATAATCGCGTGCTTATCCCTAAGAATTAAATATTATTATTAAAGTTTTTTACCCGTTATAACCGCCTTATTATTATTATACTCGGTTAAATACTAGATTAGGTTAAGGCTTTTATCGACCCGGATATTAAATTATTTAACCGAGTTATGCTTATATTCGAGTCGCCGTAAGCCTAATAATAAGTTCCCTCCCGGTTATAAAAAACCAAATATCTGGTTTATAAATATCCCGTTTTTTATACCTGCGTGCTTTAATATGCGCTTTTATATAATAAAGTAAATAATATCCCGGTAATTAATACTTAGCTTTTCTTTACGCCGTAATACTTATTTATCGGCCGAGAATAAACGCTAACCTTTTACCCAGGGAGATTATAATACTTTTATAATTAATTAGTATAAGGGTGTTAACTATCTAGGTTATATATACCCCGGAGGAATACGAGGCCTTTATCCATATATTTAATAATATAATTACCGATATAATAAATATCCTTATATATAATACCAGGATTACTAGCCTAGGCCTAAACCTATAAAAGGCTTATAATAAGGGTATAATCCTAGGCTAGGGTTAAATTATAAACGCACTTAACTAGGTCCTAAGTAAACTAATACGGATTAAATAAATAAGGTTTATAAAATAAAAAATTATTATTATTCTCGATATTATTTATAAAAGTTATAAGCGTATTATATAGCGGAAGTTTTCCTGCTAGCTTACTGCTTAAAATATTATTCCCCAGGAAATATAAGGCGAGCTAAGTATTATCGTTATATATAAGCTTATTAAGGTTTTATATAATTAACCCTTTAACCGGTATTTATAGGAGCTGGTTAACTATAATCCCCGCGGTTATTATTATACGCAAATACTTAAAGCCTCCGAGTTTATTAGCCTTATTACGCGATTCGTATTAATTAACCCTAATAAATACGCCGATTTTACCTAAAATAAAACCTCGCTTAATTTTTTAAAAGCCGCTTTATTTATAACCGAGATAAAAGAAAAACCCGAGGTTAATATTAATACCCTAATCGAATACTTTTAACCGAGACTTAATTAATAATTTACTAATAAGTATATACCCGAGTCTGCCGTGGAAAAGCTTTAAAAGCCGTATAATAGGGCGGAGAGGAAGGCTAAAGCCCGGGAGGCTAGGGAGCAAAAGAAAAAGGAGAAAAAGGAAAAAAAAAAAGGAAAAAAAATAGGAGAGGGAGGAATAAAGGGTTAATAAAAAACGTATCTGCGCCGCCGCCAGCTTGCTAATTACTCCGAAACGGTAAAGGATCTTAGCCGATAACGCTAAAAAACCCCGTTAACCGCTAAAACGCCCTCTATTAAATATAAGGATCGGTATAAATAAATTAAGTATTATATTATATTATAATCGAGCTTAGTTTATAAATAGCTTTTAATTATATATTAGGTTTTTTAGTTTATATACCGTATTATATTTTTACCCGACTCTAGGCTATACTTATATACTCTATAATTATTTCCGTCCCTTTTAATCCTCCGCTAAATCGGGTATTTTTATTATTCTTTTATATATTTTAGCCTTTATACTATATTAAGCGGATAGTATTTATTTATAAGCCCGCCGGCTATAACGAGGCCGGCCTGCGTTTCCTGGTATTAATAGCGGTTTTAAGCTTAAGCTCGAGGGGGTAAATAAACTATTTACCTTATTTCTTTTTATCCTTAAAAAACTTTATTTTACTTTTACAGATCGGATAAGCGTTAAGCTAAACGTTATTATCGGGACTAATACGCAAAGTTATTTAAATACACTTAATATAAAAAAGATAACTTAAATATATAAAATATTAATATAATAATACGAGAACGCTTAATTAGTTAAAGATTACGGTTTAAAAAATAAAATATTTAAAAAACCCGGTATTATAAATATTCGGATTTTTATAGTTATAAGGAGTTATATATACTATAATAAATAATAATAAGCTCGGTAAAGTTATTTATATAAATAATATACTTAACCGAAACGAATTTATAACGTTTATTTACCTTAAAAGTAAATAACTCCTTAAATACCTCCGTATTCTTAATTAAGTTAATACCTTCGAAAGCTTTATCGTTAAAAAGGGTATTATATTAAATAACCCCCGCGGCCGTTTTCGTTATTTTCGCTGGATAATTATTAAATAAGGTAATAAAGGTTTAATATTTCCTAATTACGCGGCCGCTAGTATTATGGGTTTAATTCGTAACCGGGGTGTTTTATATTCCGGTAATAAACGGTACGGGCAGGGTCGAAAGGCGTGGGTTAATATTGGAAATAATAATACCAGGCTTTTTTATAATTAAATTAATAACCACCGGCTTATTCGACCGTTAGCTTTAACTCGATGGTTATAATTCTGGTATTTTTAAATTAAATTATAATGGGTTTAGTAAAAAGGTAGGTACGTGGCGAAGCGGGAAGCGGTTCGAGGATTAAAGGCTGCTTCCTCCGGGCGGTTATAACGGGAAAAGATTTATATTCTTATTACCCGGCTTAGGTTCCGGTATACCTTTTTTATAGCGGGCCTCCCTTAATAATTCTAAGAACGGAGGGGATTTATTAGTTTAGGGGAGTAATAA
Source organism: Xylariaceae sp. FL0804 (assembly GCA_022539325.1). NCBI lineage: Eukaryota > Fungi > Ascomycota > Sordariomycetes > Xylariales > Xylariaceae > Xylariaceae sp. FL0804. The sequence goes on along the minus strand of JAJKLG010000018.1, from coordinate 20,384 downwards.
TAAGAGTAGATATAATAAGCTTATAATCTTTACAGGCCGCGGGTTAGGGTTTACAGGTATTGGCGTGGGACTTAATCGTTTTTTCCATGCGAGTACCCATTACCCAAATATTCCGTTTTTTACCATACCTCCATTATTTGCTATTATAACTCGATATAATTTCGGTTATTACTTCGCAGAGTATTTATATTCCAAAGAATTAAAATAATAATTAAATTTTATTACTTTTTAGTGAATTATTCGCATTCCTAATCGTTGGTTTTAATTATTATTACGCTTTTAGATTATTAGCCGCTAAAGGCCAGAACGGGATTAGGCTAACCGTGTTATTATCCCTGTATACGCCCGTTAACTAGGTAATTACTAATAAAAGCCTGCTTATTACTTATTATATAAATATTCGATTTCTTATTATATTAACCTAAGCTATGGTCGCATTTTAATATATTAAGCATAAGGGTAAAAGCCCTTTTAGTAAACTAATAGCTTAAGAAATTAATTAAATTAAATATAATATTATTATTTATTATCGAGTCGCGTATTTTAATTTTAGGTTACGCGAGGGCAGACTTCGTTAACGACCTAACCAGGACTAGGTTAATTATATCCCGCCCCTTATAAAACCTTAGCTAGGCAACCACTTATAAAAGCCTACCTGCTTATTATATAAATATTCGATTTCTTACCATACTTACTTAATATACGATCGCATTTTAATATATTAAGCATAAGTGGTAAAAACCCTTTTAATAAGCTAATAACCTAAAAGATTAATTAAATTAAATATAATATTATTATTTGCTATCGAGTTATATATCCTTACTTTAAGCTGCGTAATAATAGACTTTATTAGTAATTTAATCGGGATTAAACCAGCCGTGTTAATATCCCTATACACGCCCGTTACCTAAGCAACCACTAAAAAAAGCCTGCTTATTACCTACTATACAAATATTCGATTTCTTACCATATTAACCTAAGCTACGGTCGCATTTTAATATATCGAGTATAAGGGTAAAAGCCCTTTTAATAAACTAATAACTTAAAAAACTAATTAAATTAAATATAACGTTATTATTTATTATCGAGTTATATATCCTAACTCTAGGTTATGCGAGGGCAGACTTCGTTAGCGACCTAACCAGGATTAGGTTAACTATATCCCGCCCCTTATAAAACCTTAGCTAGGCAACCACCTATAAAAGCCTACCTGCCTACTATAAAGATATTCGATTTCTTATTATACTCACCTAACGTACGGTCGTATTTTAATATATCGAGTATAAGGGTAAAAGCCCTTTTAATAAACTAATAGCTTAAAAAACTAATTAAATTAAATATAATATTATTATTTACTATCGAATTACGTATCCTAACTCTAGGTTACGCGAGGGCAGATTTCGTGAGCAACTTAATTAGGACTAGGTTAATTATATCCCGCCCCTTATAAAACCTTAGCTAGGCGACCACCTATAAAAGCCTACCTGCTTATTATATAAATATTCGATTTCTTACTATACTCACCTAACGTACGGTTACATTTTAATATATTAAGTATAAGTGGTAAAAACCCTTTTAATAAGCTAATAGCCTAAGAGATTAATTAAATTAAATATAATGTTATTATTTATTATCGAGTTGCGTATTTTTACTTTAGGCTACGCGATAGCAGACTTTATTAGCGACCTAATCGGGATTAAACCAGCCGTATTAGTATCCCTATACACGCCCGTTACCTAGGCAACCACTAAAAAAAGCCTGCTTATTACCTATTATACAGATATTTGATTTCTTATTATATTAACCTAAGCTATAATCGTATTTTAATATATTAAGCATAAGGGTAAAAGCCCTTTTAATAAACTAATAGCTTAAGAGATTAATTAAATTAAATATAATATTATTATTTGCTATCGAGTTATGTATCCTAACTTTAGGTTACGCGAGGGCAGACTTTATTAGCAACCTAACCAGGATTAGGTTAGCTATATCCCGCCCCTTATAAAACCTTAGCTAGGCAACCACCCATAAAAGCCTACCTGCTTATTATAAAAATATTCGATTTCTTATTATACTCACTTAATATACGGTCGTATTTTAATGCATTAAGTATAGGGGTAAAAGCCTTTTTAGTAAACTAATAGCTTAAAAAACTAATTAAATTAAATATAACGTTATTATTTACTATCGAGTTATGTATTTTAACTCTAGGTTACGCGAGGGCAGACTTTGTTAATAACTTAACCAGGACTAGGTTAATTATATCCCGCCTCTTATAAAACCTTAGCTAGGCGACCACCTATAAAAGCCTACCTGCTTATTATATAAATATTCGATTTCTTATTATACTTACCTAATATACGGTTATATTTTAATGTATTGAGTATAAGTAATAAAAGCCGTTTTAATAAACTAATAACTAAAAAAATTAATTAAATTAAATAATATTGCCCTTTGCTATCGAGTTGCGTATCCTTACTTTAAATTACGTAATAATAAACTTCGTTAGCCCCCTATCCGGGATTAGGCCAGTTATATTAACCCCCCGCATATAATAGGGTTAATTAAGCGATTATTAATAAAAGCTAACCTATTTACTTATTATATAGATATTTTATTTTTAACTATATTAACCTAACCTACGGTTATATTTTAATATATCGAGTATAGGTATACCTCCCGCTCCTTTTATTTTACCCTTTACACTACTGGTATATAATTACCTATTTCCCCTTTGCTCCTTACCTTTTTTTTAACCGGCTCGAGGTCTTTTTAACCGGTTCCGTTAGCTAGTAAAATTAAGAAACCAACGTTAAAATATACTCGAATTCCTTCCTTTACGACCGCTAAACCCTATATTATAACCTATTATAACCTAGGTTATTATATTGCTTTTTAGCTTCGATCCGTTAACTAAGAATATTAATTATATTAGAGATTACACCGAAAAGCTTTGCTTATTCCGATACTCGAGAGCACGAAAGCGATATAAGCATATCGGCTTTAAAATAACGGATAATAACCGACCGTTTTCCCGTATAATCCACGTCCGATTTTAATTCCTATCTGCTTAACCTACCACACGTTTTATATTAAAAGCAGAGTACTTAAGAAAACTAATATAATATTATCTATAAGCTATAAGGTTACGCCCGATAAGTAATTAACCTTTAGCCTTCCTCGATAACTTTATTATAACCCGTTATTAATTTTCTGGTAATTATACTAAAACCTATACCAAAGGAGAGTTATAATAAAGGGCACTTATAAATAACTTTATCGCGAATTAGGATACTTATATCGGCACCGTTAATAATAGCGCTTTAAGCTCCTCGGCCCACTTTTACCGGTTTTCGGCTAATTAGAATATATAACGCTTTATATATAAAACCCCACCCCCGGGTAAGAGAAGGGTATATATACCGCGTGTATTTTAGCCGGCCTGGGCATTTTATAACGGTATAAGATTTAGCAGCGTTAATACGCGCTAAACCGGATTTAAACGGTAATAGAGGATTTTAACGGTATTAAGAGTAATGGATTCGAGCCCTGTATGTATTATTTTTATATAATTAAACGTTTTTTTAAAATCTCCGTATAAAGCCTATTTCGCGGCTTTATATAAGAGATTAGGGGGGTAATAACGGTATACCGCACCTATAATAGCCTATGTGGTTAAGAGGTATAGCTGGGTATAATTTCCGTATACTTAGGCCTTTAGGCTTTATTAGGCTAGGCTTTACCCAGGTGGCCCGTGCCCTACGGCCAGACTTAGCTAGATCTGCACTTTTATAGCTAGCTGTATATAGCCTCCCTTTTTTTCCTTTATATCCTAGAATTAAGAGATTTTTTTTATAAAGAGTTCCGGTAACGCATTTATACCCGCCGTAATAATTCTAGGATTAATATCCTTAATTAAAAAACCGCGGAAATATATCTTTATAATTTATAGGTTTTTACGTTTAACGTATTATATAGTAATCTGGTATAAATAATATTTATTTAATAATCGGTTACGAGTGCACTTTAGAATAACTTAACGTTAATTTAAAATAAGAGTAATTTAAATAAATATTATAGGCTTAGTACTCTTTAATAAACTGTAAATTTTAATCGATTTATATAATTAGCGTTTATTTAAAACTCGATATTATTTCCTTCGGCTAATTAAGAAAAAAGCATAATAACCTTAATATTACCCGCCTATAAAAGTTTATAATAAATTATTATTCTTTAAATCGTAAACTATTATCCGTTTATTATAAGGCTGCCTAAATATTATTAATAATCGTATTATCGTTATCGAGGTTATTTTCGGCCTTATCCGGATTACGGTTATATTATATAACCTTATTCCTTTCCTTCGCATTTAGGGCGATTTTATTAAACCCGGGGGGTAATATATAATTACTTTATAAAAGGAGTGCTTTAAGGTTCCGTGCCTTATTATATATAACCTATTAATTACGCGGGAGATTAAATTTATTCTCCCGTTTTATTACGGTTTAAAAGTAGCCTTTTATTAAATCCGCGATTATATTAAGGAGCTTTTAGGTCTCGGCGGTAAATTATATTACGCGTTTCCGCTAGAATGCGCTCTTAAATACGGTAAGGCGGTTAGATTTAACCTTTTAGCTTATAGCTAAGATATCTTTATCCCTTAGCCTTAGGCGGTAATCCTCTTCCTTATCGTTATTAGCCGTTAATACTTTATTAATAATCTTTTACGGCCTTATAATAAGCGGCGATATTAGCCTAGTAGCAGGTTTCGTAAACGGCTTTAAAACCCGTTACCTTAATAATAATTATCGCGATTTATTTTTTAATTACTTTTATATTTCGAATTTATTTTTATCATTATTCTTATTATTAACGTGCGCGTATTTCTGCCTTTTTGCAGTTTATTAGGAAATTGGTTCCGGGCTTCCCGAACCGCTTATATAATACTAATTATTAAGTAAGGGAGATTTAACGGGTGTATTAAATATATGCTTAAGGTTTATTCCACGAATAACCGTAATTAATATAGCCTTATGCTTACTTTTTTTAATAATAATAAGCGTATAACGGCCATTAAAAAAAATACGCTTAAAATTATTAGTTTTTTATTTAATTTTACGGATTTTATATAATATACCTTGGATTTATATTTAGAAATTACTTATATTTTTTATTATTAGTGCTTAACTCGGAACCGGAGCCAGAGCCGGAAATAAAGCCTCCGGTAGTATTAAAAGGCTGGGACTTAAACAAAGCAGGTTTTTTTTCTAGGCGGACCGCTATAACCGATAATCGTAAAACCTCTTAAAAGCCCTTAGGTATAATTATATTATTTAAATATTCCTAGGTTTTTTTAATTTAATCCTAAAGTGCTTAATAAAGTTCCTTTTCCGGATATATCTTATTTAAAAATACCCTGGTTTTAGAATTATAACCCGAAATTCGCTTTATAAGCTTATTTAAGTAATTTTAATAAGCTTTTTAGGATATTATATTTTTATTTAAGCAGGTAAAGGTATTATTTCTCGGTTATTATTACGGATTTAATCCTCGGCTCTCGGATATAAGAGTAAAATCCCCGGCGCCGAATATATATTTTAGCCGATTAGCCTTTTTTAAGCTAATTACCTAATCCTTCCTAAGGCTTAGGTATAATTATATTATTTAAATATCCCCGGGTTTTTTTAATTTAATCCCAGAGTGCTTAATAAAGTTCCTCCTTCGGATATACCTTATTTAAGGATATCCTGGCTTTAAAACCATAACCTGAAATTCGCTTTATAAGCTTATTTAAGTAATTCTGGTAAGCTTTTTAGGATATTATATCTTCGTTTATAAACCTTAGCTCTTTTTAAATTCCCTTATTTAAGGGGTAACCTCCTTATATTACCTTTTTATTACGGAATAATAAGGTATTATAAAAAATATTATTCCTGGAAAAATTATTATATATATATATTTCGCTATTTTTATACTTTATTATTATATTATTATTAATACTTATTTCTCTTTACCGTTTCGTATTATATACTTATATATTATTTATTATTATTATTATGTTTTTAATTAATGCCGAAAAATAGCGGAAAAAGCGCGAAAAAGTATTTAAGAGGAGGATAATAACTCTTTAAGCCGAGTTTAATTAACTTAATAATTAATTCCGAGTTTTATCCGAATTTAATATTAATTCTTAATAAGGTATTAAACCGTTTATTATTATTACCTATTTAATCCTTTAATTTAATTATTAATTAACCCTTATATTAAATATTATATTATCGGCGATATTAATAAGCTTATTAAATAGCTCCTAAACTATTCTCCTTAATATTAAATATAACCACCGCCCGCTATAATCCCTAATATACTAAAACCAAAACAGCTTAAAAGCATAGCCCCCTTTATAATATAATACGCGATTAAGGTCCAGAGTTATTATAATAAATAATATAAAATACGAGTTATATACCGATATAAGTTATAATCGATTTTAATCGAGTATATAAATTAGTTTTCTAATTCGATCTCGCGTACGTTAAATACCGTTCTCGTTAAGCGCCCCCGGCCGAAAAAATTTATAATAAGAGTATTTATCGGATATAACCGTATTATTAGCCGCCTTTCCCGTACGCCGTAAGCTATTCTAGTATTAATAGTCTTCGGATATTATTATATTATTTACCGCCCTCTTTATACGCTGCGAACCGTCCTAGTATTAGTATTTATCGGATATTACCGTATTATTTACCGCCTTCCCCGTATACCGTAAGCCGTTTTAATACCGGTACTCCTCGGATATTACCTTATTATTTATTACCCTCCTCGTATACTATAAGCTATTCTAGTATTAATAATCCTTAAATACTATTATATTATTTACCGCCCTCCTTATATACCGTAAGCCGTTTTAATACCGGTACTTTTCGGATACCACTTTATTATTTACCGCTTTCCCCGTATACCGTAAGCTATCCTAGTACCGGTAATCCTCGAACGCTATTTTATTACCGGCTTCCCTTTCCGTATACCGTAAGCTATTTTATTATCGGTATTCCTTGGATTATACCGTATTATTTGCCCGTTTCCCGGCGGTTTGCCCGTAGTTATAATCCGATTATTTTCCCGCGGTAATAGTATTATTAAGGTTATTAAGCTTAGGGCCGTTTAACCCGGTCTTATTAGATTATTATTATGGGCCGGAAGATAACGTTTTATTTATATAATTAAGCTCGAGTTATTCCAACCCACCGTTACCAGAATACGATTTCGAAATGGAATACACTATATTACCGGCGCTACCGAGCGGTAGGCATTCTAACCCCGCTTTATCCGAATACCGTAACGGATTATATAATAATATTACCACGGAGATAATAAGCTTAATATACTCCGACCCTAATTTAAATAACGATTATAACGAAGCGGATTATACCGATACGGAGTAAGGCTTATTATCCCCTTATTCCTTTAATAGTATAATACACGTTAAAGGCTTGGTTAATTATTATATTACTCCTACTCCTCCTCCGTATAAAGTACCGTAGTTTTTATGGAATTTTCTTATCCCACCTACCGAATTAATAAATAAGGTTAGGTTATACCTATTTATTATTTACGCACCTTATTATAACTATTATACGTTTTCTCCTCCTTATAATCCTCGCTACCCTTAATCGCTTAAAAAATTAAATATCCTTATTTTTATTATTATAAATATTTGGTTTTTTATGCCCTAAACCCCGAAAATAGGGATATTTGGATTCTTATAGCCTAAGTCTTATACTTCCCTTATTAATAATTAATTTTAACCCTAGTATTATATAATAGCCCCGAGGGTATTAGGTTATCCGAGATAATACGCTTTATTACGAATAATAAAAAACCGGAGGATTATTTCGCTAATATGCTTTACGATACCGGTAATATAACCATTATACGTAATAAATATAAATAATTACGGTCGCCCTTTAATACTTTATTATCCGATTAAAATAAACCCGTATTATCCTTTTGGGTATTTAATACCGAGATAAGAAATATATACGCGGGGTTATTAATATTACGCATATTCGATATTAATAATTATATAGCTTACCTTAAATCCCTTTACGCTTTTCCTTAGGACGATTTTTAATTAACGTATATGCCCCCTTACCTGTTTACTTATACCTAATAATTATATTACTCCTTTAAGGGCCAGTTATTATATAGGGTATAAAATATCTAGCTCGGTAACTTCGATAAGAACCGATTAAATACCGTTTACTTACTCTTCTCTAAAATACTACCGCCCCGTAAGGGCGATCCCCCCGCCCTCTTACACGAAAGGCAGTAAAAGCTTATTAACTATTATATCCTTTCCGCCTTACGTAATTCGTGCCTAACCACTATTATATAATAATATCCTATTTCCTTTTATTAAGCAAAAGCTAAGGTATTAATTGCTTAAAGTAAACTCGACTCTAAGCACGTTAATAATTATACCCATTTACGATATATAATTAATTATACGTATACAGGCGATTTTTAGGATAAACTAAAAATCCTATACGATAACTTTAAGGGAGAGGGGGGTTATTTTGCTTTATTTATCCTTATTATATAAACCCATAATATAAAAGATTATACTTAAAGCCCTTCCCCGGGAGAAGCCTTATAAATATTCTATACTAAATTCCTTAAAAATACCGATTCCGCGTTTTTATATAAAAATGCGCTTTGGGTAAATATCGGATTTCGGGATACGCCTAAGCTTACCAGGCCTCCGCCCTCGCAAGATAATAAAACCCTATTAATAACGTTATTCTATAAATCTAAGTATTTTAGTAATATTACTTAGGCAGCGTATAACGGTTTTTATAGCTTTAAAGAATATACGTGGACTTAATACCTTTTTTAAGATATTAGCTTAATCGAATTCGTAAAGCTAATTACCTAGTATTATATTACCCCCCTTACCCAGGTTAAGATTTATAATAGCTATAAGGAGCATATATATATACCCGATAAGAATTATACCCTTTTCGACGCCTATTAGTTTAATTTATTTTGTTTTAAGCAGGAAAACCTTAACCTATGGTATATAAAGCAGATTAACTGCGGTATTACCCTATATAAAATATTATACGCCTATATCCGTTAAAACTTTTATAAGTAGAAAAAATAATTATATAACTTCCTTATTATGGACGATTATAATAATATAGCCTATATTTACGGAGTGTATTACGAATACCGAGTATTTTAGTTATATTTATCCGCCCTAAACTTTTTAATACTTTTCCTATATAAAGGGATATACCCTTTATATCCAGATATCGATAATATATATAACCTATTTTATATTATCCGTATTAAAGATATTAATTAATTAATCCTTACTAATACCGCCCGATTTATAAAACCGATTAAGCGGTTTTCGGTTTTCGCCTTATTTATGCCGGAATAGGCGGGGATACCGTGATTAAACCATAAGTAAATCTTATATATTATTATTAACTAACTTTATTATATTCTGCTTTAACTCTTTAATATAAGCGTTATACTTAATATATATCCCTGGATATAGGAAATAATAATAATCCGTAATAGGGATCGTAATAAGAAGTAATATTTAAAAGGTATAAGTGTAAAGGGTATTTATAACCGATTTGGTATGGTTTAATTACCTAATGCTAAGTTCGATTAAAATATCCCGTATATTCGCTTGCCTTTTATACCTAATCTCGGCTTATTATATAACCCCCTTACCCGTAATACTTATAAAGTATAAAAAAGGCTTATTAATATAAGGTTTAAACTAGGCTAAAACATTATGTTTAATAATTAGAGATATATATTCCTTACCCAGCTCGTTACCTAAAAATAAAATAATAATTACGTTAAAGCGGTAAAAACTCGGTCCCAGCTTTTTTATATCTTATTATAAGAAATAATTTAAGTATATAATCGGACCTTTATGGAAGCGTATCGCGAATATTTATAAAAAGTTTTTATTAAGCCTTATAAACGGAGTAAATTACTCCCGTTCCGGAAAAATAATCCCATAATATATACCGATCTCTTAGGTATAAATCGAATATACTAATTATACCACGGTATATTTACTGCTTTAGGACGGAAAAAAATATTCGAACTTTTTAGGCGGCTTATGGCCGATATCGTATAATAATTATTAACCCTCCCCGATAATATAATATTACCTATCCCTAATATTATTTAAGCGCGGTTAATATAATAGCTAATAAAAGCTATATAATCTGCCTTTATTACGAATATATTTAGCGGTCTTAATAATAAAGCTTCCTGGAATAGGAAGGAATTTATAATATTATATTAAAAAATTAACCATAACTGGAAAGCTATATCCTAATAAGGGGAATTCGAGTTATATATTAATAACGAATAGGAATAATATTATTAATTATACGCAGGCTTATATGTTTTCGTAACGCTAAATTTCAAGAAAACTAAATTTATTATCGTATAATCCTCGAAAACGAAAATAAGCGTTTTAAAACTCTTTAATATTAATTATTATATCCCCGGCGTAAAGTATAAGGAGAAATACCCCCCCCGAGAGGTATAATATACTATTAAAAAGGCCCTTTTTAGCTTTATTTATAAGGAGCTTCCACCCGAAGAAAAGTAGTGGATAATAATGCTAATTTTATATTCCTTATTTAAGGACCCCACCCTTAGCGTTAATACGCGTATTAAAAGCTTAAAAAAGTTAATCTAATACCGCTACCACTACGGCCCTAAAATAATTAAAGTCTTAAAATAATTTATTAAAGGACTCGTAATTAATTACCAAGGCGTTATCGGGAAATAATTCGGTATAAAATAACCTTTACCCGATACGGGGAATATTAATATAAGCCTTATTAGCCCCGGAAAGTTATATTCGATAAAGGCATTTATTGCATTACCCGATATAAGCATTTTTTTAATGGTTATAAATAATAATAAACAGGATTATTTATTAATAATAACCGCCGTTAACCTAGAAAACTATCCCGCTTCCTTAACCATAAAATAATAGACTTTAAAAGGATAAGGGTTAAATATAAAGCTAATAGGTATCTTAGATTATATATAAGCCGTAATTAAATAATATAATTAACCAGGTAATAAATAAAAAGATTATAACCCCGAGTATATATATTAGTAATATAGCGTATATAAGGTAAAGGCCGAGGATAAAAGTAAGAATAATATTATAAAGCCTTAGATAAAACCATTAATAAAAAACCGAATATTTACGTATATATTATATTATTAAAAGTATATAAGGATTAAAATATCCCGTATTTTATTACCCTTTACGCATACAATAAGAAATAAAATATTTACCTAATAAATCAATTAAAGCATATAGCTCGAAATATATAAAATATCTTAATTCTTAATACCGCCTACACCTATAATAAAAAACGGAATATTTATATAATAAATTACCGAGTGGGTATTAATAAATAGGATTAAATATTCGGTTTTTTATTAATGCTTATTTATTTATTTACTTTATCTTAGCTAATACCGCGCGCTCGTAGCCCTGGATATTTAGATTTTAAGTAAACTATATAAGTAATGCCTGTATATTTAAGGAGGCTACCATTATACCTTAATCGATATATTATAGCGTTTTATCTAGTAGGCGTTTAAGGAAGGTAATATAACCGATAATATAAACCTAATAACTTATATTTATATATTAAGACTTAAGGTTTTTTAAAATAAGTTATATATCGACCACGGATTTAATAATATATCCCCTAGGGTAATATTTAAAATAATAACCTAAAAATATAATATAATAATAAGCGGCTTAAGTCCTAGTAAAATATCCTATAAGGATTAAATACGTTGAAAGCTTATTATCCTGGGAACCGGACTTTATCTTTTATATTCTTATTAAAAAGCTGCGAGAAAAGGCATTATATAAAAGGTATTAAACCGCCGGATATTAATACCGAGTAATAATAAGTGCCGGCCTAGTATATAAGGGCCGAATAAACTTAAGCATTCGGCTAATAAGAGAGGCTGCCTTTAAAAGGATATAGATATAAAAAACCGAATATCCGTACTCTAATTACGAATTAAATCCTTATATATATGGGAATATTATTTCTTATTCTCTTAATACCGAAGCCTTTACCGCGATTATACCGTATAATTTACCTATTAGGAATATAAGACTTAACCCGGCTAATTATATTATACCGTTTCCTACTCGGAGTTAGGTAATAGGCTTAATTTCTTATAAGAATTATTAATAATGCGAGCGGGTAAAACGGCTCCTAAGCGGAAATATTAATACTTATTTCCAGCTTTGCGTACGCGTGGATTACTCCTTTGGAATCTAAGGTTATAAGCATATTCGCTAAACGGTAACGGGGAACCCCGTAATAACCTAATGGGTTTTAATAACCCCGCGTATAAGGCTAGCGTAATTACTAAGCGGGCTAATTAATAATACGTTTTCCTGCCTCGGCTCCTGTATAAAGCACGTAGGCGGCGGGTAGGGAAGGTATATACCCTTAGGGAGCGCTCGAGCTAGGTGCCTTAGCGGCCGGCGGAAGTTTCCAGATTAATTAAGGTAAGGAGCTAAGGGGATTACCTCCTATAATTATTAGTATACTTAATTTCTATATTTTTAATTTAAACGTAGAATAATATGCAAGCGGTGGCCGCCTGGGCGCTTATAAAAAATCCGCGTATAACTTAAAGGCCGCCACCAAGGCTTATTTAATCGTCCCGGCTACTACCTAAACTAAAATAATAATATTAGGCTATAATTATTATAAAAGGTTCCGATTTGGTATAATAACCGAGTATAATATTTAGGGCTTAAATAATCTTTTCCTAAAATCCGAGCGTAAAGCCGGCCTAAGTCGATATTAAGTGGTTAACGAGCTTTAATAACGTTAAAAAGCCCGTTAACAGAACCACGATTCGGTAATTAAGCGCTTTAAGCGATAAAGTCTCCTTATTTTTAATTATATAATAAACGATATAATTATTCTCCTCCCCCTTCTCCCCCTCCTGCTTTTCCCCCGTCTCCTACTTCTCTTTTCCCTTCTCCGTCTCCTCCTCCGCTTTTTATTCCTTTAGAATAAGCTTGGACCGGGAAATCATAATTAATTTATAACCCGTTACGATATTATAAGCTTCCGCTAGGAAGTATTTATACAGGAATAATTAAATAATCCTATTAGCCTTTTTTCCTCCCGGAGCTTTGCCTTTAGTATTTACGGCGATCCCGATATTATAGCGGTAAAATTCGATATAGGGTTTACTTATAAATAGGGAAGGAGCGGTTATACTGGCCAGGTATAACCGCTAATATTACCAGGTAGGGCTAAATAAAAATCACACTAATAGCCTATTATAAAAAGATTTATTTACTCCTAATCGCCCGTTTACCTTTCTTCCCTATATAACTTTTTTTTTTTAATATATACCCCCCCCCCTGGCCAGCGAATAATTCCTATTTTACCGGCTTATACCGGGCCTTTACCTCTGCTTCACTGGCGTAGGCCGGTAAGGCTTTAGTTTACGACTTAACGAATAAATACACTGCTCTGGGGGGATTTCGCTAACCCTTCCCCCCAGTCGATAACCTTTAATTCTCGCTATAATGCCGGCTAGTTCTAAAAAAGCGGCTAAAAAGCCTACGTAATTAATTAATACTAACCTTATAACTATAAAGCATATTATACCCGTTAATATAGGCGGGGTTATAATAAAGCCTACTCGTTTTATTACGGTTTACGGTAAATAAATTCCGGTTCCCCCTCCTAAGCTTCCGGTTACTCCTGCCCTTAAGCGTAAACGCGATATTAAGGATTCGGGAGGCTCGAATAATAAGCAAACCCCCGTTAAAAACGTTCGCCGTTTTACGAGTAATATAATAAAAACCAATTTCCAAAAGCCTATTAACCCGGGCTTTTATTTTAAAAACGCTAATAACCCTATTATAATGCTTACGTATAATCCTTATAAAATCGGAGTAATGCCCGAGTTGGGTAATAAATACCGCGAGTATTTCCTTTTCGGAGCGTAATCTAAGGAGTATACGAATATACCGCCCTGCCTGCGCTGCGTTAAGGCCGCCGTGGACTAAAAGCCCTTAATAAACCGCGTGGTTTATATTTTATTTTATAATAAGTAAGGTCCCAGCAAAGTTAAGGTATATTTTAAGCTAATACTGTTATAAGCTAATCGGTAAAGTATTAACGCTGCCAGGAAATATATAAGGATTATAAAGCGGTAGGTTTATATTAACCTATAAGCGAATCGTGGGCTAACCCGCTAGGTAGATTACTAGAGAGCTAGCCACCCTCGGTTATACCTTTTTATAGGTATACTCCGGTTATATTCCTGCCGGCTAGTATAAGCCCACCGCTAAATATGCGCAGATTAGCCAGCTAAAGCATTTTATCCGGGATAACGCTAAGGGTAATAATAGTTTCCTTATTAAAGAGGTTTACCGTAAATTCCCCGCGTACCCGAGTGGGTAACTCTATTAACTTATAGCAAAGATTTTCGTAAAACTGCTACGGAGCGGGTTTAAGCTCGTATAGGTATTAATTAATCCGCTAATAACGGCGAGGTTATTACGCCTACGCCGGTAGTTTACCTTTTACTGGATATTAACTCGGGAGATATATATTATTTACGCACGGATATAATAATTATTCGCGATAATACTAATACCGTGGCGGGTAATACGCATAATCTTAATAAATACGTATAAGAGTGCTTACGGGAAATTCGCTAAATCCGCTAGCTTACGGAGATCGTTATAAAAAACTCGCGGATTTTTATTACGAATTCGGAGAATATCGCTAAGGATATTACGAATATTCTTTAACTGCTTTGGATCGCGGCCGGTTAACGCTAAAATAATAAAGCTAATAATAATCTCGCTACCGAGGAGGATAATAAAGCCGATTAAAAGAAAACCCTTTTTACCCGGCTCGTAAAAGCCGAAGCCGATTTTAAGGCTAAGCTCTAGACTAAGGGATAAGAGAATAACGCTTAGGAGGATAAATCGGATTATAAGGGTTTAACGCGGGAGACTAATATTATAATCCCCTCCTCGGTGTTTTTTAAGGCTTAGTATCGGATTAAGGGATAAAAGGATAGCGTTTAAGAGGATGAATTAAATTATAAGGGTTTAACGCAGAAGACTAGTATTATAATCCCCTCCTTAGTATTTTTTAAGTAGGCGCCCGCCCGGGTTCGCGGTATTTTCGCTAGGGGTGCGATAATTTATTATACCGATTTCCACCTTTATTATATACAGATAATTTTATTTATTAGGCAAATATACCGGTACCTTACAAATAGTTTACTTTTTAATAACCTTTTTTAGCAAATAATTAGAAAATAATAAAAAAACGCGTTTATTTTTATAAACATAGGGTATTACGAGGGAAGGAGTGAATTCGAAGCGAAGTTAATATTATTAAAAGCTAGCGAAGGCGGGTATTATAGGTTCGCCGTATACCCGCCTTAAAATCGTTAACCGGTAAATTATCCTCCTTAATATCGGGTAAGATTTCCTTAGCGGCGGCGGCCTTAGCCTATTAATTGAGCCTTTATAAGGGACTTAAAGCATTCGGGTATTATTCGTAATAAAATCGTAACTAGGCTAATAAATTCTTAAAGTTTTTTACTGGGTATTATTTTAGATCGTTATTATACCCTTTTTAATCGGCCTAGTATTATAATTTATTATTACGGAGGCGGGAATTTAATAGCTTAATTACTGCGTACTCTAATTCGCCGTTAAGTAGTGGTCGCGGTAAGCTATAATACTATTGCCCAGATTAAAATAACGATACTGGGCTATAATCATTATGGAAGGTTCCGATTTAATATAATAACCGAGTATAATATTTAGGGCTTAAATAATCTCCTTCTGAGATCTAAGCGTAAAGCCGGCCTAGGTTAACGTTAAATAATTAATAAGCCCCGATAACGTTAAAAAGCCTATTAGCAGAACTATAATTTAGTAATTAGGCGTTTTTAGCGATAGCGTTTCCTTATTTTTAACCATATAATAGATAATATAAGTGTTCTCCTCCGCCTTCTCTCCCTTTGGCTTTTTCCCCGCCTCCTGCTTCTCTTTTCCCTTCTCCGTTTCCTCCTCCGCCTTTTATTCCTTTAGGATAAGCTTAAACCGGGAAATTATAATTAATTTATAACCCGTTACGATATTATAAGCTTTCGCTAGGAAGTATTTATATAAGAATAATTAAATAATCCTATTAGCTTTTTTCCCTTCTAGAGCTTTGCTCTTAATATTTACGGCGATCCCGATATTATAACGGTAGAATTCGATGTTTTTTAAAAAGTACGCGAGCTCTGGTTATTATCGATAATCCTGATTTAAATAGTGCCCGAGTTATTCCCCTTTAACGTTACTATTTAAGGCACTGCTTATCCCGTATATTATAAGGTAAAGCCTAATTTATTTTAATAAATAATATAATACCAGTATAAAAACTATTTTATTAAATCCTTTAAAAGGATTAAGCCAGATTATATATATAGCCCTAAGCTTTTTCCGGCTAAGTATAAATAATTTTATTCGATAATAATAATAACCCGAGCGGTAACCTATAATAGCTCTTTTTTATATATTATCCTAACCGGTACGTATTAATACCGCGTTTTACCCGAATGTGCCTATATTATTAACCAGAATATAATTAATACCCATTTAACCCCATACCTAAGAGTACCCTATATAAAACATAAATAATTCCCTAGCCTATAATCACGGTAACGGAGAATATCCCACCGGTAGTCTTTGCGGAGGGAGAATATATATTAACCATTATATATTATTAACCTTATACTTGGAAATAAAAGAATTATTATATTATTTACTTATTAAGGAATTGCGGTATTAATTCTTACGATTACCTTACTTCCCTCCGTAAATCGTTTAATCCTCCCCTTACCGATTAAAGCCCGAGAAACGAGATACTTATTAGCCCTCGAGTTATTAAAATATCGCCCTCCTATATCCTAAGGCTATTTATATTATTTTTATAACCATTGTGTACCTATACCCTTTACCTAATTCGTATTATTTGTATTAATTATTTTATTCGCCCCTCCTAGAGCACCGATTATACGCCGGTTTAAATAAGTAAAAAATCTAATAAGTAGGTATATATAAGCAAAACTTCCCCTTTACGCCCGCCTTTTATAATCATTTACCTCCGCCCCTTACCGTCCGCGTACTATATAAGTTAATAAACATATAAATATATTAAAAAACTAAATATTTAATAGGTATATATAAATAAACCCTTTTTTTTATCCCTTTTAATCTATTACCCTTACCCGTATAATTATTATTACCGATTTACCTAATTTAATAAATATTTCGTTTCTTAAACCATACTTACTCGATTTCGCGCCTTTAACCGCCTTCGATTTATTTGCAGCTATAACCGAGTCCGTATTATTAAAAATCACCAGGGAGGCGTATTAATGTATTCCCGCCGAGAACGAGGATTATAAGGGTTAAAGCCTTCTTACCGTAATCTAGTAGTATAATTATAAGCGCCCTCGATAATGGCCGAGCGCTAATAATATTCCGCCCGTAATAATAAAACCTATATATAATTTAAAACCTTATAAAGTATCCGGCCTAGTATAAAATCGTTACCAGAATTATAAACTACGTGTTATAGCCAGGTTAAATACCCTCGATATATTAGGTAATATAATATCGTATTTTAGTTTTAAGACTGCGAACTTATTTAATTTTTTCGTTAATACTCACGGTAAGGTATATATTATTAAGGAATTAAATATCCGCACTTAACAGATATCCCGTTTCCTAAGACTTTGCTAACCGTTTATTATCTAGTATTTAAACGTTTAGCCCTATATTACGAATACCGTATTAATTACGGATTAAAAATATCCTTTAACTTCGAAAGAATATTAAAGTCTATTATTAAGTCACCGGAAAATCTCGATAATATATTACCCGAGCTATAGTATACCTTAGTCCTAAATTATTAAATACTACGGCCAGAAGATATTAATTATAATAACGCAGTATTTAGTATACTCGGTAATACGATTATTAGCGCGGTATATTACTTACTCCGTTATTTTTTTAAATACCTTTCCTAACTCGAGCCCACCGACGGAGAAAAGTATTTATACTATACGATAAAGGCCTGGAACCGTGCCTTAAAGCTGGTTAATTATTATTTTAAACGGTGTTATAAGTTTATTACGGTATAATACTTTTTCGTATAATTTTATACTCCTATTAACCCGCCGACCCTGGACTTCCTTATAAACCGAATAATTATAGTAATCGAACTAACCCGGAATAATCCGGACGTAAAAGCAAAATTTAATATATTCCGGAAGCAACCCGTATAAAAAACGAAAGGCGGTAACCCGGCGGGTAAGCTCGAAAGCCAGTTTATAAAGGTAAAATCCCTTTAAGCCTAACTTAATAGCGCGGGTTCCTTTAAGGAACGAAAGGGCCTAACCGAGTAATTAAGTAATAATATGGCCGAGATTAAGTATAAAGCCGCGGAGATAAAAGCCCTTTTATATCCGGAATTTAGCGATTAAGATCTCCGATACGTTCGCAGCCTCCTTAAAAAGGCCGCCTTTAATATAATTAATACCCGGGTAAACCCTATTAAGCTAAAAGAGATTTAAGCCCCGATTATTATTTTCTATACGGATTAGCGCGCTATAATCAAGGATAATACAGTTAATACGCATAACGTAACCGGTAAGCTTAACGCAGTATTATCCTAAAACCAGGCTAAATAGGCTAAAAAGCATAAGAAGGAGCACGAATTAATAGTTTATAATAGGGCCGAGGAGATTAACCTAATAGTAAAGGATATAAAGTAATAGCGGAAGGAGTATACCGATATTAATTAAATAATAACCGGCGGCTTATAATTCTAATATAAATCTGTGAAAAAGTATACCGATTATCTCGGTATATAATAAAATAATGCCGTAATATCCGAATATATAACGAAAAAAGCTAAATATCGGCCTTACCAGCTCGTCGGTAAGTTTACGAATAAGGCTAAAAAACAAGATATTTATTACCGATATATTCCGTTTTTTATCCGCTCTCCTTAGTCCACCGTGCTAAAATTAACTATAATAATAAATGCGTTTTATATCGTAATACTATTAAATAGCCCTATAAAATTCGCGTTCCTCGTTAATAAATACGGGATAAGTAAGATGTTTACTTATAATTATGTTATTAAAACCTACTAGCGCCTAAAAGTATTACCCCTATATAACGGAAAACTCTTTAAGCTAATACTTATTTTTATACCGTCGATATTAACCACGGTTACTTATAATAAGTTAAGGGATTATTTTAGCGGTAAGCTTAGGGTATACCTCGTATACGGCGAAAGTAAAAGCAAGCGGGATTATATAAAGCGCGAGTATATACTGGATAAGCAAGCCTTTATCGATTATCGGAATAGGTTAAATTTATCGGAACCTAAGGTTAATATTTCCTTATTTATCCCTTTATTAAAAACGGAATATTTACGAGGCCGTAAATATCCCGTTTCTTAAAAGCCCGGCCTATACTTACCTACCCCCGGTTACTCCTCGGGCATTATACCGCCCTATCCCACGTCTTAATTAATATTAATACGTTTTATAAAGCGGATATATTGTATACGTTTTATTATACCCGACTATATACGCATAATATACTAAAAAGTTGAAAAATAAAACGATTAAGGGATTTAGCGAGGATAAGCGGGAGTAATTAGGCCTTAACGATTATAAAAACGCGGAAATAATCGAGCGGTTAAAAAAGGATAACCGCGCCTTTTTACCTCTCTCGAGGGCCGAGGCTTAGTTTTATACTATTAATTTTAATACTCCCGATTATAATATAACGCCCGACGGTAAAACTAAAATTATAAAAATAAACGGCGAAATCGTGCTAATAAAAGCCGACCCCTGCCTAAACTTCTTTATAATCGTGTGTAATAAAGCGCACTTACTTAAAACTATATCGAGTTAAGCGCATAGGCTAATTATTACGTATAAACGCGATATATTACTGCTAAGCTCCACTACACCTATAATAAATTACCCGAAGGATTTTTTCGCTTACCTCCGCTTTAGCTTTTAGTCGCTAACACTTATACTAAAACTACCGGAGAAGTTCGATATCGGGTAATTATACGATAACGTTTCAGGTTTCTAACTTAGGGTTAGGGTTAGGGTTAGGGTTAGGGTTAGGGTTAGGGTTAGGGTTAGGGTTAGGGTTAGGGTTAGGGTTAGGGTTAGGGTTAGGGTTAGGGTTAGGGTTAGGGTTAGGGTTAGGGTTA